>VZTX01014239.1:569930-696942 GCA_013400915.1 Pardalotus punctatus | reverse complement strand
CAAGCAGCAGCCTGGCCTAAAACACTTTGTATCCTGCTTTGAAGATTGAAATGATCAATTCCACTGCAATTGCAGCTTTTCTTTATTAAGTGTTGCCAAACTGTTTCCTCATGAGTATTCCCCAAAGGCTTTTGCACACACTAATAAACTTCTTTTTTGTATAAGTTTCAACAATCTAACACAGAGTATAGCTACTTTCTTAGAGTCTTACAACTAAAAATTATGAAAAAAAGTGAAAACAAATTGAAACTTCAAGCAAAATTGGAAATAACAAAGGCATGATTTCTCACACTGGGAGAGAGAAGCCAGAGACACCAACGTTTCAGTGGTCATGATCACACCACCTTCAGCTTCTAGAAAAGCTGCCCACTTTTATTTAACACTATTCTCTATATTAAGAACCAGCCGTAAACCAGCTGTTAAAATATCTCTTTCACTATTACAACAGCTGAAATTCATGAAAGTGATTTCTTAGTGCAGTTGCAATAAAATTGCTTCCACAGAGTGTATGGAATAGGTTAGTCTAAGGAAAATCTAAAAATATTGCTGACAGTTCAGAATTATGTAGCTTCTGCCTTTAGTTCTGATGCTGAAATACATTTCTTTTTGGTATAAACAAGTAACTTTCTGCCTTTGGCAGCTTCCATCTTGCTTTGGCATTTCTTATTCTTAAAATACAGGTTTGCTTAAAAACTGCATGTCAAAGGGAGAAAAATCTGTTTTGCAAACTACCCGAACTGGAATAATGGATTGTCTGTGTAGTGAAGAACTGTGCAGGCTGGACATTGTGTAGGTTACCTGCACAGCAGGCCAGTGGCCAAGACAAAGTACTTTCTGTTCTGTGGTGATTCAATGATGACCAGCTTTCTTTCTCCTGACTGCCCAAGGAAAATGGAAAAGTGGAACCCATGACTTCAGCAGCTCTCAGATAGATGTTTACATGTTTGGGAAATCTTGACTTTGTTACCAAGTGCAGCACAGTGTTGTAAATCAGTTCCAGGTGACACCAAGCTTTTTTGTCCCTTTTTTTTCTGCTACCCCACATGCATTTTCAATCAATCTCGGTGAATTTATAAATGTATCACAATGTGATTTCGTCAGAGGTAGCTCTCATATGTTCCACTGTGGAGATGCTGCTACTTCCCAAGGTTTGTGGTTCACTTTTGAGTACATAAATAGAATCTCTCTTAGGATGTGGCAGAAGCCAGGCTCAGAGCTGCTGCGGATGTAGACAAAACACAGCCAGAGTCTTCTGGCAACAGGAGAGAGGCCCTGAGGGGGTACAGACATAGCAGATTTGCCAGGTTTCTGTGAGACCCTGCTTTGCAAGAAGAGATGCTTTTGTCCAGTGACTTAGTTTGGGCTCGTAGCAAGTGGCTTATCATGTCCACATGTTGTCACTGCAAAATGACATCCCCAGGTAGTACTTCATTAAGCTCTGAGGAACACTCGCATTAAATAAATATTAAACGGTATAGTTTTCATCAATCCCAAAATTAAAAGCATATTATTTCTCCTAGAAGTGTTAAAATGATAAAAATTTGTTGTTTTGTAGAGTTATTTTTGTTTTAATGTTGACTTTGAAAGAGTCAACCTATAGTGCATCAATATTAGTTCTATTGCAATAGCAGGGACCCCTTAGTCACTGTCCTGCTGGACTAGATTCTGTAACACTAAAGACTGATAGTCAAATTATTATACTATTATATAGTCTTAAATTATCCTTTTAGAAAATTTTAGGGTTTTTAAGATTCAGAATATCATTTTCTTCAGTCAACAGAAAAATAATCTGTGACTACAGGGCTCACATTCAGAAACAAGTTACAACACCTGTTTTTTCTGAAAAGTAAATAAGCCACATTGAATTAGATGAAATTTCTCTCTTGTCAAGATCAACTTTTATAAAACAAAATGAGACATTACAGGCGATTTTAACGTGGATCTTCAACTATATACTGTTACACTTCGAATGGGGAAAAATATTTAAAATATCTAAATAGTGATATTAAATTAAGGTTTTTACATTAGTTATAACTAAGAATCTAGAAAAAAAACAATAGGTCTGTCACAGTACATAAAAGACCATTATTGTACTTGGTTAAAAACGTGCATTTGTGTGCCTGCAGTAAAAGTATAAAGTTTGACTGACTTTAACCTGATCATGTTGATGTCTTCCATGACATTAGTATTAACTGGTAGAACTGAGAAATAAGAATTTTTCCCTTTGTCAAAATAGTTTTGAGGCCCAACAACAAAATGCCGTGGCCACAAGATGGCCTTCAAAACTGCCAGAGAAAGTAGTAAGTCTGTTCAGAAAGCTACCAGCCATGTGCAAGTATTGTTTTTCCCATTCTAACAATTGATGTAGTTGTGTTTACCTCAGAGAATCAACCAGCTTCTACAAGGCTGCTTTTTGTTTCTTCTTTCTCTTTTTTTTTTTTTGGTAGAAGGATCACCCTTTTCCTTAGGAGCAGTACTAACTCCTGGGACAAATGTTTTTTTTGAAAGATTCTTTGGGCCATCAAGTGCTATTTTTCCAGAATAAATCCATCTGAGCTGGGCCAACAGGAATAAAAAACGAAGATGTTCTGATAAAGATCTGATGCATTTCTCTTGCATTTGAAAATGGCCTCTTCAGTAAGTCCAAAAGATAAGTAGTCAGTATGGGGCCATTACAGTGCCACGTGCCAATCTCCCATCATATTCAATGCCAGCTCTGTGCCATCTTCTGTTGTCTTCAGCTCTGATTTGCACTGCCCCATCACTGAGGTGCCTTTCCCTCTTCCACAGGTCAGATGGGGAGAGAGAGGCATCAGCTGTATCACTTTAAAATTCAGCTTTTCTCTTCCAAGAGTTTCAATACTGTTGAGTTAATTGATATTAGCATGTTATAAATAATTCCTTAGTTCAAAGGCTTTGTTTACAAAACATACTCAAACTTTCTTCAGCACAGTTCTTGTGAGTTTTGCTGTCTGGCTTTAACACTTCACAGCTGACAAAATAATCTCAATAGCAAGACTGACCTCAAAAAGCATGGAGGACAAACCATTTTATTTTAAAGTACTTAGTTTCCCAGTGTATTCACACTGGGAAAAAAACCCTCCCTGTTAACTTCTTTTTCTCTCAAGCAAGACTAAATTTAAGCTGTGAAAAAGATTGCATTTTGAAATTTTCTGTGAGTTCAGACATGTTAAATGTACCTTTCCACTTCCATGCAGATACCATTTATGTGGAACAGGTAGTCTATAGACTTTAAAAATATGAAATAATAGGAATTTCAAGGTATTACAACATCAAGTTAACCTAGAAAATCACAAAAGGAACTAATTTATTATGCTCCCCTTATGTGTGCATTTTTCTGAAATTACTTAGGTGAGCTACTTGTGAAAATATAATGTGAATTCTTCTACTACAATAATTCCCAACAATAGAATATGTATGTTTTAACTGCTGAGATAATTCATATGTAAAGAATGGGAACGACGTATTTGTGCAACCATAGAAGATGATAAAGGTAGATATAAGGCAAAATATGGTATCCAGGGAGGTAACTTTTCTCTGTTCAGCATGTTTTATATAAAGAGAAGTGATGCTGTAAAAATACAGAAGGATGAAGGAGGCCTAAAGAAAACATCATTATAAGATGTGATGTTCTTGGAAAATACTGGATTTTTTTAACTCCACCAGATTAAGAATAGAGATTAGAAGAAATTTTCTGCTTATTTCATTACAGGTGCTAATAGTACTTCTTTGGAAGTCAATAGAATACTTATGCAGAGATAAATTTTTAAAAAATATTTATTATAGATTACATTTAATTTTTAATGGGCAGCAGTATTGAAGTTGATTAGAAAGTTTTCTAATACTGTCCAAGAGTAATCCTCTGTGGTGTGAGGATTCCACCCTGGTATGCTGGGGTACTTTGAAACTTATTTTAGGAAGGATTTTATTTGTCTTTGACATGGTTATTGGCAAAGTATTCTTTGTCTCTTGCAGATAACAGAGAATGCCTTTTATGGTGAAAAATGTAAATAGGCCTTCAGGAGTAGTCTTGGTTTAAGAAGTATTAACATTTCACAGTTACATTTTAGTGCCAGATTTTTAATTTCAGGTGATAACCACACAGCCAAAGTGCTTCTGAAGAAGCAACACAGCTCTTGTGTCAGTGAGGACTCAGCACCCTGGTTAATGGAATTCTGTGATCACATGAGTAATTGTACCAAAAAATGCCTCACATATAAACTCCAAGAATCTTGTTTAGGCTTCAGTTTATCCATGTTAATATTCTAGTCTGCCATTTTGTTCTGAATTGCATAATAATGTCCTCGTCTCCCCTACTGGCAATGTTCATGAAAGGCTTGAAGGAAAGCTTCAGGCTACAGGAAGCCCCAGAACATTGTGGAATATCGACAGTAGCCTAAATAATAAAGGGACTTACTCCTGTAGTTAAGGTGCTGTATGAAATTGAGGTTCTGGATCAGTAGCCCAAGTATTTTCTTTCTTAGCAAATGGTGCCTGAGCTCATACACAGCTGCTGCAGCAAGCCAGCAGTGTACAGCTGTCTTTTAACCTAGCGGTGATGAGAAGTTCTCCAGCCTCACTCCTCTGCCTGTTCTGAGGCAAATGTATTCTAATGCTCTGAATCTTGAGTCGTGTTTTTGTTGATGTGGCATTCACCAACAGCTGCACAAGAGTAGTAATGCTGTCTTTTCCATTAATGGCTTAATAATATACAAGTGATATGTGAATGCTGTCTTTGCATGAAGTACTGTCTTAATGACTGTTTATAGAATTAACTAATTGCATGTTATTGATTTAGAGAGAGCCAATAAATAAGGAATGGTGCAATCACTTTGAGCTTACTGCATTCCACCACATTAAACATTTGGTTTGTTTCAAGTCATGTAACCCTAATTTTGGAACAAGCCATAGTCTAGACTCCAGCTGTCATAAAACCTCTATAGTCACTCCCTCTGGTATGTTTTACACTTTAGGAGAGTTATCTTGTGTGCACCAAAATGTGTACTCTGGGGTTGCATAGTTCTAAGGAACCAACAATATTGGTGATGACCAAAGCAAAGCATGAGGGCTCTTCTGTCTAAAATTCCTTCTTTTGTTCTCTGCAAGACTGTCACCATGACGAGTATAAATCAAGGTATCAATTTATAGCTTTCAATTTTGGCTATTAAACTGACCGTCATGGCAAATGCTCCTCTTCCATTACTAGTTAGTTTTTTCACTCACCAATGCACTTTTGAAACTCTTGCACAAAATTTACATGAAGTTCCCAAATCAGGAGAGTTTGTAAGGCATGAACCAAGTGCATTAACCTTAAGAAAAGTATGTTGGAAATCTTTGTTATGTTGGCCTAGCACTGTCACTTCTTGGCTGTCACCACTTTAATCGTTTCACAAAAGTCCTCTGGCTGTGATGTCCTTAGGTTTAGTTCAAACAAGGCAGAGGCACCACTTCCCTGAACACTAAATGTTAGTGTGGTTCTTTAATTGCTTCAGGAATTTCACTTTCTGGCAGTCCTCATCCTTATCAAGTTTCTTTTGTTTAGGTTAGTCCATTTTTTTTAGGATTGTCAAAATACCAGACTGTGAAGAGGGAATATTTTTAAATTAAGTGAATGTGGTCATAGATTTCACACCTCTTGTGACTGGAAGAACTCATAAAATGAGTCATTGCAGTGACTGAGCAATGCCACAGCACATATCACCCTGGGAGATATCTACATCATTGTTACCCTTTTCTTAGACTGTGACTGATTATTAATGTAAATAGTTGCTAAAAAACACAAGCACTTAGTGATGCAGAAATTGTCATTAATTTATTCCTTCTGTAAGGTAGTATAGCATTACAATATTTTTTGGAAATGTACTATGCATGTTTGTAGGACAGACAGTAAAGAGAGATACCTGCAATGCCTACCAAAAGCTGGCCAAATAACTGCGGTTGATGCCAGTGTTATAAAAACCGGAGAGTTGTGGAACCAGAACAGCAACTGCTTTTTTTTCCTTAGGAGAGAATCTGAGTTTCTCTGAAATATTTAAGAAACAGTAACAGGGCTAATATAATGTCAGCCATTGAGTAAGGAAAATGCATTTTGAAGTTTAGAATTAGAGTTGCTGTTAAAAAAGTTAGCCTTAAAGAGTAAAAAAACAGGTAAATGAATAGAAGACCATGTGCCAATGCCACAGGATAAACACAGAAATGTAACCTGTGTGTTATCTTTCAGTGCAAAGTTTTATAAAAGAAGCTTCCAACTTCCTATGGGCTTGTTTTGTTTTTGGGGAAGTCATTGTCCTCCAGGGATTTCAGATGGGAGAGGAATTAAGTCAACACTAAGAGCTTGGGGAATTGCTGTTTTGTTAATGGATATGTTTAGCCATTTTGATTTCCATTTATGGCGCTGCAGGATTCTGCCTTATAATGAAATTTGTGTTTGGTTTTCACCCATCATCCAAGACACAAAATCTTCAGATTTTCCATGTAAACATAGATGAAATAATAAAAGTCCAAAAATAAAAAGGATAGGCAATTAAGACCACGAGAGAGAAAGTGGGGAGAGATTTTTGAGTCAGGAACAAAGAGAGTAAATGTGAATTGTTTACTCTGAAAAAACATCTTGATGTTCTATAACTATATTTATTAATCTTGCTTTTATTATAATATGATGACTAGCTCTTTGGTTAGTGAAAAGTAAGAGTAGTTTATTGACTTAATCATAACAAGGGTAATATATAATAACACAGAATCTGGCAAACAATATTCAGCATAATGACCCAAAATTTCCTCAAACTCCCTGAGATAAAATAAAACATTTTCTTTTCCATATACCTTGCCCTAAGTTAATTTTTTTCATTTTGTGAACCAGACATAATATGATTTTATTATTTAATTAGTCATATAAGTACAAATTTTTCAGCTGAAACCAATAAAAATGTAGATATATATGAATTAACAAGCTCACCTTCTTGTAACTACAAACAAAAGCCAATGCAATTTTGGCATTTTGCCAATCCAAATTTAGAAGACTTTCATTGTGTGAAAATTTGTAAACACTGAGATGTGTTTTCGGGGCTTGATCCTGGCCATCGCCATGAGCTCTGATATGTGTTTAACCTTTTTATTTGGAAATTCAGCTGGTAGAGCTAGCCAAAATGTCTTAGCAAAGTAATCTGGAACATGAGAGTCACAAGCCTTAGGCATCTGCCAACACTGGAATAAGAATGGAAGGATCTTTCCTGATCATGCAGATAAGTTTTTGGTTTGTATCTTCCTTTTTCCTGTACACAGGACCTCTTCCCAGTTTGAAAATTTATGTTTTAGTTTTAGAATGGTGCACTCCTACATGTAGCTGTTTACGTGTGGAACAGGACTGGAGAAGGTCTCGGAGTCAGTGATTGCAGTCTTGGAATTTTCGTTCAACTGCTATGAATAAAGCAGAATAAATGGTTCCTAAATGGATCAAACCATCAGCACCCTACCCCTCCGACAATTATAAATCTTCATGAATTCATACTCTTGAGTTGTTCATGGTAATTTGCACCTGTTTGGTCTTTGAGGTGCGTGGATCTACGTTTTCTTATACTTAGCTTGGTCCCATTTCCATTGTACCTGTTGTTGAGATATCAAATTTGACAGGTCACTTTCCTGCATATTTGCTGACAATACTCCGTACTTTAACTCATTGAGCTCCATAGTTTGTTTGGTGTAAACTTTATAGAAATGTGCCTCATAACTAATTAGCTAGGGAGTCCTGTCTTTTTCCTTCAACAGTAACAGCAGTTACCTCCCATTTAGCCAAACTTCCCTTCTCATAACTCCTTTATATCTGAAATCCACGACAACCAACATTATACCCTGTGGCACAATATTGAATACTTAAAAAGAATCTAGAAAGAGTAGATCTATTTAATTTCCTTTGGTTTTGAATGCCATCTGTCGTATGAAAGATACCCACTTAATCTGGTGCAATATATCTTTGTGAGGTCTTTGTTTCATTCTAGCACATTTTCCAGTAAGTGTTTTAGAAAGTTCTCTCCAACAAGTCCTGAATCTCACATACTGCTGAGGTCAGTCTACTAAGACTGTAGGTGTCTGTTGGAGCAATTGCTTTTCCATTTCAATATGCAAGAGTAATAGTCTAGGTTTGGAAGTTTATTTTTGGTTTATGTCTGGTACAAAACGCTGAAACGCTTAGTCATGCTGTTTAAAAAAAAAAAAAAGCCACCTTTTGTGGCATTGCCATCATGCTGGGGAAAACCATGCCGCAGCTGGGAAAAAATGTGCTGGTTGTTATTACCTTTGTAATCTTTCATGTCACCTATTTTATTCTCTGTTCAGTCTGTTGGTACTCCCTACATCATCCTGTATGGAGACACAATGTTGCCTGTTGATGCTTTAAATTTTTCTACATCTGGTTAGTCAAACAACTTGCTCACAGAATGTGCATTTCTCTTGTGAGGAGACATAAGCAGCCATTTCCAATATCTCGTGCAATTTAGAAAGGTAGACCTCAGTGGCTTATTTGTCCTTCTTTCCTCAAACTTTAGCATTGTTGTATAAAGCATTGGCTTTGACACAAGTTTTGATGAAAATAACACAAGCAAGAGATGTATTAAATGCAGGAATAAAAATTATATTGACTAACTGATAATACAATAGAAAAGTATGTAAGCAAACTGACAACTCAGTCGAAGTTCTTTTTATTTATTTTTTGTGGATAGTGAGATCTTGAAGTCACCATGCTTCTTCTCCCTTTTCTTTTTTTTTTTTTTACGAACACAAAAGTCTATCACCTGTAAGAGGCATTTTATTTATTAGGACTGGCATTTNTTCTCCCTTTTCTTTTTTTTTTTTTTCTGAACACAAAAGTCTGTCACCTGTAAGAGGCATTTTACTTATTAGGACTGGCATTTATTCTACATTTTGCGGAACATACTTATGTCTGTAACACAAAAGATTTTTTTTCAGAAATAAATAATTGAATATTATATTTTATTATATTTCAGTGGAGCCTGTTGAACCCTGCTTGTTGAGATTGTTGTGCTGAGAAACACATGGAAAAAGAAATGTTCTTTAAGCTATAAAATTCAGGCCAAAAAGCTTGGTGTTTGAGTGGGTTTGGATGCGTATTTTTCTTTTGTTAAACAGTTGTTTCATGTAAGTAAATGCTGTTCTATCCCCTGTTTTGGAAGTTTAGCTTTGCTGGAGAATATGTGAAATGGTTCTGATGTGGGTCCGGACCAGCTATATTAGTGCAACAATAAACATTGTCTTGCTGCTTTCGGATAGTGTCATGCAGACTTTTGGTGAGTCATCTTTCATGCACTATGGAGGGAAGAGTAAGTCTTTCCACTGTAAAAAGTGAAATTCTGTGGTTTGAATAGTGCAATTCATGAGACCTTAGCCCTTCTTTATGGAAATCAGTAGAATCCAGAGGACAAATACAGAGTTCTTCTTAGTGTAGCTAGCTTTGTGTGGAAATATTTAGGACAGCTATGGATGACTCAGTGATTGATGGAGGATTAGTGGTCATGAGCTGTAGCGTCTTAAATCCCCTTGCAGATGATCTTATTTGGATTTTGAATATGCATTAATTTATGCTCATTAGCTTCACATAGCTAATTGAGTCCTCCCTGAACATCTCTGCATAAGCAAGTCCAGATGTTCTTTCAAAAGATCATGAGAAAATTTCTTTTAAAAGACCCAGAGAAATTCTTTCTAGTCCTTGACGTGTCTGACACTATTATGCAGCAGTCATCCAATGCCTGTGTTAACCAGTCTTAATGACCAGGGCAAAATGAGGCTATTTCAAATAACAGCTCTGTCAATAACAGCTTGTGTCACTCTATCAATTTGTAAAAGGCTTTGTTTTTAATATTTCATTTTATCTGATTTTCACTGTTGCTCTGCAGTACTAATCAAGTAGATTCGTAACTGAGTATTAATTTTATATAAGACTTGGCATATGTTTTTGGGGGAGAAAAGAGGATTTTCATAGTATCATTGAAAGGACAATAGGTCCCAAACTTGCTGCCCAGTGATTTAAAATGTGAATCATACATCAGATGTCACACAAAGGTAGAAACAAAACAAATCAAATAGAAGAAAGGAGATTCATTTGGGACATACCTTGAGATCAACATTGACATTGTTATTTCCAGAACACTTCAGATCTCCTTACTGAGATGCAACCCACCATGGTTTTAGGTACCCACTCAAATACCATTTTGCATATTCTGAGCCATTTTTGAAAACTTTGGACAGAGGAATGAGACTGGAGTGGTTCACCGATTTAAAAAGCATTTATAAGGCTTTTTATATCAGGCGCAGGAATGGAAACACAAGCAAATATAGACATTAACTCTTTTGCCCTTACATGAAATGTCTGTCAGAGCTTGGTTTTGGCCAGAAGCTATCTGCTGCCAAGTGATGCTGCTGTCATGTGGTCTTCAGTCAGATACAGCATTCTGTTGATGCAATTATAGGGCTTTTTTATTGGAGCTTGTTGCTGATAGTGCTTACTGAAGTAAATATGATTGTTGTGTGATATTACCTTACCATACTGGCTATACAAACAGCCTCAAAGTGCTGGGAAATGGGGATAACAAGATCACCATTTAAACAGGTTTCCAATATGGAATTGTTCCTGCATGAGGCAGTCTTGGGATCATATAAAGATAGTGTCAAGGTTGTCGTGTAAATCAAGTTGTTGAACTACTTTTTCTAATAATGAACATATTTTCTAATACTTGTTACTTAAGGGGAACAGGTTCTCTGTATCTCTTTTGTCAGTGACTTAGTTGCACAATCTTTTTATCAGCAGTGTAGGATGCAGGGACTTTTATAAATTCCATCACTGATGATTTGCACCAAATTTTTCCTTGAAAAGGTTTAGTAAGTTGTAATTTTGATTGTTAGTCCACTCCATGCTGGAAGTACTGAGTGTGTGGTTCCTCCTCTTCCTGTGTTTCTTCGGAATGCCAAGGGTCATCTGCCTAACTCCAAGTTTTTCTGAAAATACTCAATTTTCTGTAGAAGTGTTATCTTTAACATCAAGCAAACTATGGCTTCAATCAAGAAATAAAGCAGCTACAGATCAGTCAAGTATTGGGGAAAGAGCAACCTTACCTTCCGTTTTTTTAAGTTTTATTTTTCAATGCATCTAAATTTAAGTCACCCATTCTGGCAATAGCTGTTCATAAAGAAAGGCTGCCGAGACTGTAAACATTTTAGAATTTGTTTGTATAAATGTGAAATTATATTCTGCAGCCCTAAAATGAAAGCCAAGTTCAAGACTTCAAAGCCCAGGATTTTGCTGGGAAAATAAGCCAGCTTTTCCTGTGGGCTTCCTGCAGAGCTGAAATCATAATGGGATAAATGCATGTAAGATTTAATACTATGGTTTCATAAATTTAATTGACTTTTCTAAAGAGCAAATATAACTGTCCCTTGTTCCCAGCAGACAACAACATACATAGAAGGAAAACCCAGTATTCCCCATGGGACTGAACATGAGAATTAACATGGGGGAAAGAAACCAAATGAGAAGATTTGCATGTTATCTTTTTTCCTGTGTACTTCCAGTATTTATCAGAGAGATCATTTTTAGCAGTCAGAAATAAAGACTAAGGGATGCATAATTAAGACTTGGTAAAAGAATGGAATGTTGTTCATTACAAGGGGGTTATATTTAAGAGCAATGGAGCTCATCAGTAATGCTGCAAGAGTTCCTATGCATATATCCAAAAGGGATACAGAACTGTAGAGGCACAGTCAAAACCAAACAAAATCACAAAGTACCTTGCATGGAAGAGCTGCCAAAATAAAGAACAGATTAACCAAAACAATAAAGACTTCTGAAAAAAATAGGAAGTAAGATGGCTAATGTGAAATGTAAACAACCTGAAATTGTAAACTGCTAAATTAATGCAAGGATTTCATAAATGCTGTGATGAGAAAGCAACATGTTCCACCTGATTTGCAAACAAGCAGAAGGAGCTTAACACTGAATCTGAAACACATTGGGTAGATGGATTTCAACAGAGGCAAAGGTCAGCCATGTTGAGACAGAAAAACAGGTTAATGGTTGTATCTTGGACATTCTGCAAAGTCTTTGTTGCAGTGAGACTGAGAGAAACTATCTCTAATCAGAGAGAAAGGTGGCTACAAATGGTTTGAGATTGACAGATTGAAGACCGTGAGAAATGTGTGAAGACTGAAGAATGTGTACAACATACATGGAAAGAGAAAGGGGGAAGATTCCTTGATTTCACCAGAATTATGGTCCTGGGAATGGGAAATATAAGATGGGCAGTAAAAGTTATTAGAAACACTAGTACTAAAAGGTGTTGCTAAAATTCTTAAAGATTGGAAAGACAAAAAACGGGGTTACTAAATGCAATGGCAAAGGTCTCCCTAAAACCATTAGGGCCAGCTCAGACTTTGGGGACAGAAAAGGAATGGAACAGCAGGCAAAAGGCAAGGATATGCCAATAAGTGGAACACCAAGGTACAACAGGGAAACTGTCAAGTGTGTAAAAGGCTAAATTGCTATTAGCAGCTTGTGCCTTCTGTGTCTGTGTCTGTTTGCTCAAACCATCCTATAGAAAGGTTTTTGTCCAGTCAAGGTCACTTTTAACATCCTCTTATAAGCTTTCAGGATCTTAAATAGACATCATTTTTCTGAAAATATTCAAGTACTGTTGATGTTTTTCTGTGAAGCTGACATATACATATGTGGGTGTGTGTGTGTGTGCGCTATAAAATTAAAGATCTAAGCAGAATTATTCTGCTTGTTCCCATGAAGAAATGCATATTCGAAATAGAAAGCTGTTATTACTATTATCAGTTGAATGTTTTAAAACCACATTATTATTTCATAGTCAGGAAAATATTTTAGTGATTAACTGTGGTTGTCTTTGCTAGGGAACACCTCATTCATTCTGTCAGATAGTCCCTTTCTGGCAGTGGAAAGGACTGCAGACTCTTTCACATCCCAAATGGGCATATGGCTGGCTTGTATGTTTTCCAGTAATCCTTTGGGGAACTTAGCTTCTTACTTCAGACTTTCCCATTTGATGTAATGGGTTGTCTGCAATGTGGTAACTGCATTGTATTTTTTTTAAAAATGAACACAGTTTTCCAAAAGTTCTTGAAAGCATCTTCTAATTATGCATCTTCTAATTATGGGATGCATTCTCCAAGACACAAAACAGAATGATTGTAGAGGAAAATAATTTAATTTAAATATTTGGGCAGATTTTAATTGGTTTTTGTGGGTTTGTGCAGAATGGACATTGTAGTATTTTGTCTAAAAATGATATTGTTCGCTCACATTGGAATTCTCAGTTACATGAATCCATGCTGTGAGTCCTTCAGGATGGTATTGTTATTTTACCTCTTGTGTTCTGTCTGTGCCAGCAGCAACTTCTACTCATGTAGGGAACTGCAATTCTTTCTTGTTTTTTAAGGTCCCAGAATATGGAATAGTATTATGCAGTCTCCTATTCATCACTCTTTTTTCCTAAGGCCTGTACTTGTACTTTTTCACGCTACAGCAATGTGGTCTTAACTAATCTAATGACCTGTAGTCCTAAATATGTACAAAATCAGAGAGGAAAATGTGTATATTTGTGAATTTCGTTTCTAAATGAACATGTAATTAATTTTTATTCCCATTTTTAAACATCCAGTTTTGGAACTAAGTGGTAGGCTGTTCTGAATTATTAAAATCTTGAGGCATTAAATATAAAGCTGCTTTACCCCAAAAAAATCTCTGTTCCTCCTAAGCCACAAAATTTGCCTCCCTACATAAAATTCCCAAATAGATTTTATGTCTATTTCTTCCCTGGCCTGGGCACTGGACCACAGGAGAATTTATCTGTGTTCACCAGAATGAACCTGCTGCTCCATCCCCTGCATGGAGTAACAAATGAAGGGGACATTGTGTCCATCTGTGGTAATAACAGTCTGATGGTGATGATTTGCCTAGATTGGATCTAGCCCAATAGGTGAAAGTCTGCAGAATTTCATCACTGGGGAAATGACAAGCATAAATAATTAACAAAGAGATTACTGTGGGACTTCTTGTGTTCTACTGCAATGAGCAGATTTAAGCCTGTGCTGATAACCATTACAAATATGTTTAAAAGCAGGATAATTTAGCTTTTTTTCTTCAGTATTCTTGTGTAATAGAGAGGTCATTGAAGACTGATGCAATTGAAGCCTTTCTGACATTTTGTGCAAACACCAAATGATGGTGGTCAAGTGGTGCCTGGGAACACAGTGGGAGGGTGAGACACATCTTGCAGGGGATGCCTTTGGTGGGATTAGGCACAGTGGCTGACTTTTATCCATAAGAACAGCCTGTGCAGGGAGGACACCCGCCAATTAATCAGCTGGTTGCATTTTAAAACATGTTCTGAATCTCAGAAGACTGTTTTGTGAACCTCTTGTTTCAAACCACTACCAACTTGCCAAAACCAGCAAATACTTGCCTGAGGTCTTAGGATTTATGCCTGTGGGATTAAGCACAGGCTTTGTAGTCAAGCAGTTCCTAAAACAGTGCCACAAAATGTTACAAAGGATCTGTTGGCAAGGTGTTTGCAGCCAGTAAAACATTGTCCTGCTTTTAATGGGAGAGTACACGGAGTACAGCAATCACATCCCAACAGCGATGTTTCAGGATTGCACTGCAGACTCCTGATTCCCTGTGCTATCGTTGTTCCTCTTGGGACCCATTCAATGAGTCATCAGCAGGAATGAAAGCAGCTGTATTTTGTGTTTCAGATGCAAGAGACTTTGCAGTGGTTCTCATCAGGAACATATAGAGAGAGACACCTAAAGTATCATTATTTATTGGGACTTATATTATTTAGTATAGCTTTATGGAAAAAGTTATGTTAGATTTAAAAAAAAAGCCAACTTCCTGTATACTGGCTGGTCAGTCAGATGGAGTGGGGGTTTTCAAATTAGTCAAATAGTGAACAGAAAATCTCTGAAACCCTTTAATGTAGATCTTGCTCAAAGGCCAAAGAAAATTCTCCTTCTTTGTGGAATGACTGTGTCAAAAACATGTCTGTTGTATGTACATATGAAATATTTTACTGCTATATCTGGCATGGGTAGACAAACTGAACTTCGACTTTCATGTTTACCTACCTCTAAAATGAATAGTGTAGTTCTATAGACCTCATCTGTAGAACACTTTCAAAACCTGTCTGAAAATAACATTTTCTAAAAGGAAAAAGTTGCCTAACTGTAACACTTCATGTCAAAAAATACTGACAAATATTCCTTTAAAAGCAGCCAAAGGGAGGGAAACAAATTTTTAAAAAAGCTTGCATATTACTTGTACAATTTTGAAAAGACTGTGTAAGAATGTGTCATTTTAAATTATATTTAAATATAGGAGTTTGTAATAATGCCAAATCTAAGAATAATCTTTCTACAGAAGAACAGAATATGTAATAAATAAATAAATAAAAGCTCTCCAGAAAAATGTGGAGGGAGAAGTCAAAAGCAGAAAAGATGAATTATGGAAATGGGGAGAAACCAAAACAACTCACCCATCTCTGTGCTTTTGGCCACCCCCTTTTGGTGGCTGAGCAATACTATCTATTTATGCTTTTTCATGACAGTGGAACCTGAAGTTTTATCTCCTGATAATGCCTAAGGGGAATGCGATGTACCTATGGATACTCTTGCAGTCTGTCCATGCCTGCATGACATCCGTGTCCTAAATTGAGGGAGGCTTCAATTTGATGCAGTGTACAAACAGAGCTGCATGACATTGTGGCTTTGCCTGACAAATTTTGTATGTTTCTAAACAAATTTTGTAAAAGTGAAGCACAATTTTTTATTCAAGCAAGGGAAGTTATCTGGAACCAACATTTTATAGGCATCAGCCAAAGTGAGGACAATTTTCCTTCTCTGCGATTGCAGAAGATGAAGTGTTCTCAAGCCAGCTGCACTGTACTAGGCCAGTCTTTGGATTAAAAAAATGTGTGCTGTGACCTGGGCAGAGTCATCATGCAGCTGATACAGAATAACAAGTCATTCCTAGCAACAGCTGCTGCACCAAGCAGGGTCCTAACCCTTCCCGTGTCAGTGAGCCTTGTTAGGTCCTATTAATTTAAAGAGACCTTATTATCTCAAAATGTGTAACACTTCTGAATATTTTACTATGCAGACTGCTTTGGAGTTCCCAGGGTTTGGTCACCAGTAAAGCTCATCTCCAAAACTGTCCTCTAAGACCTACTCCCAGCAGAGTCATCAGTTTAGACCCACCATTTTTGTGTGTGTGTAAATGGCACATTTAAACAGCGTGTTTCAAATTTCTGTGGTAGTAGTAGCATAATGTTTGCCAAGATGAACAGTCAGCTCTCCAGGAGTTTCCAATACATGTCCCCAGTACATGCCAAGCTAAATGAGGTCCTGGTAATGACACAAAGTAATGGGAAGCAGGGACAGTCAGGTAAGCAAGGCTGGTGCAAGGCAGAGTTCTTCCCAGACACAGAAGTTGTAGTTTCACAGGATCCTTTGTTGACTGCAGATACAGTCAGTTCCTTTTATTTGCCCAGTTACATGCCTCTTAGTAAATTATTAACATGCCTGTTTATTAGAAACTCCCTTCAGAAACACAAAAGAGCCAACTACAGGGATATCTGGTTTAAAAGAATTCTACTTTACTTTGCAAAGTGATTTTTCACTCCTAATTTCTTAGTCTTATATCATAACATAAATGGTACAGAAGTAGTGATGGGGATTATTCATAAAGATGTTAATTTTCAAACTTCTGAATCAAATGGCTTGACTTAATTCCAGTTTTCTCCAAACAGTTCCATGACTGCTGTAAAGCTTTCAGGGATTCTTTTTGTTGTTTTTTTTTCTTCGGTTTTGTTTGGTTTTTTGATCTTCAGGAGGCTGGTAAGAAGCAGCTTCTGTAAAAAAGGTCATGTCAGCTTCAGCATGAAATTATCAAATAGTTTGGAATATTTTGATCCCAAACCAAAGCCTATAGCTATATACTGATATACTGCAGGAATGAGTGATTTCTTCATCTCTCACTGAGCAAATTCTTAAATGCTTCACAATTTTCCTCCCTTTGCAGTGTTTTGCATAGTGGTAGTTGACATCAGTAGTTGTTATTTATAACTTTCAGTAAACATTTGTTGTGAAAACCAGCATGTTAGAGTATGTTTGTAGCCTTTCATGTAGATGATGTATGTGATATGATATAAATTGCCTTAATATTTTTTTCCATCTTCTACCTGTTTACTGTGGTTGTTGCAAAAGATATTTTATTAACTAGGGAGATGCTTCAGCTTTTAGAATTGACTGGAATCTGATGATCCAGAGATGATGAGCCATTTTGACTTCCTATGTGTGAGGGTAGGAGCCTTTTTCCATTAATACAGTATTTAGTATTTTCTACTGAGTAAATATCTTCTAGCTTGGTAATTTTTTAGTTATTTTTTAATTCCTTTTCCATTCCTGTGCATTTTCATCCAAAGACTTTCTGCCTGTGACTCTCTTCAAGTGTGACCTCATCAAGGTGTTGGAATTTCAAAATTTATCTGTTCCTTTTTCCTAATGAATTCTCCCCCAGCCCTGCCCACCGCCCCCCCCCCAAAAAAATAAAAATTTCTCAGCAAGGTGGAGTCCCTTTTACTTAAGTAACTTTGCTTGACCCAGTTCTGTCTTGACCCATTTCTATATTTCCTGAACAATCTCCATGGCTTTTGAAACCTGGGCAAATATTATTTTGAAGAGCTAAATTAAGGTGTTTTGAAATAACTGTTATTAAAACAGTGAGGTTTGTTGCAGAAATCATCCAAAGCTGGAGATGCAATTAAGATCTTCTTCCCTCCCACTCACCCCCCATTCATGTACTGCTCAATGGAAATGCATTCTGGCAAACACAAAAAGCTGTGGCTAAACATTACTGGGTGAGTCACTTAGAGAGAACTGGAAAGAAAAAGAAAAAAACCCACAAAGCTCTGCTGCTTGATAAGAGCAAAACTAGGTCCAGATGGTCGCTGTAAATCTTCCCATACTTTCCTGAAGAAGAGAGCACAGAAACATTGAGGGCCATGCTTACGTTTTCAGTAGTTCATGTGTTCTTGGTGCAACAGGGACTTTGGAGCACATGGGAACCCTCTTCATCAGGCTTCTGAGCAGGTTAAGATCAGTCAGGCCATGCTGAGCACCACATTGCTTGCAGAGGTGTTGATAACAGCTTAACAAGGATTATAACAAAAATTATTTGGAGTAACAGTTCAATGACTAATATGAATAACTGAAAATATGGGAGTGACAGAACTCCATTTCAGTGCCATGACTTTGCAGAGACCAGTGCAACCCACAGCTCCAGTTGCAGAGGATCCCTATGGAATCTTGGCTAGGTTCCAGGACAGATGGAGTCGCTGGAGTAATGACAATGAGTCAAATCCTAATAAGCCTGTTGAATTTTAGTGTTTGAAATCTTTGTGTTCAGCTGGCTTTGGTGGGTTTCACAAGAAAAGTGAAGTAAGTTAGGCCATGTCCTGTCAAATTTCAATGCTGTGTTCTGGGACCAAAAGGATTTCAAGGAATAAGCATTATTCTTCTCCTTTGCTTCGTTTTCAGAAGTGACTGAAGTGTTTTGTCCAAGATTGTTCCTCATTATCCTTCCACATTAGTGTGAGAAAGAGAGTTTGGTCTTGGATGCTTTCAACTTAAGGAGCTAGAACTGTACAAACTTCCAAAATTGGAACTGTGTGGTGACACACTTGGTGCAAATGTGACAAAGATGATGTTACCATTATGGTCTGAGGTGTGTGCATGGCTGTGAGTCTGTGCTCATGGCAGTACCTGTACTTCTGCATCACTATTATAAATGCATTTTGCTTCCCACTGCCACATTGTGGGGAAAATAGCCTTGAAATAAGGAGTTAAGAGTGTTCAAGAAATTGTGCAGTGCTGTATATATAGTTCTACTTTATGTAGATTAGAGCTTCTGAGAGTATTGGCTAATGATTTAAACTCTGTCAAACAAGACCCTTCAGGTTTAACTTGCAGTTCTGCACAGCCATTGGCTGCTGCTGTGGCCAGACATCACTCACCACCTATTAATCAATCTACTGAAATTCAGTGCAAAGGCGATGCAGGCTGGAATACATTTGCAAAGAACATTCCTGTCAAGAAGCGCAACTTTTTTTCAGAAGCCATTGTGTAAAAACAAGTGTAAATCACCTTTGAAGTAGCTTAAGCCAACAGGTTTGGGCCTGAAGTTCTTGGCTGAAACATTTCTTGAAGATTGCAATGAAAAAGTGATTAGGTGTGGGCTAGTATGAAGTGAAACTGCTGGCAACTGCTCTTTGAATTATCCCACTTTGACAGCAAGCTGAAATCTGGTATTGTAAATCCCTCTTATAGCTCATCAGAAAAAATGAAAATAAGCCATTCTAACTAAGGGAAGGTGTGGATGCAAGCACAGCTGCCTGACCTTTGCCAAGGAAGGCCCATAAAACTTCTGTGCATTGGCATCACATTGTGGTGAGTCGCAGGCACTGACCTTTGGCCACCCGCTGTGTCCTCACCACACACGCTGGGAGCTGCCCCCTCCTCAGCTCTGCGAGGGAAGCGGCAGAGCTGTGACCAGGGTGACACTGGATGAGGGTTTGCAGCGAGCCCCTTGCTTGCTCCTGCATTTTGTCCTGGCACGGGTGGCAGGAGCGCAGTTACTTCCCCAGAGCAGAGATCAGCCAGAAGCTGCTCTCCAGTGGTCAGCATGGCTGGCTTCAGTTTGGCAAAGGACAGCACAGTAAGGATATGCATTACTGGAACAGTTCTGATAGATTTTTCTTTGGCTTTGGTCAGGCCTTTTTTCAAAATGCAAAGCAAACTCCACTTAGACAAAGGCTGAAATAGGAGAAAAATAACTCCAGATAGCCCTTAGAAACTGAAGTGTCAGTGTGAGGAGCACCGCAAAAGGAAACGTGTTTTGAATTGGCCTTTAAACCTGACTTCAGCTGACGACATAGGGAGTTTTTCGGTGTTTTAACTTGATAAAGGAAAAAAATCTTGGATTCAAAAGCGGCTTTTGTTTTAAAAGGCTTGCTTATTCTGGGAGATCTGGAGGGAAAAAGAATTTGAAAGACTGTCAAGCTAAAGAAATATACATGTCTGATGTTCATTGAGTTCATTTTGCATGTTAATGGTGTTGATGTTTGCAGATTGGAGATGCTTGACAAAGCTCATATTTATGCATAAAGCATTTTTTACTACAAAAGTGACCCTCTAACTTGGCTGCATGGAAGAAAAAATTACTTAGTTGAAATTAGCTTCATTTCCAGATTAGTCTGGTTTATTCTTCTTTGGAAAAATTCTACTATGCTTACTTGATTGCTTCTTTGGAGTTATCACAGCATTTCTATGCTTCTTGGAGTGCAGTTTGTTAAAAGGAAAACAAGAGGAGAAATGGGCTCAACTTTTAAACTTCCCAAGGTCAGCCAAACCCCAGAATTTGTAAGTTCTTTCTGGTGGCTCAAAGGATAAAATGAGTGCCATGTAATTGTTGTGAGCATCCATAATCAATGTTTTGATCTCAGGATGAAATAAAAAACCTCTGATCTTTGTAGTCTTTTAACGTACTGGTTTGGGTTCTTTTTGCGATGGTGGAATAATCATCAGAAAGTGACGGAAGGATTGTCATTTGAGATACTTAAAGAATGAAAGAAAAAAAAGCAAAAAGCTGGTTCAAGTACTGCTGAGAATAATCCAGCCCTGAATTTGGCTTCCTACAGTAGTCCATCAATAACAATTAGTTCCCTGGTCAAGAGAGAGTGCCTTTTGTATCCACTGGCTGCTTGTAATAGCTTCCAACAAGGAAGCGTAAGATGCAGAAATGCATTCTTTACGTAACTCAAATGCTGCTAAGAAACAACACAATGTCATTAAAGTTAATGGAGATTGCAAAATACCACAAGCAGCAAAATCTTCTCTTGCTTAAAATTCTTTCTGCAGAGTTCTGTTACAACACATTCTAAATGGTAGGAGCACTATTTATGGGATACAGAACATATTAGGTTATGAAATAAAAATTTAAAACCATGTGTGACTTAAACAGAGTCATTTTGACTCTATATAGAGCTAGACAGGGAGCACCCATGAGATCTGTTCATATTGTGGATTGATGGTGCTTTACTTCCAGCTGACAGTTGCCACAGACCTGACCTCACACAGCCTCTTCACAAGTAAAATGCACGTTTTTTAGAGCTAGGTCACTCTGACTCTTGGCTGCTGTGCTTCTACTCTCATCCGGATTTCCAAGAAATCCCTCTTCTGAGATTTCTCACAAGCTAGTTGCATGTTGAAGTCAAGAAAGACTCACACCTTGCCATCAAGGATCTGGAGAGTTGAGAGGCAGCAGGACCATGCAACCCTGATCAGGACAGCCAGTCAGATGGATGCAGGTGCCTGCAGATTTATGTCTTCTCTGTGTGTCTGTGTCACTCAGTATAGCTCTTTGATCCTATATCAGAATTCATCAGTTGTGATTTAAATAAACAGAAATTTTTGACTTTTCCAAAGAACCTTAACATGAGCTAATGTCATTGCTTCTCTTTTAGACTTTGGCTGGCCTCACAACCTTTCTGCAAGTGTAGACTACGGACAATGATGAGGGGAGACAGAGTGAAGGGAAAGCAGATGTAAAAATTATTAAGTAATACTAGAAGGACAATCTGTACAGTAAATGTGAAAATTGGTAAATATGATCTGTAGAAATGTCTTACTCAAGTTCATCAAATGATAGGATGCAAAAGTGGAGGAATAGGTCAGGTTTTCAAAATTTACCACTATCTAAGTTTGTAAAAATGGTCAAAGAAGTTACAACAACATGAATATTCTAAGGGATGATCAAACTGGCATAACTTTGACAAAAATGAAAATTATGATATGTTGACCTGAGGGAAAGTCTAATGGGAGTTTAGGGGAAAACAATGATTTCAAAGCAAACATACACAGGTCTTCTGAAAAATATTCATAAATGACAGCTGGGGAAGGCATTGTACAAAAATGGGTCCAAATTTCCATTTATTTGGCATGCAAGAAAGGAAAAATAATGCAAATGTGATGGGTCTGTAATATGTGTGGAAAGTCTCAGACCTTAAGTGAAAACATCTTAAAAGAGTTCTTGAACCTAGGAGGGGCTGGAAGCAGGTAGCAACTCATTTAATCCAACTGCAAATAAGGACTGGTGCTGGTGATGATTAATCACCTTTTAGAACTATCTGGACTAAGCCATGCTCTGGCCATTTCTTCCTAAGCTAAAAGCAGCCGAAGTAGTTTTGTGGTGACCTCATTTCAGATAATGGACCATGAGGAATGTTGCATTTTTCCAAAGGGCTGGGCTTAAAAACACGTATGCATTAGCATGGTTCATATTAGCATTATACACAATTTCTGGGCAGTCATGAACCAAGGGAAAATGAGGTGTTTAAAACCTCTGTTCCCACTTTATTTGTTGTGGTACTTGTCTTTGAAATTCATGTCTTCCTCTCCTCAGACAGTCCTGTCTTTCTCTCTGCAAACATTTGGATATGTAGAGATCTTCTCATACTCACAGCTGCAAATTGCGACCAAAAAAAATAGAATTGCACGACTTGTAAAATAAAATTGTGGTAATAATCACAGAGCACTAAATTTTTCATCAGGAAACTACAATGTAACAGTGTAGAGTCCAAGGGGTCTATAACAGTCTTGAATGGAAAGAGGGGGCCAAAACAGCCATATATGTGCACAGAAAAAAATCCAAGTACTTTGGCAAAACCGGAGACTGATCCTGGTCTCTCTAAACACAAAATCTTAAGAGAATGCAGCCAGTGATGCTTAGAAATTAGGTGAGGGAAAACAAAAATTAAATCCCAGCTGTCCACTGGGCAGCACGAATCACGTAAATATCTACAAGTACAAGCAGCCATAAGTTGATATATAAGTAGATAATATGATATCTATAAGTAGATATCCAGAGTGAAAAACTGTAATGGCTGGTTGTTTCGTTTTATCCTACCTGGTGTGATTCCCATGGCTCTGAGTAATCCCCTGTAAGACTGTACATTGATAGGCTTCTCCAGCACAGCCAATTGGAATTTGGAAAAGAAAAACCAACTGTACAGGTGTTGGCATGCCAGAGTTACATTTTATATACAAACTATCCAGCCTTTTTTGTTTTTATTATTGGTTTATTCTGGGTTGCTCTATTTCTCTCTATTATAGTAAACAAGCGGTATTTATTTTTAAACAGCTGTATAAATAGATAAGTCCTAAAATAGGTGGAGCAAAACAAGGCTAAATGGGAATTCTTGTTTAATAGAGTAACATTCGCTAGGGGCTGTTCCACAATTTAGTTTAGGGAGCATAATTGTTCCTATTAATTCATGTTAATCAGAAAAATCTACTTTAAAAAAGCATTAATGCTATGAGGAATGGCACTATTTTACAAATATAAAATTAAAAATATTTGGAATTATTTTGAGGGTGTAGTTATATAGAATAGTTATATTTAAATCCTGTTGGTTTTGGATGACATAACACGATCTTAAAATGGGTAATGTACCTACAGTTTCTAAAAGACAAAGCCAAATAGGAGAGGATGAGAGGAGATAAAATACCACAAAATGAAGCATCAATATCAAGCTTTTGCAATATAAACATTTTTCTATCCCTAGGGACTCAGTTTTTCTTTCTTTTACATCTAGTCTACTGCTTCAGTGGGGCCATAATTTATTAAAAGAAATGCATTTAAACTTTTTCATTAAGAAGCATTCATGTGCAAAGGAGAATATCTGACTTTTTAGAAGAGGAAATTATCAGTTCTATCCATTTATTTTATTCTGAAATCTAATTAATCTTCGCATAGGCTAAATTCTTTTTTCTTGAAAAGCCAATTTTTAGAGCATATTGTACTCCATTGAGGTCAATGGCATTAACCCTTTGGCCTGTGAGGGTGATTGATTCCACTTACATGTTTCAGTTTAACTTTCAGTCATTTTATGTCCATTTACCATTGGATAAAATTTGTTTAAAACAATTCTGTCAGGGTCTCCAGTTTTTAGTAAGGTAAATTTGGAGACTATTAAGAATGCTTAATAAAATTAATAAAAAATTAAATCAAAGATTTTTTTTGTTCAATCATTAAAGTAATATCTTAGAATTATTGAGAGAAAACATTTCTGTGCCACATGGCAAAGCAGAAGCACTGTTCAGAACTCATCTGGTTTCTTTTTACAAATGAAAATTCTCATGATCTACTGTGGTAGCAATCACAGCTCGCATAAAATCATGCAGATAAATAGGCATTCTTTGGATTCTGAGAACAATTTCACTAAAGAAAAAGAGAAGCAATCACCAAACTATTATGAGTGTTTTTTCCTTTTTATCAATGGATCCAAACCCCCTTCACTTAGGACTTTTCTGGCAGGCCACCTAAGTTCTGTTCACACTTGTGGAAAGGAGATGTTTTCCTCTGAAGTACAGGGAAACAAGGGCAAAACCACAACATGCAGATGAAAGCTTTGGCATAAATTTTAAATGAGGAGTGCACAACAGTTTTCTATGATATAAGAGTGTTTTGAGAGATTGAGAAGAGGTATAAATGTTAAACCTTAGGAAATAAGGGAAGAGACATCTTGGGTGTAGTATCCCTAAGAATCACTTGGGAAGAGTCTCTACTCTTGCATACTCTTGGTTTCTGTGGGTACCATGATTAAAGTGTAGACTGGATGGCCTCCCACTGGGACTTCCTTTTCTCCATGTGGGCTCTTTTGTGTATTCCTTCCTTCTTCAAACTTTTCCTAAAAATTCATTCTAGCCTAAATAACATGTGAAAAAAAAGTGTTGGATAAGTAGAGCCCAGGTCAGAACATCAGGAGATGATGTTTCCTGTATTTTAGTATTAAAGAGAAAAAAAGGTGGAATTTGATGGAAAAGAAATTAATAACAGAAAAAAAACATTAATGAACCAACCTAAGAAAAGAAAGGCCACAGCATGTTAACAAAAAAAAGAATGTCATCCAATGGAAAAAGGTTTCTAAAGAGAGAAACTGTAATTTCACAAGAGTAAATCCAAACACATTGTATTTTATCCCATCTGTTTATGTTGAAAGAAAAACTAAGTAGCAGATTCCTATCACTAAGAGCTTCTGTGCTCCAAAATAACAGTTGCTAACAATTATGCCATTGCAGTGAGTCACCCTCTTCCCTTCATACCTATTTCTAACTAATTCAGATTATCCTTTCTGAATGAAGGAAAACCCAACAAATATTTTATTTGTTTTTTCCTTAAAATACTAGATTTTTTTTAATACAGTCTGCAAAAATGTTGGGTTCTCAGTGTACAGTATTTCTTTAATATATCTGCCCGTGTTTTTGCGGCTTCTAACAATTTTAAGTTGTGAGGCTGATTTGGATCAGACCCAAGATGAGTTTCTGGTGCTCGAGGTGGTTTCCCTTTGAGGTCTGCAGTTCTGGGAGAGGATATTCTGCTGTGAATATTACACCCTTTCCCTTCTCTCAGATATCAAATTATCTACCTGCTGTGTGAGCCCTTAGCCCAAATGTTTATCTGACAAAATTAATGGTACAACTTTTAGGTAACGAGTCTGCTTGAAAGATGCAGGTGTGTTATTCTGATAGTTTTTATAGATTGCTTTGGATGATACTCCAAAAAGCACATTAGCTCAGTCAGCGTGTGCTGTGCTTTTACATACAAATGTAGATATACACTGTTGTACTCTGCAACTAATCAATTTCTGTTTCTTTATCGTCCCTTCATTTGGTATGCAAATTTCATTCTGTATTTAATATAGGGGAATTTGAAAGAATTTAGTTTTCTTTCATCAAAATTCATGGTGTTTGGCATGCCTGTATACCTAATTTACCTTCTCCACAAAGTCAATGTAAAAGTGTATTGCAACTTAGAAAATTAGACTGTTTACATATAACTGAATTAAATGATATTATGGAGCCTAACCTTTATAGTGCAAGTGACAGGATAGACCCCCTTTAGAATGCCCACTGAAGGTAATGGAATTATAACTGGGATGGATAGCTATAGTGGAGTTAAAACCAACCTGTTTGCTCTACTTGTTACAATTGAAGATAAAGAGTTGAAGGAAGTATACCTGGGATTTTAGTGGGTTAATGTTATGTTATTGCAGAGAAACATCTGATATATTTACAAAAATAAAAATACCCATCTTTTTCCCCTTTCTACTGTTTAACCGTTAATGCTCTAAGTGTTTTAGAAACTCATGTAAATGATGATTATATATAAAGTACTAAATAGGCTCTTAGTGAATTAATTACTCTGCTGAATGTAGTAACAGGCAGTGTTTGAAATGGCAGTTGAGTACCCCCTTCCATTCTGTTATATGCATGGCACACAGGAAGAGTTATTAATAGTATTTTGCTATAGACAGTTTTCAATATGCTGAATTTAATTTTTTTATTTGCTTTCCAAAATATTCTACTTAAAATTTCAGTAAAAAACATACTGAAGGATGATAAACTTTTCACAGACTTTAATCGATTGTCTTGGAAGTAAATTGCAGCTATCAAAACATTTACAATACAGCACAACAAGAAATAAGGTTTGGAAGGAATTATATACAGTTGTATATAAACAAATCTTTGGCAATGTCAAATTAAGAGGAGAGATTAATTTGATGGTTTGTTATTCTGTAGCTGCTCTGCAAGAATACTTTACGCTTTTCTTGGAAGCAAGTGAAACCAGCTAGTATGGGAGATGGAAGTCAGAATAGTTGGAGTTCTGATCTGATACAGCAGTTTTATTGTATGATGGAAACCTATTTTTCCCTGTTTTTTTCATATCTTGGATATAGTGTTTTGTTGTGACCTAATGGCCAAATCTGTGGTTTCTGCAAGAGTATAACAGGAGAGCAATACATCTTCATGATTGAAATGTAAAGGCTACCTTACTCCAAAATGCAGATGGCCACCACTTAACCCACATTAGTTCAGTGAGGGAAAATTGAGAAATCTTAAGCTTGTTTAATTTTTACAGTTAAAAAATTCTGAAGACATTACGAAACACACAGATTTCTGGAGTGACAGAGGAGCCCCTACAGTTTATGACTAATCCATAGACTGATTAGTTGCAGAATGAGAAGTAAACACAATCTACATTTGGAAGTTCTGCTATCGCAGAAGCTGTCTGAGGGAAGATAAACAGTCCTGAAGGAAGAAAAAATTCTTTCTAGTAGGCCTTATAAGTTAAACCCCAAAAGGTAACAGCATGCTTAACATTTGCTTGCCAATCCATAAGGCTGGATTATAGGCTTACATTATGAATTATCTGCTAGGGAAGACTGAAGAGTAATGTTACATTGAATCTTTCCTCTAAAAATAACCTCGAGTGTTCAGAGTTACACCTTAAGGAAAATGGAACTCTTAAGTATTCTTTTCTAATGATTTCAAAGATAGAACATTCTATGCAAAGACTGAGGGGTGATTTAGGCTGGTCTTACCAGTTATGGACTTTCTTTGTTAACTTCTCAATTTTTGAGTGTTTAAATGAGTATTAAGATACAGGTGGAGATGGGATTGGTAGTGTATTTGAGCTCCTGAGGGGCATTAGCACAGGGTTTTGCTGTGCAGGATTTGTTTTTCATACCTTAAGCTAGCTGTATGTGACCAAATTGCATGAATTACACTGCAGCTTGGACAGCCTCGGTGTTGAACATTATTCAAATACGGAAATTTAATGTAAAAATTCTATGTCTTTAAGAGTTAATTTTCTTTTGCTTACTTAAGACAAAATGTAAGGACTTCATGCAGTCAGTTTTAGCAGCTTATGGATGACTATCTCTGTTTAGATAACCAGAACTTTTAATATTAACACTATTAAAATCAGCAAAGAGGGTAGGATATAGTGCCTCTAAGTGAAGTGATATATGACCTCTTTAAGATTTTTTTTTAATAGTAGTAATAAATTCACTAATTGGCCTATTTTGTTGTGAACCTTGGGGAATTTTAGTTGTGGATTTCATTATTTTAACCATTCACTTACTTTTATGAACTGGGTTTCAGTTGGAAGGTCAGTATATTGTTCACTGGTCTATGGTTATGATGCAATATGGATTTGTAACTCGGGTGCTTCTGAGTTACTATCTCTCCTAAACAGTGTGGTAGTACCATTTTCTTACACACTTTGCGCATCCTTAATAACAGGATGAGCATCTCTTGTCCCTCCTGAGAATAATAGTGATCCTTCCCATTTGTGGCACATGCTAAACTTGAGAGGATCCACAGCATCTTCAGCCACCAGGTGTAAATTGCACTTGGTTAAATCCTGTCTTTCCTTCTCCTGGAACACGTGAAGGAACATCTGGTGCATTGTATATATTGCTCACATTTGTATATGGTTGAAGGTGATGACCTGTGGCAGGGTTTCACTCCTCAGAACAATTTTGAACCAATCGCTCAAATTTTTAGCTTGCAGATATTGTCCTTGGCATAAGGCATTCAAAATCATTCCACTTAGTTTAAATGAGCTACCATTGATACTTAGAAGGAAATGCTTGACCTCAGGGTTGCATTTCCTATAGCCTGAGTGTAGCAGCTACACAATAGTTACTGAGTCTGAGAGACGCCTGGTGTACTGTAGAACACTTGACACTGCCTGGTCCTAATCCAGAAAAAAATCTCTTCTTTTTTTTGCTTCAGACCAGTAAAATATAGTGCTATGGTGTTTATGGAACTGTTCTGGGCCTCCAGCTCCTCCTGAAATTGCATTAATCTGTATTGCGTGACATAGAATGAAAATTGCAATTTCTCTTAAATCATAGGGAAGTTTCCCATGGTGCTGTGCCTATCTCACAGGGAGCTCTGTGCACTGTGGGAGCCCTGACTGTGCTGGAGGGTGGGAATATGCTTTGGGGGCAGTTTAGAGTCAGACCTGTCACCTTCAGTAAAGGAAGGAGGTGCAGAGCAAGAAACTGCTTTTGGGAGCTACAGCAAAACAAACTGGTCCTCACCTCCAAATTCCATGCTGGAAGTAGTAAGAGTCTTTCATACAACAAATACTTTCAGATAGTCTTAACCATCTGTGGTGGTTGCTGTTCTACAGATGATATAGAGTACCTTGAGCCTCAAGGCTCAGGGAGCTTTAGCTGATGTCCAAAGACGTGATGAGTCTTTCTGTGCCTTCTGGAATAGCTGTGGCTCACATTGCTCCCAGCTGTGCACATTTCAGTCTTGATGCTGCATTCTGTAGTCTGCCTTCTCAAAACTGCTGTGGATTGTCATATGCAAAACCTATTCCTTTTATGTCTTTCATTATAGGAATGTTGATCTTTATACTTGCAAGTGGAAGCACAAAAATGTTATAAAATTCACTGAAAGTGAATGATTTGATGTTACATACTTATGTCATGTTAGGCACAAATCCTCATGAATTAATTCAGGTTTTCCAACTTTATTTAAGGTCTTTTAGTTCAAGGAGATTTTGATTAAATGCAGATTGGATCAAACCCAAATAATAGCAGAGCGTAAGGGTGGTATTTACTTTGACTCTAACAGAGCTGAAGCCCTAGTTTTACTCAAAGCCATGGCTAAAAATAACATAAACCCACTATATGATGGTTATGCTGTAGAAGTAACAAGGGGTAATACAAATATTAGTTTTCTGCTGGATACAGGGAATTTTAGCTAATAAACAAAGATTGATTTAGCTTTTATACTTATTTCCCTACTAATTCTCTTCTTGTTTTTATTTTATCCATCATTATTATTAGTCTTTGGCAAAAGAAGCAAAACGAAAAGAGTTTCCCACCCAGACTATTCCATGGTCTTGAGTCAAGGGAAAGGAAATAACCTTGTTGTTTGCACAATGATAGCAAAGGCTGCGTGGGGTATCTCCAACATTATAATCAATATATCACAGGGCCATTAGAAATAGATATAAACAGCATTATTAGGGTCTCTAAATGAAGTTCAGTTAGGTTAGGCATGCTGAGAAAGCAGTCTCTCTAACCCCTTAAAAAACCTCAGTAATTTTCCATTCTTTTCCATAAAGCATATTATGGACATGGAATTCTGTTCATCTAAATGTGCAGCTTGACTCATTGAATGAAAGTAATGTAAATGAAATCAGAATTACATCTGTGTTGTGTTATAATGAATAACGTCTGCTTGCTAAGACACTGAGTCAAGGACCTGGTTGTGTGGAAGAAAAATATTTGTGTGTTTCACTGGAAAAGCTGACAGGCATACATCTGTGTGCTCTGCTTCACATGCTGAACAATAGGAATAATGCAAATTGTTGATTTGGCTAGGAGTAGGAAAAACATGGTTCGAGAATCAGACCACTTTCTGCATGACTAATTTTGAGAAGCAAATGCAAAGTCTTGAGCACTTTTTTTTTTTTTTTTAAAGTCTGCTTTTATATTTTGTATTTCATGTGGTATTAGCTTCAGTCTGGAATGTCTTAAGCAAAGTTCAACAAGTAAATCAACAATTATTTTCATCCAAGATAGATAACTGATTAGCAAAGCAAGATATGAAGTAGGGTATTTAATATGGTCTGAATTTTTCAGGTATGTGCATGCAGCTTTAAATAAACACTTTAGCTTCCTGAAAAAGAAATGCTTGTTACAGAGTTTAAGAGGCTTGTGTGATTTATATGAGGGCTATTCTAAGCTCTCTAAATCTTCCCGATTTTGGATTTCACTGCGAGGCCAGCTCTGAATATGAACAAACTTTAAACATGATGATGGACTTTCCTCTGTTCATGTGGTCCAGTTGCATAAAGCTGTTTGAGTATGTACAAGATTTCTTTCAGAGAATTATGACAATAGCACACCAAAATTTTTAAAATGTCATCTCATAAATGTAAGCTGTTCTGTCCCTTTTTGTTTGTGTATTACGTATGCCCAGATATCAAATACTAGATTGAAAACTGCAAGCACAATATAGAATACATTTGTAAAAAGCATGCAAAAATGTTGTAAACATATATGACCCTGTAACACATGGTAATTCAATTAATTTTCCAGTGCTCAGATTAAAAAATGACAGCTTTGTTACATAGAAAGGAAATTCTTATTATTCATTAGGAAGAGTTGCTCAGTACCTAGCCTGCTGCTGCCAGGAGGAGACTGGAAGACTTTGGGGTACTGAATCCTGCTGGATGGCAGGACCACAGGAGACCAAACTTTCAACACAGCAGCAAAACAGAGGTAGTGCCAGAAATTCAAACTGATGCTGCTTCTCTTGGTGCTATACTTTCCTCAAGTGTTGCTCAAATGACTGTGCTGATGGCTCGGGGTCATATGCGTCAAAATTTAAGTATCATCTTAACTAGCTTAGCCCCCCAAGAAACACCTAGGTGAAGGGAGCCTTCTGACACAAAAGCACTATTTAAAAAAAAAAAAAGGAAAAAAAGAAAAAAACACAGAGTGGAAGAAGCTGGAAGAGGCTGCCAGTTTTCACCTAGGAATCTTCTTGTTTGATATTACAGTTCATTATGTACCTTATGCATTTCTTCCTTGCATGTCCAGAACTGCCTTTATCTGGATAGCTCAGAGCCTGTTTTCTACCCAGACTTGATTTTGCTCCAAGAACTAGACAGCTGAACAACTAAACACAGGCAGCCCCAGTGCAGTGCGTGCTCTAGCAGCACATATTAGCACGTTCTTGGGAAGCTGAGAACTTTCAACTTTTAATAGTTGTGGTGGTTTAAAGGAGGCCAGAAGAGTTGCCCATCACTGTATGGAACAGGCATGCAGGAGTACACGTACGTTCTGTAAGGGAGCACTTTTAACTTTTGTTTATACAGGTTTATTTTTAAAGGCTCTAGGGAAGGTTCTGCTCTGTGTTAGGCAGAGTGCTGCAGATGGGCTTTCCATTTCCTTATCAGCCTGAAAGGACTCATGCCAGGGAGACACTTCACTGTTGGTTGCCTTGGGCCTCCTCAGTGCTTTTGTATATATACCAAAGGCTCTTGCTTTATTCCTGCTGGAGTCTCCACAGCATGGCCATTTGTGCAAGTGGGAAGACACTTTCGCTGAGAGAATAATGTTTGCTTGAATAAAATGGTTTTTCTGTTTGTAGTCATCTCTACATAGTAGATATGAAAAAGTAATGTATTTAAATTTCAAATATTTATAGAAAACATTATATCACTGCAATGACAAGTTATATAAATCATTATTTAAGATAAAAGCACTGAAATTGTTATGGCATTGAAAATGGCAATAGCCCAAATCAGTCTTAAGAAAAAGACAGGGGTTTGTGACTAAATCTGGGTTTCAGAAAATTTGTTTGCTTTAAAAGAAGTATTGATGTAATCCATATATATGGGAAAACAATCCTTTCTGAAGTGATGCTGCCATCCAAACTCAATTATAGTTTGTTTGCTGCAGCTCTCAAGCTCTTTGATGGATTTTGTTTTCACACTGTGCTGTTAGTCTGATATTGGCCTCATAGTTTCAATGGACACTAATAAAATCCAGTGAAATCTTTTATGAGTGTTTGAAGTAAAATTTATGTTCAAATAAGATTTGAAATTTCTAGGACTTGGTTTTCTACGGCAAGATACAAACAATTTCACTGAGAGTTTTTCTTAATCAGAGTGAGAGAAGTGACTGTCTGGCTCTTTTGTAGTTTGTTACTTCATCTGAGTTCCAGCATCAATTAATTTCCTGCAAAAGCAATGCATGTTCTGTTTCTAGAGGGTCTTTGTGGGTTTGCAGTTGTTTTGTTGCTTGTTTTTTTAGTTTTTACCTGAATAATTTTTTGTTCTGAAGTCTGTTAGCTAAATCAAGTTGTGAGAAAAAAATCTGAACAATTATTTTTATGCATTAGCTTGGAAAATACCTCTTCAGGGGCCCAAAACAAAATTTTTGTCTCTGTTCCTAGAACTAATACTGCTTTAAATCTGTTTAGGTTGTTCCATTATTTATTCTCCTTGAAATGAGATCTCTCTCTTGTAAGTACATGTTTCAAAGCTGCCATGTGGGACACAAAGAGTCATTCTTTTTTAATAAATCAGAATGATTTCTAATTTGTTTGCATTTATGCCATAGCTTTCTACTTGGAACGAAAGTTAATTTTACTAGATTTAAGCATGATTCAATATTATGTAAAGGTTTACAATTTCAGATGTAAAACAAGCAAAGCTTCTACAAATTTAATTAGGCCATTGTCTATGTTTCCTGGCGTTTTCTAAGTGTCTTGGTTTCCTTCCTTTCTGTGCACATTTCTGCATTTCTTCTCTTTCTCCTGTCTATTTATACAACATGATGTTTATGATTAAACTTTTTGTCTTAGTAATTTTGTCCAACATTGTGGATTTCTGGCATATACAGTCATATATCTGGACACTGTGGTCAAGCTTCTCTCTTATTCAGCTTCTCAAATGTGCCATACAAGCCATTGCTTCTTACACTTGAACAGATGCCTGCATGTGTTCTGTATTAGCCTATCTTGTCTCGATAACTAGTTGAGAAAAGAATAAAAGGACTTTCGTTCACACCCTTTCAGTGTTTCATTTTTGCTTGGGTGGCCAGATTTGAATGAATATGTCCTAAATTCTCAAAGCTTCTATCCATTCATAATTTTCCATTTAAAATTTTCCAAGAGAATGCATCATGTTTGCTTGTTTGTTTTTTATAATACACGCTAACAACTGTACTTTCTTACAAGTCGTCAGCCTTACTTGGTATTATAGTGACACTTGGAAATGAGGCTTCTTGATTTATGTTGATTCTAGGCAGGCCCTATGAAATTCCTCTGAAGCAAGATAGAAGATGGGAAAGGCAAAGCAATTAATTTTAAAATATTTGAGTGAAAATAGGCATCTGTGAAGAAAATAGTCTGAGGTTCCATCACTTAGAATATCCGCAATAAATATCACACATTTCTCTTAGCATTTCATATTTTTCTGCCTTCAGTCACCCCCACCACCCCCAATGTACATCAGAAGAAAACACAGGGGAAACCAGGCTGAAGCTATGGCTGCTGCTTTGATGTGCTGTCTCATGACAACTTACTTATGTCAGATCTGATGTTGTGGCGCAATTTTGTTCTTCCATGTTAGTGGGAACAGAGTGGAAGAGGCAGATTTGAATGCTAATTTCAGCCTTCACAATGCCTTCCTGCTCAGCACCACTCTAATTTTCATTATGTCTCTTTACTGCAGAGGAGAGGAGATCAGCCCCTGGTTTTCATCTTCATATGGACTACTGTGTTGTGAGCTGAAAGTCTTCGTTCTACTCTGCTTCACCATAAGCTGAGTCACAGAGCTAAACATTTTCAACTTTGTATGGTAAACAACTGAAATATAACACAAGCGTGAATCCTATGGCTTAAGTCTACCTCTACATGTGATTTCCCAGTCACTGCAACTTTTATTGCCTTTTTTTGCTTTTAAAAGTGACCATAGCAGAGGTATAGGAAAGCTCTTATATCAGCCAAGTATAACCATCACCTCTGTTCTCTGTTTTTGCAGCCTTTAACAGTTATTGTGACTGGGGAATGACAGACGTTTTTGGCCAAGCAACCTAAATGCAAAAACCACACTTTTACAGCACACAGTTGTAATCTGGCAATCTGAGTCTCTATAACTTGTTGGCCAGATGGGAGTGAGACAGGAGCAGCAGCACTTGCAGAACAGCAGTCACCCAGGCCTGTGCCAGAAGAAGAGAGCTACCAGGGCATGAACCTTCAAAATTACACACCCAGAATGCTCTGGATGCAGTACAGAGCCAGAAGAAATGTAAGTACTATTTGCTCAATCAACAAGAGGCAAACTTCATGTCTTACACTGTAGCCCTTCCTGCTTCCAAGTGGTGTGCACAGCTGTGCACATAATTCCTGAGAGACAGTGGAGAGTCAGTCAGGGTATCCATGAATGCTGAAATTTTTGCAGCATTCAGGGAAGTATTTGGATTGACCCAGGTATTTGTTAAAGGGATTTTGGCTACAGAATTCACGCACAGTACGAGATTCTGATTATCTCTTAGCGTTTTTTCTTTGTCTCTCTAAAAGTACAGCCATAATTTTTATTGCTCATTGATCTCTTACTTAAAATTATCAGACTCATAATGAGAAAACAGAAACACTCTTGGGTGATATTCCACTACAGGAGAAATGAAGTGCACAAAGAAAATCCTTTGGAAACATCTTACCCTCTGAAATCACAGGCAAGATGCTCAGGAATGTAAAACTGGTCAGACCTTCAAAGGCAAACATTTCTGTCTTCTCTCTCATTAGGACACTCTCTCTGTATGTAATAGAAGTAAGCAACCCTGAAGAGTGGCTTTTAATGTTTTTTTTGGTTGTGGAATTTTTAAGCATAAATAGACAAGGTTTCTTAAAGCATTATTTTGTCATTTAGGAAACAGTTTTCCAAATTTATGACAATCATAATGAATTATCTTCCTAAAATACCTTTTTTCTCTTAATACTGCTTACAATTATTGCATATTATGGCATGGATCTCTCTTTCTTAAATACTTAAATACAGTATATAATTTAAGTATGAGCCAAATCTCTGGAAATGCCATCAAATATCTTGGACTTCTCTAACTAACTTTTTAAGTAGCACATTCTGATTTACTGCCTTGATGGAAACACAGGAAGGAGCAATAGGACTAGAATTTCTTTCAGGGATGCCTTTTAACAAAAGCGGTGAGGCCTAGGTATTGAAAGAGTATTTGTAGCATTTGTCAAGTCTCTTCAATGTTTGGTTTTTTTAAGTCAAAATCTGAATTTAGTTCTTTTTGTTCACATATCTGTCTTTTTATATATGTAGCAACATTTCAGAGGGTGTGGGATAAGGCCAAAATCTTGCTTCATGAAGTATGACACTAAGAAAGTCCTGTTCTCTTTGGCATTCTCCATCCCAATAATTCAGCTGGAGAAGAATGAGAAGGGAAAATTTCTGGGGGCTGAGCAGCAAAGTTTAATTCCAAAACTGAAAGGTCTCCCAGATGAATACAGCAAACCAGACAACTCAGTAGACACGAACTCTGGCCCATAACCTGCAGATAAATCTCTTTGCATGGACGATTACCTACACAGTCCAGTGATGTCAGTGGAAATCCATGCAGAGGTAAGGATTTGTGGGCAGACATTTGGCTCTGCTCAAGTTAGGGAAGCTGTTCAGGTATTCCATTTCTTTGTAAAGTGAGACAGATTTTAGATTCTTCCTGCCATTCCATACTTTTACAGTAGACCATGATTCAGTTCAAGCCACTAAGAATTGCTGGCTGTCAGGCTGAGCTGGATGCTGCACTCATCCTTCACCACTGGGAAGTTACCTCCATATCTTGGATAAGGGCATGGGTGGAAATAGTTTTTTTTCGTTCTATTACTATCTCCTTTTTCTTGCCACACAAGAAAGCTTATTCAGTTTTGCCCTGGGTTTGGTCATGTGTGAGGAGACAGACTATGAAAAGGTGAAATTGGACTTCTAACAGAGTTTCATGGGGCAGTTGACTATTATGTAACTAAATCAAACAGTAATGCTGTGATTTTTGTACTTTCATGTCAAAATTCCATTCACAACTAATTTTTTTATGCCAGTTTATAAATGTTAAAGGCATCTTCTATGCATACTTCTCTGTAATCCAGTCATCATTTGCAAAATACAGAAGAAATATGTTTTATTATTTATTTATTCCACAATGTTGCTATTCCAAACTCAGATACATATTTGTAAGTATTTTTAGTTCTGTTTCCTCTTACTGTCTCTGCTTGCTTTCTCCTGTTCTAATGTTGGATATGCTTAGCCAAAAAGTAACAGATGTCCCATCGATTACAAATATAGAAAACTGACTTTCTGAAGTCTTCAGAGGAAAAAAGAGAAGTCCTCTGAATAATTCAGACTTCCTTGTATCTTTTCCTTCACTCTATCTTTGCTTCTGTCTTCTTTCTTTAGACCCCTTTTTTCCTTAAAGTCATCTTTTTCTCCACATGTTCAGAATACCGTTCTGAAAGTTTTTTCTCTCAGAAATCTAGGATAGTTTAAACCAACTTTTGATGGACCAAGTGAAACAAAAGATTGCCTTAAATTTGGTTTGCTTCATTTGTATTTATTGAGTTCTATGGACACATTCCTCATCAGTTTTATGGGTTTTAATGTAGAGTTTGCTAGGAAAAAACTCTAGTGACTGAGAGGAAGCTGTAGCATCTATGCCTATTGTTCTGACATTTTGGTTAGCACAGGTATCCCATTTAAAACCTGGTTCTTCAATTCTTCCACCTCTAACACAGATGGTTGGAAGAGTTATCAATATATACATCTTGAGATACTACAGTGAAGGCACACTGAAAGTCAGTGTAAGATCACAATGGCAGTTCTAGTCTTTCTAATTTGGCCTCTAAGAAAACACAGAAGGCTAGTGATCCTGCCAAGTTTCCAATTCATTATTAAAGTATACTTTTAAGCTCATTAGTTTTAGCCGTTATCTGGATTGCATAGTAGTCAGGTAAGATGCATCACAACATAAAATGGGGATAGTACCTCAGTATTTCTTGGGGTACCACTATTGTGGCTGGAGCTGCCCATGTTACAGCCTTGGAGTTCCACATGAACGAGGCTGTGAAGGGCTCTTAGCCTCTCCAGTAGGTATTTCCCTGCTTTATTCATATTAAGAAATACTGAGTCCTCGGATTTTGGCTATTCCTTTTCTCTGGCACAGCTGAATTATTTATAAGACACAAACCTTCCCACACTTCAGCTCACGTCTCTGGCAAGCCAGCAATCCCTGTTCCTACGAAGCCAGAATGTATGGAAGGCAGCCATGCAGCTGACATAGTTTGATTTAAAAGACTGTGGTGGGAGAGAGCAAAGTAACGAGTCCTCCAAAACAGGAGGCTTTCAGAAGAAACTAGTGCTGCTGCATGTGACTGACCTTTCTGTTCATTCCTTCTGGTCTCTGCTAATAGCATTCTGGCCTTCACGAAACATACGTCCCAAAAACCTTGCACTAAATGGAGAGCAAAAACATTTTGTCTGCTGTATGGAAGCTTTTTCCTTCTGGTGTTCATTTGCCATTCAGAAATCCAATGCCACAATTTTTTTTCTCTTTCAAGTACTTACCAAACTGGAACACCAGGGAAATCCTCAAGACTCTTAGACCATGTTATTTGTTGTGCATATTTATAAGTTACCACATGGACAGTTACGAGTTTATGAATTACAAAATGGATAGATTCTTGGGAGTGTCCCATGCAGGGAGTGGAGTAGGACTTCAATGTTCCTTGTGGATTCCTTCCAACTCAGGATGTTCCATGATTCTATGATAGTTAATGCAGTCCTTTACCTTAGCCTCTTTTTTAGTCTCTTGTCAGGATACACAATGAATAATAATAATAATAATAATAATAATAGGAAAGGACCTTTTACTGGTTAGATTCTGTGCTTGTATTTTGCTGCTGATTGTGTCATACACAGAGAACAATGTCTGCGGGAGCTCAAAGGGATAACTCTTGGTAATCTGTGTTGCAGTCCAGCATTGCTGCCTGCTAAGTGCTCTCTGAACACAAAAACAGGGTATTCCTGTAGACTGATGTATTTCTTTTTGCAGGTTTTTTCACCAATACCTCCAACAAAATATTTAGTGAAACCACATAATGATATGAATGTTTTGGTCCCATTCTTTCAGTACACATTTTTTTCTTTGCATAGAGATGTTCATATCCTAATAAACATTCAATTTAGAGTATTTAATTTAGAATATTACTTTTAACATAATGGGTTATGTTAAATTTAGCTGTTAGTTAAACAGATTACATGAAAATCCAGAAGGTACAGCTTTAGACCATATGTAGCACTTCTGTGAAATACTGACCTGACTTAACTGGGATTATTCAGGTATTTAATATTAAGTGCAAAAGCTTTGCTGAGCTAGGACCTTGTGTAAACATAATATCTTTCTTGCTTTTACAGAATTAGTAGGAAATATGGGAAAGCTAAACAAGACAAACAAGATATGTGCAGCTTCCCTGGTATGTTAATCTGCAGACAGAGAAGAGAAACAAAATCAGTTGCAAGATCTGAGAAACTGAATTCAATGTCAATGTGAGTAAAAATTATTCTTTGAAAGATGACACAGACAATTTTGTAATATAATTAATTAATATAATTTTTTGTTTCTTGTTAACATTACACCCCAGTAGCTCATATAGAATAAAGATACAGTTTAATTTTTTTAATGATTTTGGCATTATAATTAAGGCTGCCAACTTTCTCCTGTGGAAATGGGCTCTTAATTTTCATATAAAAGATGGTAATTTTGAAATTTTGTTTTTGCAAATAAACTCCCTGTTTAAGACACATGAAACTAGAAGGATGCTGTTGTGATGCCTTTCCTGCACTGAACTTCTGTATCTTTTCTGTATCATTTTTGTTGTAACGTAATATTTTATTTCCAACTTCAGAAGGCAAGGATCACATCTTCTGTAATCCATTAGAATCCCACAGCATCTTTTCCTACTTCAGCCATAAAAAATTTCCTATCTAATTTTCCAGTTTTGAGGACAATAAGCACTTACTGCAGGGAATCTCAATAAAAAATGCAGGAACATTGGCTCATGTAAACAACTTAGCACTTTTGACAACCTTGGAAGAACAAACAATTCTAAAGCTATACATCTCTTAGTGTTTAAGATGCAATTAAGCAAATCTGACAGATATCTGAACCTCATTATTCATTCAGCATTTTGAAATTCTTGTTCTTTCTGTATATACGAATTTCTAATTGGCCAAATGTAGAAAAATGGCGGTAAGGTGGTGATGGCTGACTTGTTTGTGATAAATCATCTTTTTCAGCCTGGGATGATTCTCTGCTTACATAAAATTGTCCAGCTTTGGCATAAAGTATCATTTTGGTGTTGAAACCTCTCAGAAAACATCCACCTCATGCAGCAGAGCCTGAAAGGGAGAACTGAATTTAAACAGACAAGGTTTGAATCTGGTCCACATCCATCTGTTTTTTAAAGGATGAAGTACAGCTGAGGCAGTGCACAGACAGAAGGGATGATACAAAAGCTTTGTCCAGTATGAATGACGTTTGCTGAAACTTTAGCTCATGACTAGACTGAAGTTTAAGTGTTGAGCAATAAATGAAAAGTTAGGAAGTATTTTGAAAGAACAGAGTGAAAGAATTGTTTATATGATGTCAAAATATACAGCCTGCAATAGCATTGTTCCTTGTCAGGTTTTCTTCCCAGCAAATTGTTTGTGTTTTACTATCTTCTCCTGAATGTGTCATCTGATTCCTTTTCAGCCCAATTATTCCCAACAACCAAAACCAAACCAGTAAATTTTGTAAAATCAAATATTCTGGACATTCTAGTGATATTGTCCAAACTCATTCTGTTTATACAGCATAAAGATTTCAAGGAGGCATGTGATTGTTAGGGTTATGCAATCTTGTATTATAATTCTTAAAAATCAAGGATTAAAAAAAACAACAAACAAATTGAAAGAAACACACTGCAAGGGACAACTGAAAAAAATTCTGATGATTCTGAAAAGAACAAGTTCAGGTATATTTTACATTAAATATTCCAGTAATTCTCTGCCTATTTCTTGCCCAGCCCTCAGTGTTACTTTCAGTAAGTTCTAAGTTTATCTTAAAAGTCAGTGGGTAATTCAGGATCAATCTTCTGTCCACAAAACAGTGACCATACATGTGACACACTGAACTTTTTTTGGGGAAAAATGGGAAGGGACACATTATGTTTCTCTCTAGATCCCTATGCCTGAGCACAATGCAATTTCATACCTGTGTCTCTCAGTTGGCAGGGGAGGTTTTGAGATCACAGTTTGTTTGGAGGACAATTTGATCAATGTTCACCAGCCCCAAAGACAAATGCTGGAGAAACTGTTGGAGTGGTTTATGAAATAATGAGAAGAATGAAAGATAAATAAAGAATGGTTCTCTGCTGCCCTGAGCTAGAGGGCATTGAAAAAAACTAGCAAGTGCCAATATCAAAATACACAAAAGGATTATTTCTTCATACAACACAATGAAATTCAAATTGCCAAGGCCATGGGCTTTGCCATGGGATTCTCTGAATACTGTTTGTATAGGTTCTGAATTTTCCCAGAGAACTCAAAAGGAAAACAAACCAAAAAAAGAAAAATCCCATTTGGAAGGCATTAAAACAGAAACACTGCTTGTTGCTTAGGAAATCCCTTGGCTGTAAATTGCTAGAAGCAGTTTTACTCTGGGAGAGTATCAGTTTGGAATTGCCCTGCTCTAACACTCCTCCTAAGGAATCTGCCCTTGGTCACTGCTCAGATTAGAATTTGAGTCTAGGAGGGCCTTTGGTCTAATCCAGTATAGGGAAAACAATGTTCTTGTTCTAAGAAAATGATGCATACTGCATTTTGCGGAGAACTCCCTGATGCACCGTGGTTCATCAGTAAAAGAACAGTGTTAAGTGAGGTAAAACGTGTTTCTGACTCTGTAACTCCCTCAGTGAAGGACAGAACGTGGGGCAAGGAGTAGTGAAACATCAGTCAGACTAATAAATGCAACTGCCTGATACTTTTGTAGAAACATCTCTTAACATAATGCAATATGTTTAAATGAGCTGGACGTAGCATATCACATATTTACAAAGATCTTTTGCATAGGAGAGGGACAGTTTCCTTTTCTGTGACATAGATTCCTTATTATGTTTGTTTCTTCCATGAAATAAGGCCACAATGACAATGCTGGACAATGCTGGTGTGTTAGTCCTAAATATCCAGAAATATTTATGGATCAAGTGTTTTATCTTGTAAATTATTCAGGCATGCAGTATTGATGGCTCATTTAAATTTACAAGTGTTAATAATCTCACTGGGCAACTAGAGGACTACATGAAAATATAAATAAATAATAAATAGTAAATTTAACATAAAGCAGTCAATATTTTGGATGTGTCTGAAGCACAGTGAAATAGTCCCTCTCATTATTGAGTTCTTAAACTTCAAATTGAAGTCTCATGACAGCAGATTATTTCAGGAAATACTGGGACGGAAATATGGAGAGAATAAAAGAAATTATATATTGTATAACATATGAAAATATATAATGTAGTCATCATGTATCTATGACTGCAGAAATAGAACATGCTCTGAGTTCATAGGTTTTGTAGGCCCTGATGTTCATCATGTTAATGGTGACAAGATCAAGGCCAGAGTATTTAAACTGTTGCTGTTACCAGTGCACTTAGGAATAGAACACAGCATCCTTTTTCACCATTATAGGAATTTGCAGAAATCAGAATATGTAAAAAAAATAATAAAATTGAAGTGCTTTCTCTTTGAGAAGAGAGGAGAATAATTTTTAATGATGACTTTTTCTCTTTGATGCAGAACATGAAGTAGTTTGCCAGCATAGAAGCCAACAGGAGATGAAGTCTGTAATGGAAACAGAGAGAGCAGGACACAGACAGCATAAATATACACAGTATGTTGTCATTATTCATTCCAAAGTCTGTAATTCAGAAAATATTTTCATCCTGTTCTTTTAATTTACCAAATAGATCCATTTCATACCATTTTTTGTTCTGTACCAGACTAAAGGGCTAATGACAATTTACATTATTCACTTTCTTTGTTTCTAACCAAGTCTTTGGTTAAATGGTGTGCAGTTAAGAATATGAAAGCCTTACACTCCTGAAATTTTAACAGTACAATAATCCTGCTCCAAAAAGTAGTTAATCTGGTCGTCAACTGGTCATAGATTTGTACCCTTTGTTTTCTGAGTTAGTTAAGAGTCCTGTTCTGTTTTACTAATTAACTGATGGCTATATTTTGTTCTAAGCCTTTTTTTATAATATGCCTGAGGAGAAGACACTGTATTGGCTATTTTTTGTTGTTTAAATCATGTCTGCATTTTAATATCAGGTCCATGTCTTTTGATCTTTAGATAAGCCTTATGGCTATTTAATACCAAGTTGAGACAACTTAGTTTTTTAAGGGAATGGGTTTTGCAAAATCCGATGTTACCTTTGGGTTACATATTCTTTTCTCCCATTGTCAAATTGTCTTTTCAACTGCACCTCTGGTTTCGTGTTCTGGATACCCACATGTACTGTAATCCTGCGTGGTCTCAAGCATCAGAAATGAGGCAAGGTCTCTTCTTTCATTTTCTGTTACTTCTGATACTCTGATGCTTTACGATATCACCCACTGGATTAGTTCATGTCTTGTTGCTCCATTATGGAGACTTGGTAAAACAAGTGCCCATGCAATAATTTGCAGCAATGTGTACTCACTTTTAATTCCCAATTCCTGGACTATAAAGTGTGAGTATCTGTGTGTGTTTTATAAACAACTCTTACATCCTAAGTGATCATAAATAAATGCTGAGATGGTGTAAAACATACATTTACTAAAACCTAAATTTCCAAAGTCCTACTAAAATTCCTTAATAATCCATGTGAAGAGTTATTCTCTAACAAAGAAAGCAACACCCATTCAAGGATTTATCTAGCAAAGCTGAGTTGTGTATTTTTTCTCCTGGCTTCTACAACACAGCTTTACAAAAGGTTCAATATAAAATCTAATGCTACCCACGCTGTCAGGAAATACGTTTTCCCTTAGGTAGCATCCCACATCCCCTAAGAAAACATGTGGTCTAGGACCTGCAATCCTTTTAGACCACATCACATTGCCTTAAATTCATCAAGAGCAGCCATAATTTAACTGTTTATATTTATAGGCTACATGACTTTGTAAGGCAATCCTATTACTTTGAATCTTGATTTCTCAATTAATATCTTTTAGAAATCTTTTAAGTCAGTTTGTTTCTTGCCAAACCGAACAGCAGTGGCTGCTTCCTTCATGGTGTGCGGTGTTGAATCCCCACCCTCAGTCTGTGGGGCACACAGGGCATTGGCATCTTCTGTAGCTGCTCACAACAGCCCCATCTGACAAGACTGGCTTTACATAGGCATCTTGCAATCCAGAATCTGTTCCACAGGGCCCAGTGATGACAAAGAATTTAAAAATTAGAACCAAAAGCAAAACACAACAAGCAGTTGTGTGTTAGGATCTGAAAAAAAAATAAATAAAAGGAAGCCATTCATTGTCTCTGGTGAAGCTTGTTGTCCTTGCCAGCAGCATATGGCGTTGTGATTGAATGTCATAAAGTTTGCATGTGAGAAATGCTACTAGACTTTTGCTTTACAGTATTGAGGGGGGAAAATAGCAACTAGGAACTGTAAATGGTAATGTCTAGTAATGTATTCACTCCCTTTTAGTGAAACCATGTACAGAATGAACTCCAGCGTATCCTAATAGTGGTAGCTCTTTTCTTGCCCAGTCTTGCAGGACTGGCCAGACTTCTGAGTGTTGTACCTTGAGCACCATTACGTTTAGTTCCTATTTCACATACTGTGTAAGCAGTAGCAAGTGGAACAGACTGGACATGAGCAGATTTAAGGATCCCGTTTTAGCATATGGGGGGAAATATTTATTTGGTTTTCTAAATGTTGTAGTCAAAACAGCCCTCTGGTCTAGCCTGCCTGTAGAGAAGCTGCTGACTGCCCTGGACGCTGTCAAATGCTGTGTCAACAGCTCACAAGCCTGCATGGAGAATTATTCCTCTCTTTTACAAAAAATGTTCACTTTCCAAACAAGTTCATCTTCAGTTGGCATTTTCATAAAAAACTGCTCTCTCGAGGATGCTCACAGTCTTGGAGACTAGAAGTGGAAAGGGCTTTTTAGGTCATTCAGTTTCCCTGTCTGCCAGTGCATGATTGTGCACTGGAGTGCAGTTTCTAATTCCATGTCTATTGCCATTTTGTCCCATGTACAAAGTGAAGCAGGATTTATCAGTTCAGACAAAAAATTCTGTGCAGAAAGGCTGTCATCTGCAGATTCTGCATGTCTTCTTCACCTTAGGTAATAGAAAGACTGGGAGATTTTGCATATTCTCCTTTTAGACTGAGACCACAACCAGTAATTTTAGCTTAAAATTACATTGGAACTGAAAAAAAAAAAGCAACTTCTAAAGTTTATTCTTCAATTATCAGATTTATTTGTGTCAGAACTTACACAGTTGTAGGTGTGGGAACAGAGTAAAGGGTAAAATTTACAATTTAAACTGTTCAGAAACACAAAATTTTGCCTCTTTTTGTTTGTTTCTTTGTTTGTTTGTTTTTTAAGCAGAGCTCTGCCTTTATTGACATAGTTCCCAGACTAAAACTTGTCTTGTCTTCAAGAAGTCATAACGTTGTTATGATGAGGCTCTACGGGCCATCTCCCACACCATCTCACTCCTGATTCAGCTCTTTCCCTGCACAAGGGCTGATGCTTCTTGGATTTGACTGATTTACAATTACTTTACTCCTGTCAGTGGAATCTTAAGGAGATTCAGTCCTCCAAAGTAGGCTCCAAAACACCTTTTATCAATGTATAAGGGTAGTTAAGGATCCTTATAAGATCTATCAGAGCTACCATAAAAGTGATAGTTTGCTACTTAAAATCCTTTTGGGTATAAGGCTTCTGGGCCACCAAAGGTAGATGTTTCTTCATAGCTGAATGTACATAGTACATCCAAAGTTTCTGCTGCTGTGCTCACAAAGTTGTAAAGGAAACACAATTGCTTTGGTATAATAACATCTGCATAGATCTCCAGGGCCTGTTCTTTCATCTTTCTTACATCTTTTAAGGCAGTTGCAAAGAAACTGCCACAGTTCTGTTCCAAAATGTGGAAAATGCTATTAGTTCTCTAAATAACTCTTCGGTGCCTCTTTGGGGATTCTGAGCAACTGGTTTTTTGTTTCTAGACTCAGGATATAAGACCTGAGAAACTGCACTTCTCTAAGTTTTGCTGTTTATACACTAAATCTATTGCCTAATATGTGGCCACATACTGTGTCCTAATAACACCTTGTATGTTTGATTACAGGTTTCTTTAACTGTTGCAAAAGCCTTGCGGAAAAAAAAATTAAAACCAGCATAAATTAGAAATTGTATAAAGCACAGTCACTGAAGTGAGCAGTTTCTACACAGGGTTAGAAAACACATTAAATATCTAAAGATATTTATGCTAAATTATACCCTGTACAAGGAAGTAACTTTTTATGACATACATAAATACAGCATTTCCACAAACTGTTACATTGTCAATTTAATACAATCTCTCCTAACATTGAGTTCCAGCTTGCCTTGATTGATGGGTCTTCATGAAAGCAAGTGAAATGGATTTGAAAACAGGAACCAAGAGGTATTTATTTCAAAATATCTTGTTTATTTTGAAGGATGTTTACCCAGAAATCAGGAGACTTAGTTCAAATCATTCCACAGAATCAAGACAGTGTTTTTTAACTTTTTTTCAATTAATATATTTGTTTTAATGATAAAAATGTCTTATTTCTACATTTGAGAAAGAATATAAATCTAGAACATCAAATTACAAATTCTAGTCTTTTTTTCTTTTATTGGCTCTGGGGAAATGGTCAGGAGCTCTTCTGGATATGATTGCCTTGAAAAGAATGCCCTATAGCTGAAAAAACTACCCTAACCACAAAAAACCCCAAAGTGATTCATTCTGAAGCTAAGACACATGAAACTTACTTTATTTGTAACATATATTTATTGGTCATTATGCTATCAAAGTTACTGACAGTTTATGTGTTTTCTAGAGCTAAGAAGTCAACTGTTCATTTTTTCCCAGGCTTTTACACATCTCATTGCTATCTAATCTAGTGTCCACAAACCCACTGTAAACACAGACTGATGGAAAGTAAACACTGAAGCCTCAGTACCAGATAAACAGAACACTGAAGATTCAAATTTTTTTCTACATAAGTCTTCCCAACTTAATTTACAGCAAACTTTCCATATGTATCAATTTTCATGGGACTTTATAAACTTTGCATTGTTTTCTCTGACGAAATCTACAGTTTTCCCGATGATACAGAGGCTTTGATCATACTTTCAGTAGATGGGAATTTGAAAAGTGAAGGAGATGCTGTGTACAATTAGAAAACATGTATTATTTAGTACAGAGGTCAGGAAGAAAACAGTTTTCACTTTTCCCAGAAGAAGAATAAAAATGCTTTAAGATCCATGTCTTACCTTTTGTGAGAGCTTTAATATGATTTTTATAAAATTTTCATGCTTCTCTGACATTAGGACTTCCACAAAGAGAGGAGTGTTCGCGGGAACTTTTGTAGACATGCAGAAAAAATCGTGCGTAAACATTGTTCCTTTGCTTCATTTCACAGAAGCTAAGGGGCAAAAAAATCCTGTAAAGTGGTTTTTAATGAGCTAGGAAAAGGTATTAAAAGGGCATTTGATAAAAAACACTGTAGAGGAAGACAGTGAAAAGTTTTGTAAGAAAAGAGATGCTCGGCCAGTTGAGGATTATAGTGTTAGACAAGACCAAAGTGATGAAGTATGAAACCAAAAATGGAGGAGTTATGAATAACTGTATGTCCAGATAATACTATGGCAAGTTTAATAAAAAAAAAAAATAAAATTAAAGCGTAGTAAACAAAAGGATAGTTTCATATATATGCCCGCATAGGCAGAAGCTAATTTTGCAGATGCAATCTAGGGTCCTAGTCGCCTGAACTTTTTAATTTACTCAGAAAGTTCAGCCAGCAACAGTCTGAAATTTTCTAATTAGAAAATACCAGGGATATTTTTATTGAAAAGTCTGCAGGAAATGGTGCATTTGTGGTATTTTTTTAAAAATTAGTTACATCTCTCCTTGAGTTATCTGAATAGAAAATACAAAATAGGACTGCTGAAGATGAAAATAAAAGTGCAGGACAATGAAGAGGGCAGAAGTGTAAAGCTCAGTCCAAACTGGAAAACGCAGATGTGGCCAGGACAAAGGAACTGCAATCCAAACATTCCAGAGAAATATGTAACATCTTTTGCAAACACTCCCCTACATAATTAGTGCATAGTTTTGTGTGTTCTGATCATCAGTGGGATTTTAAAAGCTGAGGAGTCAAAAATATTTAAACCTGATGAAAATTCCTAACCTGCTTTCACCCTGATTTTAGTAAGGTGCTCAGTAACTAAACAATCAACATATTCATTTAAGGTTTTCAAAGCAACTGGTGTCCATTTATTGTATAACAGAAAGGTTTCTCCATGTTACTGCATGTGCCTGACTGCAGCACCAAAAATACCACTTTATCCAGGTGAGTCAGAACAATCTCTGACTTTACACACATTATATCTCCTCTAGATAAATTTATGAATAAATGCTGGAAAGCTGCACACCCTAGAAAAGAAATCTCTGGGCAGTTTCTCCGTCAATATATTGGCCATAAATTTTAAAAAACCATCAAAGCAGCTTTTAAATAAACATGTCTTTCAGGAAGATCACAGTTCGGGCATGCCAGAAATTGCTTATAAGGCTGGATTGGTGAAACGTTGGGAGACAGATTGATGGCTCTGTTTCTGCTGCAGCAATGTCCAAAGTGAGTGGCTGCTCGTTCTGTGGGTGGTTCTTTTACTTTTCAAATCTCAGCTGGATACTTGTGACTCTGTCCAGACCCTGTCCTTCCCAAAGTACACAGATACTGGGGAAGGGATAACTAACAACTGCGAAAATAGCTTGGGCATCCAAATATGCTGTCCAAGGCAGTCATCTCATGAAACAGGCCAAATCTTGGAAAAGCAAGAACAGTTTATAATAAAACATATTATATAAAACCGTATTTATTTAAAGTGCATTAAGTATAAAAGGATTTTCAAAGCAGAAAGGAAAGGTACACCTTAAAGAATTTACACTTTTAAAGTAAGGATGGTTTGTGTCATTAGGATAAACAGAGGGAGATTTTATATTTTCAGATAAGGAATTATCTGAAAACAGGTTCAGGTAGGTGCATATTAAAATTCAAATTAAAAAAATATCTTATATATATCTTAAAATATCTTATCTTATATTAAAAAAATGTCCAAGAGAACATGCTAAAACCATAAAATTATATAAATAGGCTCACAAAATCTGCCGAAAAGGATAACTCTAATTGTCCTGTAATTAAACAAAATAAGTTGTCTGAAACTCAAATATGTAATTTTATCATTCTAAAAATCAATGTAATTAAAAACTACTCATGATTTGCAAGGACCTTTTATTAAGGTAATTTTTTTAAAGCTAAAAATTCACAAATCCCAAAGCTTCTGGATAAACTAAGTGGCAAAGGATGAAGACGAAGTGCATGAAGTGTTTTTTTTTGTAAGGTTATCTCATCCCAGAATGCGTTCTGGAGCACAGATGGATCAGTCCTTATATTAACTTATTTCAGACATAATACATTTTATTTATTAACTTGCCAAATGTCTTGACTCCAGTTCAGTTCAATGGGTGGAGGTTGTCATGTGTAAAGAAAATATGCTGTTCTGTTGTTGCTGGCTTTGCCTCATGAGTTTGGAGGCAGCAGACAGGAGCAGAGCTCCTCCAGCACGCTCCCACGGAGGCACTGATGGAGCAGAAAGCTCCAGGAGGGCTGGCAGGGCTGAGCTCTCAGCCTTTCTGCATTTCTGCTCTGTCCTCGTGTGATCTGATGTTCCAGTTTTCTCCATTCACAGAGTCCATGGCGCAAATGTCAACCTCTTGCCTGCATAACTGCTTGGTCCGGCTCCTGCCAAAACCCAGGTCTCTCAGAATCCCAGCATCCCTTTTCTGGTCACTCCAGCAATGCCCATCCTACACACCTTGATAGTTAGCTCCTTGAACAGCTGAAACTCTCAGTAAGTTTTCAGTAAGTTTTTAATTACCTCTTGAGGCAGGTGATTGTTCTGGTGTTAACATTAGTGCTGTTTGAAGGGAGAGCAAAAAGACAGAACTGCCCAGTTAACCCCACAGAGGTTAGATGGTAACCCGTGGCAGACAAGCATGCTTTCATGGAAATAAAGCTGCCTAAAGATAAAGATCACTAGTGAAAATATTCAAAATATTTGTATTAAAAGGGAATAATTTGCAATACTTATTTTACAATCTCACATGTGTGAAGACCATTTTACAGTACAGCTGGCTTAAAAATTATGAGGGGTCTGTAAAAATGTAAATATTGCATATATCTGAAATTAATGCTAAAACCATGAAACTTGAGTAGTTAATTTGACCTAATTGTCAAAGCAAAACACAAAGAAGAAATACTATAAACTCTTTGGGGCAAACTTTTCTGTTCATGCTACAAACACACTTGTAGTGAAACAGCAGCACCCAAAGAAGCACTGATTTAGCTGTCCTTAAATTTTTATTGTGTTAAGTAGTTTTTAAAAAAATCATTATTGTGATGACTGTGAAACTCTGAAATGTTAAAAGAGCAAGCAGCTTCTAGCTCTTGATTCCCTGAAGAAAGCTGAGAGACTGCAGGGTCAGCCAAGTAGTGACTTGTGGATGCAGTGTGTCCAGCTTGTGCCTTGCTGGCCGGCTGTGGGGTTGCTTTATAGCTCTCTGGGGACAGGGGTGAGGGCTTTGGAGAGCGGGCTCTTCAGCTGTCACAGGTCTGAATAGCTCCTCTTAAGTCTCATTGTTGGGGTTTTTCCCTTTGTCCAACTTGACTCCAGATGTTCCCAGTGCTCTTTGTTAACCAAATGTGTAATTGAAATGACAACTAGATCAGAAGCTCTAAAAAAGGAAAATGCAGCAAGTAGAAATGGCAGGTATATACACCATCCAGGAGCCTTGAGTTCTGCAGGTGCCCACAGATTCCTACTCTTGGAAATAAGACAATATGTATCGGGGTCCTATTTCCACCTCACAGTAGATGCTCTCTCCTGACAAACTGATAATAATTTTTTTTAATATGTTTGTTGTTTTCTTTCTTTTGCTCATCAAGGCACAGTTTGGAGGCATTTGAGCCTGGATTCCCAAGGAGATCAAGCCAGCCTAGATACGGTAAGTGTAACTGTTGGGAAGTCAAAAGTGCTTCAGTGATAAGGAGTGTGGGAAATGTCTTGGCATTGACATGATAAAGTTGTGATGTTTATAAGGTGTTTAACATATTCACGTGTCTCACTTATGCGTTAATCATCCAACATTGCTTCCCACACCCGTTTCTGAAGTGGTAGAAATAACTCTACAGTGCAAGAATTTCTTTCATGTGCCATTTTTGCCTGACACTTTCACAGAAACAGAAAATAGAAAAAAATTCTTGGTTCTTTATTCTTTCTTTCCACTACTCAGTTCATTAAAAAGACCTTGGTTTGTCTATAAATATGTTTCCTATCTACTTTCGCACTTGCATAATGAGCATCTATGTGTTTTGTACTTCTGAATTGTTTTAAACAGATTCTTCAAAGTTTCCTTTCAGCTTGAAACACATCAGAATGTAATACTTCAGTGTCAGTTCCAGAAGGAGACAGATGCAGAAATTTCTGGGAAGGATTAATAGCTTTTTTTCTCTTTGGAGAGGTCATTAGCTCTGCATGAATAGATTAAAGATTCCTTGCTCATTGTATTCCAAAATAGCCAAAGCACTGGGTCCAAAGAAAAACTAGAGCACATTGTTCGATTGATAACATTATAAGTTATTCAAGGTCAAATTCTTTGAATTTTCATGGTTTGAATTACTTTTTGCTCTTTGCTTAGCAGAAATTGCAGTCCACCCTACTTGTGTACTTTTACAAGAACCACAGTAAAAGCATTTATGAATATTTAAATATTGCTGCTGACAGCTGTGTAGTTTTTCAAAGATACCACTGAGATGAATTTTCCTAATGGTCACTTGTTTGAAAACAGTGTTTCAATAAGGGTTTAAAGATGAGCTCTGAACAGACACCTCACTCTAACTTTGAAAAGGTTTTTTTTCAAATTAATGGAGAAGACCTCATTCTCTCCCTCCTCCCATGCTTGCAAATAGGAAATTTTTGTTTTAAATATGCACTTTTTTTCACCTACATGACATTTTATTCTCAGGTTATTGAAAAAATAATATGACCAAAATTCATTGCTGAAATTTTGTGTGCTGTCCGTTCATCTTTATTAGAAATCTTCTTTAAGGTACAATTTGCAAATATACTAAAATAATGGTGCCATAAATTTGCCCTGAACATGCACACATCTTGTACTAGTGTTTTCTTCACTATATCATTATATCATCTGCACTGAAGGGTAGGTAAACTCAGGCTTTACTCTGACATAATTTGTGAGATTTTATTTGAAATAGGAGGTACTGACACTCAAAACTTTTTTGGCGCTAACATCACACAGCTCCAGTTTTTAGTCTATACAACAGAAACGTTACAAATTCTTACCAAATATAACACGCAGCTTTTATTCTCTTGATGTTTCTTGAGGACCTGTGCCCTTGGTTCTGTTGAAGTGCATGATGCCTGTGGCAGCCAGGAATTGAGTGTGGCAGGAGAGCGTATCTGCTTCAACAACAGCTGCTAACACAGAAAGCAGTTCTGACTTTGAGGATAGTCAGGATCTATCCCACTACAAGTTCATAAACCTTTCCATGATCTTCCTTTGTCATTAATTTCAACAACGGCCTGCACTGGTGGCATACCACATGCAAGCTTTTCACTGTTTTACAGCAGGAGGTGACTATAAAATATTACAATGCTATATCATGTGACAACCTGTTGCAGCACATGCCAAACGTGCTGCTTCTTTTCCCGCTGAAGTTTCAAGGTGCTGCTGTGCGTTCCTGCACTGACACAGCAGCCCTCAGCCCCCAGAGCCCAGCACCACTTGGCTCTGCGTGCAAAGGGTGTGCAAGAGAGAGCTGCAGGGCTGTTCAAAAGGAAAGGATCTTTTATATTCATTTGCAATGTGGAACCAAGTAAATATTCCTGTCAGTATGTCTTTCATACTTAATAACCTGTAGGGCTCCTGCTTTTTATCACACCCAGGCAAACATGCACGCACGCACCTGCAGAAGGCTGCTGTAAACCTTTATCTTGAGGTTGCCCCAGGATAAAAGCATTAGAACAGACACTGATGGAAAGCATCCTGCAAGTCTTTTTTGTTGTTTCCATACAGAAGTCTTCTCGAATCATGAAAATTGAAGGAATTGCACTTACTAAGAATAGGTGTGGTGCTGAAAATCATTTACCGTTTGTATTGAAATTTTTTGTATCAGTCAGTAACATTGATAAGTTCATTTATATATTTTGCATTGCAATGCCAAATTTAGCTTGGAACATGTACCTCTGCAGAGAGCAGTGCAGCTCTCTGTAGCTTGTGCACATGCAAAATTATTGAAATGTTAGCCATTATAAGAATATTAATTAAGTACATCCTCAGAAATTTGTTCTACGCTGTGCCTATATTTAAGAAATGCCTTTTTTTTCTTCTGAAGTTCAGCCAAAATTATAGATCTGAATCTGTGGATCTGCACTATCTGAACATTGGCAGAGGACTAATAAATTTTCAGTGTAATACTCAAAATGGTTTTACTGTTTCATTCCCTGGTAGCACAATTCTGTTTCCAAATATCCCAAGAGTTTGATGGGCCTGCCAATTGTATTTCTGGCATGGCGTAATGGTGAGTGTCGTCTGGCTAGTGAGGATCAAGTTTGAAGTACCTGACAATCTCCATAAATGGTAATTCTGTAAATATGGTACTGGATCAGGACCATGATTCTGCTTATATATTTATTTTGTATTTTTAGAAAATATCCTCTCATGTTATAGTTTCCCATTTGATTAACACACAGATGGCACTTGATTAAGTTCTCAGAGATCTATGGATGGCAAATATATGAAGGAATTAATTATTCTGAAAATTCATTAATCTTCCAAAGGAAAATCTTTCCTCTACTTTCTGAGTAGTTAAAATGGTCATGGGTGATACCTTGGGAACTGGAAAATTTATGGTATGCAGTGGTTTAGTTCAAAATGGCAAAACATAGAGGCGCAGGAAGGCAGCTTATGGGAAACATAGTACAATAACAACCCTGACCTCCTGGCCTCTAGAAATTAAGTGCAATTTCTAAATCAAAACCAGCACCAGAAGTTCTGGGAATGGGAACAGGCTTAATTCTCTGTAGTGCAAAGAACCCAAGTTTTCTGTAACAGTAGGTCAGACTTTCAGCCCTGTGTACATGTCCACTTGTTTCATGCATTCCCCAGAGCTGTGTGTTCTGCTGGCCTTGGGAAAAAGCAGAAGCCAGTGGGGGAGATGCAGGGTGGCTGTCAGGGGACCGGCATTCTTTCCATGCCAGTGGGATGCAGAGTTGCCCTGGAGAGGGGGGATTTGTGTGGGATCTCTTCCCACCTGGAGATCTCTTCAATTGAGACTGTGCTTCTCTCTCCTAATGCCTACTGAACTGGCTGAATGCTGCCACTGCTGTAAACATCAGGAAAGAGTTACCCACACCAGATCTTGAATCCTGGAATAAATACCAATGAGGCATAGTGGCATTCACCGAGAGATTTTTTCCAACACTACTTCTTTTCATTTTCTGCATGCAAGATTTCTTCAGTGGTGTGGGTCCTGGAGCTTGACTGATATCTAGCAAGAGTTTGGTGGAATATCCCTTTGAGGACAGGGAGTTCAGCTGGGCTGGGTAGGTGGGATGGCACGTGTCTTCATTTAAGGCATATTCTCAAATCTTTGCTCTCAAAATCATGACTATGGTATTCTTCTATAATCACAATGCTGGCCTAATAGTGTTTTTCAGTGTAATCGTACCAGGCTATTCACTGTTCTGCCATTTGAAAAAAAAAAGGGTTTTTAATACCATTCAAATATGGATTTAATTAATTGAGGGGCACTCTTCTGAATTTTACATGGGTATAGAAAAATATGTGCTGAGAAGAATATGTTGTTATATTAAGGAGTAAGAAGATTTCACACCTCAAAGCTGTTTATTGGAAAAAGAAGTTACATTGTTCCAATTAAAAAGCATATTTCTCTGATTATATTTATTTCTATTTTCCATGAGATGCAATTGTTAGGAAAGGAGATGGAAAGCATCCCTCATCTCTAGGAAACAAAGAGCAAGTGGCTCTTGAATGAGATAACGATTTTCTCATTCACAAAATAGTTTCGATCCAATTTGCATAAGGGTTCAAGTAAAAATTGAAAAATAATTATATTATTACCACTCTTCACACCACAGAGTCTGCAGGGATGAAAATGAATGAATGTGTGGTATTTTCATTTGGTTTTCCAGATGGTTCTTCCTGACTATTTAACTTGGTCACCAGAGCCTACCACAACTTCGTTGTTACCACACTGGGGGGAAGGGGGGGAATTGTGGTATCTTTTTACTCAGTGTGTCTAAGAAAACTTTCCCACATTTTCCTGTCGTAGCCCAAACAGTTCTTGCTGACACACAGTTGATCTGCTTGAAGCAGAGTTTTCTGTTCTGTAATATTAAAATAAAACCTGCGAGCCCATATAGAGCTTAGGAATAAAATCAGTCCAGATCAGTAGCATAGCTACATACTATTTATATTTTTTCAATATCTTCTTTATATGCCATTATACTTGATGTTGTTAATATAGACCTTGAGGCTCTCGAATACCAGGTGATGATTTAATGTTGTTAGAACAAGATTCGTCTTGAAAGGAAAGATGCTTTTAAAGCTGCCTTTGAAAAGCAGAGTAGATCAACCCATATATCTAAATTAGGGTCCCAAATTGTTGTTCCATGCATGGCATAAGTGGCACCACTTTCCAATAGCAGAGGTGTGATGGGCTCTATGACAGGGTACTGGTGTTAACAGCAGAGAAATAATGCGACGAGGTCACGGATCAGAAAAAAATCCCATAAAATAGATGCCGAGAGAATCCTTGCAGTCAGCCCTCCAGGCTGTCCACCCACTGGTGTGAGCAGCGTCGGGCTGGCCCCAGCATGGTACACTCCCCCTCTTTCCAGAAAAGCAGCTGGATGCTTTCTCCTTTCTAGGAAATCAGTGTGCTCTTTGGGACACGTGGAGCACTTACAGTCCAGAAGAGAACGTCATACCTGCCTCATAGAATCAGCCAGCAAAAACTGGTCTGACACTATACCTGAAGACTGCTCTTTCTTTTTTTTTATCAAACTGGGATTTCATTTTTAGTGAAAGACTCTTGTATTGCAATGTTCTCTAACCTACTAGCCCTTCTCCAGTGGCCTTCTTTTAGAATAAATTGGGGATTTTTTCAAAGTTTCATTTTTGTCTTGGTAATTTCTTTTGGTTCCCACTCTGTTAACAGTGAACAGATCAAGAGTTAAAACATTTAATCATGTGTTCTTCTGTTTTCTGTTTTTTCTAATGGATGAGTCATGAGTATGGATGGCCTTTTTTTATTCTTCAGTAAATTCAAACAAGAATATTTATTCCCTCATTAGAAAAACAATAAATCAGCAAACAGAAAAATGTGAAACAATTATTTTTTAAAATATCTTTGCCATATCTTAGTTATTGTTCTTTTTTTATTAAAAAAATTATTTAAAATTTAAGATTTTTATTTAAAAAAAATATAAAAACAAAAGTGCTCCTAAAATCTGCTGGTCTGCTGCTGATGAAGCCTAAAGCCTGGAACCTTTTGACGGTGAGGTCCCATAGGAACTGATGGCTGAAGTACAATAACTCTGGGCTCTTCTGGGAGCCACATGCACTCTCTGGAGCAATGGTGATTTGAGCAGAGCCAACAGAGGGACTGATTTGCATGTTGTACCTCCACTTTCTACACCAGCCCTGAGTTAGAAAGGATATTCTACTTTTTATGATTCATTCTCAGACTGTTCTGATGAATTTAACACATTTCTGTTACTTAGAGATATATAAAAATACAAATTCTTTTGTGATTGTGTAAAATTAAGCATAGCCACAAATTCAGAACCAAGTTAATTCTTAAATTTATAAATATTTTCTGCCCTCTTCTATTATTTTGATGTCCAACAACAGGTTGTGGAGCACAAAAGCCTTTACAAGACACTCTCCTGCCAGAAAGTCTTGTAGCTGTTTCATTATGTACTTCCTTAGGTGGGCAGGACTGCTATATTTCTCTAAAAAGTGAACATCTGGGGTTTTTTTTTCAGTTTTACAGTGGAAATCTGGATTGGAAACAAGAGGAAAAGAGTCCTTTCAAAATAATTTTGACACCTCGGTGAAAAGGAGGAGCATCCTCACCAAGGCGTGGAGCCAGTGTTCTGAATTAACAGATTGCGTCCCTGGTGACAGGAGTAGGTGCGTGTTCAGTGCAGAGAAACCCCGCCCTGGCCATAGATGTCAAATTCCCCAGAATGTGGTACACCCAGAGGTCATTAAACTGTTTGGCTTTTGTCCCTCTTGCTGTGAAGAGAAAATGCTGTGGGTGCTGTCTCTGCTTCACCCGTATGCAGTCATAATGTTGGCTCTGCCTTAAGAGCCTTCACAGCTGTGCTGTAACACAGTTAGTTCCCAGCATGACTCAGATGAAGGATTTTATTTAATCTGCACAAGACTTTGGAAAAAAAGAGAATTTTCATTTGTGGAAACCTTGAGAATGTGCAAAGCTGAAAGAAAGAGCACATGTGAACAAGGGGCTGGGTCTCAAAATATGATTTTCCATTTGTCTTAGGATAAAATTTCAGTGAAAATGGAATGATGGGAGAAGAATGAAACCATTTCATGGACTTGGCTGCCTTAGTTCCTGTAATTACCCATTAGGGCATCAGTCATAATTTGCATTGCTTCTAGCTCACAAACAGGAATGGTTAAGAAGTATGTGGTTGTGTTTTGGGTTTTTTTGTTAAGTGGCTCTTGATTCAGTTTTTCTTGTAACTTCTTCCCCCCACTCCTGTTCTTTCTGTCACTATTTGCACTATTCACAGTGCTTTATCTCTCTGAAACTGTACAATCCTCTTAAAATTTGGAGATTCTTTACTATCATTAAAATCCACACAGAACAAAGAATAGCTATCTTGTTCCTGGAATAGGGGTAACTACAATGGCAAAATCTGAAGATTCTTAGTTCAGATTAAGCTCTCGGAAACACAGAATAGTTGCCAGCTGATTCTACAGGCCAGAACTTTGGGAACTTTTAAAGCAACACTTATATAATTTACTTAAGGACTGACTTTTTGGTGGGGTGGACCAGACAGAGGTCACCTGATAAATGTGTAAGAGCAAGTCTCTCATTTGTCTTTCTGAGGCAGAATGTCACTAACCACAAGACTCAAACAGACACGAGGAATCCCAGATTGCAGGACCAGCATGCATGTTCCAGTCATCTGATGTAGAGACTAGTCAATAGTTTTGACCTACACATCTTTTATGGTACCTACAGTAAAGCACAAATACATTCAATACCTTTTACAAGGAATTGTTTCAGGTTCCTCCATCAAAAATTCACCAACTTTGATATGAATACCTTTTCCAGTTTAGTCAAGATGCCAAGACATTGCATCCTTAGGAAGCTGAGTATTAACCAAGGGCTACTTACTAAATAATCCAAGACTGCCTGCAAGACTCAAGAATCTGTTTTCTAGGGGGGGCTGTTTCTGTCAGAGGATGTGAAAAGGAAGATTTTGAACACCAAGTACGCAAACAATGTTCAAGGAAAGTTTCTGTGCCACGGCCTCCTCAAGCCATGTAAGTAAAATAGTGAATGCCACTCAAAAGGAATTGACTTGTGACAGTAAATGGCAATTGCCAGAGAGTTTTACACTAGAATTGTAAAACCAATTCTATAACCACTATTGTGTGAAAGTAGCACTGATGAGGATTTTTAGTGTAGCTGAGACTTGCTGTGCCTTGTTTCTTGAACCACAACAAATACACTGCAGAACCTGAGGAAGGGATATTGGTTTTGTAAGATGTAATCATTAAGAGATATAGTTTATGCTTCTACACAGAAACCTCAGGATTAATTTCTGTACAAATTCCAGCACACATGTTGATACGCTGATGTCTATGGCAAATAGTAGGTGTCACGGATAAATTTGGGTCCATAATCTAGCTATAGGCTAGCATAATATCCAAGGTGAACAATTCAGAAGAGTTAAAATTTAAATTTTACTCAGAAAAATGTTGTAGTGCAAAAACTGAATGCAAGCGTTAGTGAAAATAAGGGAGTCACCAAGGGTGTTGTTGTTGTGAAAGGTTAGATTTAAGAAATTTACAGAAATGTTTGTTGTGGTCAAATAAGCTAAAAAAGTAGCAGAACTCACTGTGAGAGTGGCTTTAAGTCAAAGACCAAGAATTAATTTATCTGCTTTTTTTTTATTAAGTGTGAACACTCACCACATAAAATTCATTAGGTTTCATGAAAATTAAACAATTACTGTGTCAAACATGTAGACATTGTTGCAGAAGATTGACCTGCATGCCATCTTGATTTAATATTTGTTTAATTCTCTTTCCATAGCTGAGAAAGGTTTGTGTCCAAGGTTTGATCTGTTCATACATTTCTGTTGAAGAGAGACAAACAAATCCAGGTTCTTGTACTTATTTCTTGCTCTATCTTATATTCTGAGCATAACTCCAGGAGAGGAGAAAACCTTATAGGCCCTTGCATAAAAATATGAAGCCTGTTGACTCATGTTTTAGGATAGCTCAACAGAAGCTGGTTATCTGTCTGCTGATTGTAGCTATTTGAATGCTATAAACAAAATAACCTAACCTGTTAAGTGATACGATACTGGATATGAAAACCCAAACCTGCAGGAAGTAATTCTGCCCATGTAACAGAAACAGCATGGAATAATGAGCGATTCAGGAAAAATAGTGGTGTGTAATTCCTTTGGAATGTATCAAGACATTCATACCTTATGAGCATTTAAGATGCAGAAGTGACACTCAGCACATGTTAAAACTGACATCAAATTATTTAAGATCTCTTCATACTTGCTTCAACCTACTCCACTTCAGGTGACCCCAGCAGAAGAGGGCATTTCAGTTTAAGCGCAAATATATTTCAAATAAATAGGTTTTGAAATGAGACCCAATACCAGATTAAATCTAAGGCTGCTCTTATTTTGTGATGCATACAGAGATATGGGCCCTTTTTTCAGATGACAGTTCATGATACTCATGAATTATTGATAGGAGGGATGGTTCCCTGGGTCACTGTAATCTCAGCAACACTTGAGAACAAATGAATGAGCACTTTTGCAGGAAATTACCTGGATCAGACTGATCAACTGAGAGAAGCAATTGGTTTGGTCATTGTTTCAGCAGAAATTCCCACTGTGACAGCTTTCTGCATTCACTTTGGAGTCTCCCAAACTTGGGCTAAAGGCTACATTCCCAGCAATCTACATTCATAACAAAACTTGCTCAAGTGATCTGATTTAGAAAACAAGTTTGTGTGTTCTGGTCTTATTCTCAATAAAGTTTTGTGTGGAATACAGAAACAACTAGGTTTAAAAGGGATTAGTAGTCTCAAGATTTCTTTTCTTTTTTTTTTCTGTCCTTCCTACCTACATGTTTGAGGAGCAAACAGACAAGAAAAATATTCTGCATTCCTTTCAAGTGTTGTAATGACAGCATCAAACTGAATTAGTTGAAAAGATTTCGTTTGAGAGATTGATGCTTCTGATTTGGGATCTTGCTCTCTTCATAATATTTTTTTAAATGTTTGCTTTTTCCCAGGTAACACAAATTTGTGTTGTGAGGTAGAAATGGTGAGAAAAGCACTGGAACAGAAGTGTGATTTTCAGTCCTTCCTTTCCTTTACTCAGATGGCTCATCGGCACAGATACCCAGGTTTGCTCCTCCACTTCTGGGATTCTTTCAAGTCTGTGCAGCTACATCAGGTACTTACCTTTTCTCTTTATTAGTGAGCACTACAAATTAAAAGTCCTCTTTGGGTTTTACCCATTGACTCCTAATTAACATGAAAAAATGCCTTACTTTGGGGGCTTTGGCACAGGGCTTTTTTTTCACATGCATATATATCACATAGAGTGCACACTAACTGTTCATATACAGTGTCAGCGTGTGTTCCGTACGCACACAAAAGTTCCAGATGTGCTGTGTATCTTGTTTAGTTGACTTTAGTCTTCTGTAAAGCCAAGAGAAATATTAATCATTCATTTACTGTTAGGGGATGGGTCTTCTTCTCATGTTTCAGTAAAGGGGGTGGAAAAGAAAAGTAAGCCAATTTTTTTCCTATTTAAGGCCAAAGCTGGGGAATGCTTGTGGCTGAGTTCTGTACATGGCCCGGTGCTGGAAGGGCAGGGAACAACCGATGTTGCTATTTTGAATAGATTTTTTCTTCCCCCCCCATTTTTATTTTTGCACAGAGAGTCTCATGTCTAATATTTAGACATGATGAGCTCTGTGCAAAAAGTAACTTTGCTCATTCTTGCCGTGTTTCAACCCTCACTTATTTTGGCACAACAACTCGGTGAGTAATTCAAGCTTCTTATGATTTCATGTTTTTATTTTATTTTTATTTTTACCAATAATTTTAGTAGCTTGTAAGAAATGTGTGTGCACGAATCTCACCAGAACACTTTTCCTTCACTAATTCAGTAGTCAGATATTTAATGGTAAAGCTGAAAGCTGCAGGGATTTGCAGTATCATCCCAAAGGTTTCTCTTTGCTTTGCTTTCTGTACAGTTAGAAGGACTGTACAGTGCTGTCTGCCTTGGCTGCATTTGTTCTTGTTCTTACTTGTTTTCCTATGACAGACATCGGAGATATTCTAAGCTATTTCTTTTAACTCTTGAAATAACATTTTAACTGTTAGCTCCATGCTGCCTGAAAGTTCTTTGTCACAAGGAATAAGTCTTTGCTTCCAGCTATTTTATTTGGAGTTCTCCTTTGTACTTGTTTTTCTTACACTGGCAGCGTGGGAGTTTCTTTAAACAATTTGTGTGAAAAAAAAAGCCTTAAAATTCTAACCAGTTTTGTTGAAGGAGTTTTTACGAGTGATATATGAAAATATGTCAGCTTACAGAATTTTAACTTTGGCATAGAACAGGAGGGTAAATTAATTCCCTCAGCTGCAGTAGTTTGAATCAGGCATCTGCAGGCTGTTTCAGCCCCTCATGAGACTGATTAGCAGCTGATGGTATGTGGAAGTCCATGTGAGTATGTGTGTGCATGTTTGCAGAGAGCAAGAACACCAAAAGCCAAGTGAACACGGAATTCAGAGGGGAGAGAAGCACTTTGTATACAATAACTCAACTTAGAGTGAAGATAAGTGTGGTATGAGTATTTAAGTTAAACAGATGACATTCCACAAGTCCAGCTGACCTTTTTTGGATGTGCTCAGTTCCTGCTTGCCAGATATTGTAAACCAGACCTTCCTTAAGATAAAACACTTTTCTTTCCTGTAAATATGAAAGATCAACAATTTATTTATTCCTACACAGAGGCAAGGAATAACCTTACAATTAGCTCGATAAGCAGCAGCCAAAGAAACTGTAGTGCTGTAAAGGAAAGTTAAACGCCTTTAAAAACCACACCCTACACTACTCCATACATCACACATCATGAAAACGATTACCTGAGCCATTTCATGGCAAATACATCTGTCTCACCATACCTGGACAGGGACCTCTGCCAAGGGGTGAGTGTGAGTCCACCAGGAGCAGCCTGTTGGCACTGGGGCACTTGGAGCTCAGAGGGATCCGTGCACGAGCAAATCAGGGAGCAGCCTCTGCAGCAGCAGCATGCCCAACCACCAGCCTCCCTCACCTAGCACAAACATAGGCTAAGCCTAAGTGCCTTTAAAATAAACAACCAGTGCACACAAAGGTATTGTATACAGAGTAAACAGAATTTACTGTGAGCTAATCCTTTTCTGTTTCTGCTTTGCCATATACAAACTCTCCAGTAATCTTCAGTAAAGATTATAAAATGCAGTAATTATAACATTTGAGCAAATGCATGCTGTGAGTTTTCACTGCTTACAGCAGCAGATAATACATATAATTTATATTTAACATGCAATAAGTGTACTTTTATATACCTATGTCTATAGTCAGAGGGATAAGGACTAAGATACCATCCAATATAAAGAGGAGGAACATCAATTCTATTTCTCCCCATAAACAAATCCCTCCTGAGTGCCAGGTTTCCTTCCCTCACTCTGGTTGTATCCCTGCACATTTCTGAGGTGCAACATATATTTGACTCAATAAATGGTAATTCTTGGGTAGAAGAACAATACACAAATGAAGTGTGAATGAGTATTCTCATTTCTCTGCCACATTCCTGTTTCATGGTGTTGTAACATTTCCTTACTGGGCTAACATCCATACTATTTACAGGGATGAGGTTACACAGAGAGACTGATAAATCACTAGTTATCCCTTAAAAAACTGGATTCTCTCCTCTCTTTAGAATGTTTCTTTCCACACATCTGAATATGCTTTTCTCACAGAAAATAATAGTTGAAGGAGTTGATTATTAGCATCACTAATTCATGTGCAGGGCAGCGATGGACTGGGAAACCAAATTTTCCATAACTGAAAAGAGAGTTTCCAGACATGCTAAAATGTTCTCTCTTGTCAAGAAAAATGTTTATATGGTTAGTATCAAATGTAAGTCAATATAAAATTTTCCTCGGGAAAGCCTGCCAGGAGACAAGACTTGGCAAGATATTAAGGAAACTGCTCAGTATACACTAAGTTTAGGGTAGTCTGATGTACCCCTGGGCTATGTGTTTCTTTGTCTTGCTGTAATAGCTTGGAATGGAGATTCGAGTGCAGCCTTGGGCTAAATGTCTTCCAGAGCTTAGCATCTTGATACTGGAACAAGGAATATTCTGTGACTTCCCTGACCAAAAGCTGTAACTTACTAGGATGTTTTTAGCCTGGAGGTGAAATCACCTTGACACAATCCAGGTTTTCTGACATGTGTCAGGGCTGTCAAGCCCTGGCCATGTTCAAGATAAAATGCCTCCTGATGGCTGACAGGACACGAAGCCAGCGCTTCAGACAGGACAGATGATTCAGTGTCCAGCAATGTACATTCAGTTCCACCCTTTGAAGGCACCTTTACATCCTGCATATTAAACTACTCAAAAGTATACGATCTCAGGATGCTTCTTTAGGAAAGAAATCCATTCTCTACCCAGTGAGCACAACTTGTGAAAGTGTTTGCTAAACCTTGCAGCCTGCGTTCATCCCATTTATCTTGAGTTTGTAGAAGCAATCACGACAGTTACTTCCAGAAGACAGCATAAATTTTAGCTGGACAGGCTGGAGGTATTTGGCAGTTTCCACTGCCTACCAAGGAAGCACATCCAGAGTGCCCTCACCTCAGCACCAAAAGGGAAGTCAGATGGATTTGGGCCTGTCTCAGCTGCATCTGTGATGCTTAAGGGACACCTCAGTCAGCCAGAGAGGGACACTTCTCATAGGTACCCCCCACTGTCCTTAAGGAACTTCACTGAGGTCATTAGGAAAACTCTACTGCTCTGAAAGCAGTGTGAGAGCAATGCCAGGAGTCCTTTATTATTATTCCAAGTAATTTTTTGCTGTAATGCAATTTAGTGTTTTCCTTGTAATGCAAGTATTATCTTGGATGTTTGGTCAGGAAACTAATTTCTGAGGTAATGGCTGAATGCTAAAATCTCTCTGACAAGACTTATTGACCTTTCATATTACTTTCAGTTGCAAATTGTGGTTTTAAAATGAAGTATAACCATTACATGTAGGTTTCAGGAGGCAGCATGCAAATGACTTTTCATGCTGAGCACCCATTTCTGATCCCTGAGAAAAGAATGATGTTTTAGGAAAACTTGTAAACAGCTAATTTGGCCAATTTACTTTCTTCTTTTATTAACTGGGAAGGATTAGATAGCTTATGAAATAGATGGGTACTGTACAGATGTAGTTTATTTGTGAGACTACCAGACTGTCAAGTTTAGCAGTTAGCTGTATGGAGCACTGCGCACATGTGTTCTTTGTTGATAAATTTTCAGTTTTAGGGTAATGCTAGCTCTCGTCAAAAGTTTTGGTAGCACAGAAAGGTTCCCCTCCAGAGTTTTGACAGTAAAACCAGGTGATGCATGTCTGTGTGCCAAGAGATAATTAACCATCATAAGTAACCTGGACTATGTGAAGTAATAAAGTATCAGGGGTCTACTCCTCTACTTCCATTTTTCCTAACTATTTTTTACCAAGCACACTGCAGACAAGGTTATGCTTAGGAAAATTGAGACAGTCCTTTCTGGTCTGGAAAAATCATGCTAAATGAAAGCCTGGGGAATCCACCCCCTCTAAACATTATATATATATATATATATATTCTTGGAAATATGACAAATTTCATAAACACATTTTATATCACACATCCCTGGAACACATTAGCCTTAGGAAAATGAGGCTATTATATAACCCTTTCATTATTTTCCATGTTTGTTTTTGACTTGAGACCAAATCACCAAATCTACACAGACTGATTTTTCTGAAAGAGGAGGTGGAGTTGGAAACATCCACTGCTTTATTACAGGGGGAAGAGGCAGAGATAGAAGGGTGTTGTCGCTGGCACAAACCTTACTGTTCATGCCTCAGTCAGAGTCATTACGTTTGCTCTCCTCTTAGTGCTGCCGATTAAAAGCGGATCCTATTTCCTTTTCCAACTTCTGCCAAAGTGTTGAGGTTTGAAATAGACAGCCAGGTGTCACTTGCAAACTCTGCTGATGCCAGCCTTACATTACAGCTGGGCGATAGTTGTGATTAATGCTACTCAAGAAAAAGAAAGGAGGGAATTACTATCATTTTTGTGTTTCACAGGCTGGCTGAGAAATCAGACTGACACTGTTCCATTGGTGGTTGTCCCAGTTATGTGCTAATGTTGTTCACACCTTGTTTTAATCAGAAATCTGCAGAAAATGGAACATACCTGGCCTTATAATTGGGACAGCATGCTGAGGGTCAGTAATAGAAATGATGCAGAGTGGCATTTAGCATGCAGGGTGAAAAGCAATCTCTTCAGAGTTGAAAAGTTCAGCCTACCAGGAGGGGCAAACAATAACAAAGCACACTTTCCCAGACTAGCAGGCACCTGGAGCACTGTACCATTCTTGATGTTTCTGTGGTAGCTTCCTAGTCTGCAGAAGAGCACAAGCCACAGCTGCTGTAAGACTCACAAGTTTAATTTGTTGGTTTGAAGTAGTAACTCATCAAAACTCACAGAATTAGAAATTAGTGCAATGGTCATATCCATTAATACTCCAGATTATGCGCCCTTTAGTCATGCTTGTTTAAGAAACTGGGCAAAAGATCTCCATTAAGAAAAGGGAAATTGTTGGCACTGGCAAAGATATGTTGTTAACAAATGGGGTTTCTAACAAAATTAGAGTCCTACATGGTTGCAGTTCAATATGATGAAACACAGTTCAATTTATTATTGGCAGCACCTAAAAAGATAAAACAGACTTGCAAAAGGTATAATAAAATCTGTTCTGACTCAACATTGCTACTGTTAGCTCATTCTCCATGTAGTATCTTGGTAACTTGTAGATTACATGACTTTAACATGGTTTAAAGTTCAGCACCTATCACCAGCTGTCTATAATTTTGAGACATTCTGATTTTGGTTTTTGGCAGAGGATAAATTACCTGCAGCCCTAAAAAGAACAAAAAAATTTTAGTGTCATCATTTTACCTGCTGCAATACTTTATCAGCCTATCCCTCCTTCTAAATATCTATGATAATACACTTTGTACAGAAGGAGAACTGGTCACAGATGTGATTCCTTCTCCAGGAGAGGAGCAAGAGGTGTTATTTTACTTCTGTATCTTCAGGCGAGGCTGCTGAGGGCCGTGTGGATGGGTGCAGAGCATGCTGCAGCCCCTGGCCCTCAGCATGCTGCCCATCTCCAGCCCAGGGGGTGCGGTGGGCTCCTGCTGGAGGGACGGCTGGCTGGGGCCGTGCTGGTCACAGCAGGGCTGTCCCTGTCGCACAGGTGCTGTGTGGTGGCTCCCTGCTGGTGGCTTCCTGCTGGTGGCTCCCTGCTGGTGGCTTCCTGCTGGTGGCTCCCTGCTGGTGGCTTCCTGCTGGTGGCTCCCTGCTGGTGGCTCCCTCAGCCGGGCTGCTGCTACCTTTGGGAGCCGGTGCTCTGCCTTGGTTACTGCGGCAGCACAGCTGCTTCTCTAGGGACCTTCTTTCTCCCATTGAATCGTTCCATGCACATGGTTTGTGAAGTTTTGCTCTCCGTCCTGTCTATGGCTTCCCTGACAAGAGATGTTTTGTCCCTGGAAAATCTGTAAGGAATTTCCACAGAATTTCCTGATTTTTCTCAGTTGGACACAGTCAGACACTTTGTTTCAGGTAAATAAGATTTCCATATCTGCATGTGGCAACCATGCCATTAATATTTCTCACGTGGCTTTGAGACTGTATTTAAAAAAATTTAAAATTCAAGTGTTAACCCTTGCATTACTCCTGGCTATGGCTAATCAAGAGATAACCTCCACAGGCAGTAAAATATTGCAAATTACAGGAATCAGAAAGTGTCTTCAGACTGTCAGAAAGTAGAACAGAGAGAGGGGGAGGTCTGCTAACCCTCTTAAATACTGGAAGTATTCAAGGAGGAATAAGTTCCACCACTAGTTGAACAGTAGCGCATTTCACACAGAGGTATAGTAAATTATATTTTTAATTTTTATTTTTTAGCAGTCATTATTTTTTCTCATCTTGTCTTTTTAATGAAAGGTTCTTTGTATTTTTCATTGAAAAAGCCTAACCTACTTCCAACCACTGCTTTTATTTATTTATTTTCACTTCAGAGCCAATCTTGTCTCTGAGTTTGCGAAGTGGAAGCCTCTGCCTGTTTCATGTCAACATGACAATGGAAAACATGATATAACCCCCTCCAACAACAACCATTTGTTGGCTTTAGTTTGGATAAACTTCAGCTCTGGGACTTCTGGCTTTGTTTAGTTTAACAGAGGAGATTCCTTTCAGATTAGCTCAGAGACTACTTCCATTTTCCCTCATTTATGTCAAACCTTTCATTTAAACATGAACTATCAGAATTAGAATGAAAGTATTACCTTTTTTAACAATGTCTGCACATTTTTGTCTTGCTTTGATTCACACAAGTACCCCATGAAGAGATGTCTGCCAGGGAGGAGAACGCGTGCACAGGACATTGAACAGGAAGAATGTGAGGATAATGAAAATATATATATTTCAAGGCTGACTGTGGTTTTTTGTTTTGAAAGCCTAGGCCTTCTCCTACAGCTAAAGGGGCACTCAAATGACTGTCAAGAAATGAGGGATGTGAGTTGTAGGTTTAAGACTTTAGCAGAATCTGGCCTTCAGCAAAATGCAAAGCTATCCACAGGCACAGGAGACACATTTCTTTCTGCTGCTGGGTTTCTCTTTCAGTTGCTGTGCATCCCACCCTTGAGGGTGGCACAGGTGCCCCTGCTCTCCTGTCAGGTGAAACATTTCCTCCCTTGTGCAAACGTTCTGTGGGCTGCTAGGGCAGCTTCAGGCATCACTTTATTCCCAACTCCAGTGCTGCAAAGGGCAACAGAACCACAGGAACTTCCCGGGCACGTTTTGCAGCAGTAGATATGAAAGGATGATCTGTGTCTGGAAACTACTTCCCACAGCAATTCAGCTCTGGCAGTTCTTGGAAAACTTCTGGACATAATTAGTTCCCACTGAAACTCCCTGCAGTTCACGCCCAGTCACCAGTCAGTCCATTAGAGGGCTGTCTGCGGCAAACATCTTTTTTTCTCTCTTTTTCCCTTTGTGCTGCTTCTTCTCTTTTCCTTCTTTCCATTTCTTTCAGGAAAATAAGCAAGAACAACACTGCATCTTTTTTTTTCAAACGGACAAGACAGAAACAATTGCTCATCCGAACAGAGTTAATGGGAAATATGGGAAGCATCTCTCATTGTTCCTTTGATGTTCACTGTAATAGCCATGCTGAGCATCAAAGGAGAATAAACTACATCCCCCATGCTTTCCTTCAGCTATAAGCAGCAAAAATAAGATTCATATTTTATTGGAAAACACTTTTATGTTCATGAGAGCCTCTTAAAAAAAAAAATTACGTCTTCTCTGGTTTTGTCTTTAAATCTACTGTATGGTGTTTGCTTGTTTCCCTACAGAGTAGTAGTCATTCTGTGCCAGCTGTTTAAGAGAAGAATGTCCTAGTGAAAGCAAACAATGGGCTGTGTAGTGGGAATTGCAAATCTTTGAAAAGAGTAATTGAAATCTGCTCAGACATTTTGAAGATTCTTTGCACAATATTCTAAGGCTGTTGGTGGCTTAGCTGCTGGCAGGGTGGTCCTCTTTGTAGATCCGTCTTTTTAGTATGAATAGAATAGCATTAATATGGAGGAGTGGGGGGGAAGAAAGAAGAGAGGTTTTCAAGTCTGACTGATTATTTCAGAGCAGCTGAAGAGAGAAAGACTGCTGTAAATATCTTGCAGTGAAAAATATTAAAAAAATGTGAATTGTACGGAGCCTTTTCATTTATCAGGTGTACGCTGGCTCTTCCGCTCATACCTTTATACCTTTTAAGGGCTGCAGCAGATAAACTGTCCTGGACTGGCTTGTGTCTGCTGCAGATGTTCCAGCCCTCCTGGGCTATGTGGTGCTGTTTATTCTCACCCTGTACCAGGTGCAGTTGTTGCTGCACAGAGCTGGGAGAGCTAAATGCGTGCCAGGCCTCAGGCAACCCCTTCAGTAGCAAGGCTTCTGACCTCTGATACTAATAAAAAGCCAGCTCTCTGCTTGCAGGCTCTTCACTGCACCAAAAGTGTGAATTTTCACCTCTCTAGGGAATTAGTTAGGAAGATCCTTAGGTCTTTGTGCTTGAAAAATGGCCAGGCACAGAACTTGATATTTAAATGTGGCTCCAAAATTAAGTTGTCTTTGGTACCCTGAGAAAACCCTCACAATACTTACTTTAGCAGCCCTGGGAGGTTGACAATAAGAGCATTGTATCCAGTGTACAAATAGCCACTTAATAACCTCTATGAGGCAGATTAAGAAGAATTTCAAATACTGCCGTCCATATCCAACAAACTGTCCAAAATGGATGTGGGGTGAATTAGTACAAACTGGAATAAGCAATGAATGAATACAAACTGTTTTGCAGACGAAACTAGGTTAATGATGCTCTATGCATTCAGAATCCCACCACAACCTTCTGAATTACAAATACCCTTAATTTATTGGCAGCCAAAGATATGATTCTTTTCTTTAGACAGTATGCCAGAGCACTTTAATCCTTCACTGGAATATGAAATGCAGGAACCAAACCCTTCATTTACTTCCAACTTCTGAAATTACAGGGAAACCAATAAAATTGTGCAGGGACCAAGGCTAGTGTAAAATTTGCCCCCCTGATGCTTTACTCATCTCTGATGTAAATTCACTATGGCTGTGGAGTTATACTGGGGCTGATTTTGTCCAAGGTATCTGAAAATATAAATGATATTACCACATGTACTATACTGCCATTGTAACATTTCCCATCTGCTTCAGCCTCAGGAGAGAAGCACTGAATCAGGCTGATCTCTTCCAAGGCAAACCACAGAAACAGCATTGCATAAATCTGTTAGCCCTCTCACAGAGCTAAGGGGAAAGAGAGGATCATGTCCCACTTGAAATTTTAATCACCTGCCAAAAATTGTTTTAATTACAAAGTTAGGCAATGCAAAACAAAACCCATGCATTTTTTCCCCACACAGTGTTTAGGTTTTATCATAGTAGAAGCTTAAAGCATCATTATATAAGTAGTTATAGTTCAGTGTTTTACATGAGGAGCTATGTAGACCAAGCTTTAACAATTATCAATCTCCATTTGTTCCCTTTCTCTTATCAGATCAGAAGCTGAATTTCCCTTTTCATGATGCTTTGGATCTGTGAGAGTACAGTCTGGAAAAGCTATGCACCATGACTTTTCCAGTTTTTCTTTATTCTTCCCAGACAGACCTACTGCAAGGAATGTTTCAAAGAACCCTCCAATGTGATAAACTTTTCCTGGTCCTAGCTAAAATCAGGAATGCAGAAGTATGCCTTTGAGCTATACCTTGGGGGGATTTTTTTTTTTTTTCAAGTTTGGCAATGTCTTGTACTGTATTTTAGTAAATTTTTTACCTTAATTGATCCTAATAATGTTGAGCTTGAACTACTGCTTTTCTTTAGAAATACGTTAGGCCAGCTTCTTGTGAAATATAATTGGAAGTGGTCAAGTGTTCAAAACCAGCATTACCTTGACACTTGGATTCTGACTGTCTTCATTGAGTGCCCAAGGAATGAGCAGGATGTATGTTTAAAGAAACTAATAAATCCATTAAATCATCAGAAATCATATTAGAACTTGAATTTATGTCCGTTTTTGATTCGTTTAAAACAAAGGTCTTTATGCCAAGAATTTGGTATCCTTCACTCTAAAGATAAGAAGCACAGTAAAATCATATTATTGCAGAGTAGTAAGAATTTATGCCAGCACTACAACTAAATAGCCACAAGTAGAGTGCTTAGAGCCTGTTGCTTATTTTTAGCATGACACCAAGTGACACTAAAGGTGATGTGCCAAAAACTATTGTAATGTAAGAATAGAGGGGATGGAAAAATCTCATAGGCATTTTACCAATAATTGAAGAGTGGCTGAAATATTATGCAAGGGTCCCTCTAAAAGGCATTGAATGCACTGAATTATGATGAAATGTCTTCTTACTTTGTGTCCTGCTCTAATGCAAATGGTTACCCTTAGTAAAAGATTTGATCTGTCAGGTACTGAAGAACTTCACTTACCACCAGAATAATTAGAAGTTGACATTTTTTAGGTCTGATTCAAAGCCCAGTAAAATCAAGGGAGTTTCTGATTAGGCAGTGATTACCCTTAATCAGGGAGGAATTATCTGAATTCTGCAGCTCATGGCAAAAAGAGGTCGATTTCTATTAAAAAGACAGAAGCATAAATATAATTGATTCACAGAATCAGCCTTTTGAGGGAGGACATTGGACAGGAAATCCCAGAATGACATCTCAATACAGATGATCATTCAGGAATATCTTCCTCCTATGCAAAAAGCAATTTGGGTCATGATGTTGTCAAGGAGTAGCTAAGAACAAAAGGGGTGCAACTGCCTCTTGAATTCATCAGATGTTGTTTCTCAAAATTACTTTTATGAATTCAGGAACAGGCTCAACAACTCTTTGGACAACCCCAAAAAAGAAGCAAGGTGATAGATATACAGCAGTCTGCTCTGTCCTGCCCCTTGTATGACTCAGCTTGAAATGACAGTTCTGCCAAAACACAGCCCTCACAAAAAACCAGCGAAGAAATCATCTTGCACTTTGTTTGCTTATGACCAGTTTTGAAACGAGGAACTTCTTTTGCCAGGGTTTCTCATGCTGGACACCAGCTGAAGCAGTGGGGCTGTTGTGTAACAGCATCTCTGATGGGATATCTCCGGTCACTGCTGGGGCAGGGTGACCTTTGGAAGTGGCACGAAGAACATCATTCCTGGTGTCAGCATGCATGCCCAAATGGAGCAGTTTGTGAAACAAATTTTGAGGCAGAACAGTGTGACAGAAACAGCTACTTTAGACCACATTACCTTTGAGAAGAACAGCCCTCTAAAGATAAAGCGAAAAATTACTTTTAAAATCATTAGTTTTTAAATTGAAAGAGTAGAAAAAAGCCAAATAGAGGCATTTTACTTGGTAATTTTACTTTTTATTTACTTGACATTTTACTTTACATGTGTTTCACTTGGTAACAAATATGCTTAGGATATGTTCTAATCCTGATATTTCTAAAACTTTTTAAAGGGTGCAGAGAGGTTGTGGCATTTGTAGCCTATAAAGACAAATGAAGGGAAAAAGGAATGAGTTGTTTAAAATGCAAGGACTTGTTTGTAGCAGTGCAGTCCTGTTTTTTCCTTATTTATTTTGTAATCTGACATACAGACTGGGTGGGTCTCAAAGCAAGGACAATTTGTTACGTGACACAAGGATCCTTTGCCCGAGGATCCAGACTCTTCTGTACATTGCCAGTGAAACAGCACATGACTCCATCCTGCAACACCTCTGACAGACAAGTACAGTATTATGCTTAACCAGCATTATTTTATGCAGCTTTCTCTTTCTTGCTCTGCATCTGAGAAAAGGGGGAAACTGGGACTGGCAGAGTGGCAGAACTGTTCAAATGCCAGCTTTCTTGGCAGACTTGTGTCCCTAAAAGTAAGAAAGCTTCGGTTTCATTCTGAAAGCACAGGATGTAGCTGTCCTTCTTGGTGTGAAACTTGGGAAATCTGTGAACTGTTCATTTATACTCCTTTTCCATTCCACCTAAAAGCAGTTCCTCCTTCTACAGCTCACAGAGCATGAAACGATATTTAAGATTGACCCACTCAGGTTTTTCACAGTCTTCATTTAAGTGTTTTATTAATCGAGGTTTCATTACCTCCAATCATATGTGGGCAAGCCTTACAAAATATTGCATCAGTACTATTAAACCTGAAAATGTCCTAACAGGTAGGGATACCCAAATTGGTCCTTATGTCCTCACACACTGTGTGAAATGGATTCAATTAATAGCTGTTCAAGACAGCTGAGAGAATGTCAGTGTCTGAAGGCCTTGCAGTTGAAAACACCCCGACTTGTTAAACCATTTTTTTCCCTTTATTTCCACCTCTTTTCCTGACTCCCGTGACCCAGACAGGATTTCAGTCCTTTCACGTACTCAGCACTGACCTGACATGCCAACACATCAGGCCATTCCGGCTCCTCCAGCCAATTCATTCATTATGAGAGTCCACTTGTTTCCATTACTAATGATGGGATGGAACGAGCGTGTTTGGGTTTCTTATAAACATCATCTTAATACCAGACAGGGAGGCCAAACCATTTGCTTCGAGGTAGACGCTGTGGCATTCTTTTCTGCTCAGGAAATGGAAAGCAGCATTGCTGCACATGCTGGGGTGGATTCCTCCACCTACTCTGGCAGGGGAGAATGATAGCATTTCCATTGAAAATAGACCGCATAGCTCCTTTCTACTTTGTCCTTTGGTCAAACAATACATCAAACAGTGCTGGAGTGCGCAATTAACAGATGTATTTACTACAGAAGAAATGTAAAACAATTTTTGAAGTAGTCATCATGTAAAGCAAATGACCAAAACTAGGTCAGGGTGAGGAAACACAGGCTTTGTACAGTTAAAAAGCAGCAGAAATGTCCTTCATTAGGCTTTGGATTCTGCCAAAGTTAGAGGCAAGGCTTTTTTTGTCTTGGTGCTTTAGCCCTTATTAGATTCAATTTAAATACAGCAGAAATTATTTGTTTGACTCATTGTGTTTGTGATCTGATTCTCACAGACCAAAGCTTCTCGGTTTTGCTTCCCAGGCCATCATCAGGCAGCTGCTGGGGGATCATGAGTCAGCCCTGTGTGGACTATTGCCCTCTCTGAGGCAGAACCAGACAAGTTCAAGATGTTCTTTAATTTCTAACCATTTAGTCACATCTCTGCAAATGGGATATGTGAATCTGTTACTAATGCAATAGCTGGACATTTCCTTTGACCAAAGTGGAAAAGCCTGTGGTTTTTGAGGATACTATTAGGAAATTTTTTCCTTTTGCCATATAATTGGGGTTAAGTCATGATCATGGTGCTTGCACAAATGCAAAGCCAAAACCAACTACAAAGCAGGTCAGCTTCTCATGTCCTAGCATGTGATAACAAATTCCTATTCACCTCACTGGACTGGGATTAAGTCCCATATGATATCTGTCATCATTCAGGCCTACAATAGCCATCTTTGTTTTCCCTTGTACACATTTGGGCTCTTCTATGTACCACATTTAGAGGTCTTTTGAAACTAAATCGTGATTTTCCTTTCAGCTTTCACTGTTGGTGTGACAATTATTGTGTTGCCTTTTTTTTTAATTTTATTCATTATTTAGGCTGGCACAGGGAAGTGCTACTCACAGCAAAACCTTTAACAACCTGAGTGCTCAGTAAACAGCATAATTTCAAATTAATTCAGGCTTTCAAATACTAAATTTTTTTACAGTGCGCTAGAAATTGACAGGGCTTCCAAGAAAGCATTGCTGTAAGTGCCACAGGAGTGATGTGCTGTATAGCCATTGTATTTAGGGCTTTGGGAGGAAGAATAAGATTTTGCATTGCCATAGACAAATACTGTTGAGTTCTAATATTTTTTAAAGCTTAGGCTAATGAGTATGTTTAGGAATCAATAAGAAAATCTGGCTAAGGCAAGCATGTGACTGTTATACCTCAAGTCTAGAAGTAGACAAGTCAGCTTTTTTATAACCTCATTATTCCTATATGTTCCTCACCAGTGCTTTAGCACAAATCAGCTTTCCAAAGGATTTTGGAGCTAGCAGTTAATCTTTATGAGCAATGCAAAATGCATTATGTCATAACATGCTGACACACAGATCTACATCTGAGCACAGAGGGGGTGTCTTTGACACACTAAGTCTTCCCAGATGTAAGTTTCCTTTGGAAACCTATTTAATGCTTTCATTCTGCCAAAGGCCGCAGCAGTTTTCATTGCAGCTCTCCTAGCTTATTTCTTAATTTATTTAACAATGTCCAGAAAGTTAGAAGCAAATATGAATGTCATTATATCCATATGTCTTCAATTTTTTGTTGTCTTCCTGTTAAATGATGCCATCTACTGTAGCATAACTGAATGACAAGCTTGTAAAAATGCAGAGAAATCTCCTTTATTTCCTTATTAATGTAAATTTATCAGTTGTTTTGACACATTTTAAATTTCCATCTTTTTTATTGATATTGTTAAATAATATATGGCAGGTGAGTATTTTCAGTGTGAAAAACTAATCACTGGGAAAAGCCTCTGCTTCTGTCTTGAAAATAGAATCTTTTTTAACCAGCAGTGTAAAAGTGGGAAAGTTAGCCTTTTTCTGCTCCCCATTGGAGCTGTCCTTATCACTGTAAGGCAACAGGATCACATCTCTAAGAATAACAAAACAACAAAGCAAATAAATGAAAATTTTTAAAAAATTGACTTGTGAAAGTCCAAATCCTTGGATCTGAATTTCCTAGTGAATAAGAATCTCATTGCCTTAAACGCATAGTTAAAAGAATACATGATTTGGAAAGGCTAAGAAAGTGGTACTGGGAGCTGAAAATCAGAATATCACAATTAAATACATCTTTTGGGTACAGAAAAGTGTGTATGCTATGCATTTCTTTATATGTGTATACAATTAATATCTGTGTACATTACAAGTACAAATGGTAACAATATTAAATTCTTTTAGGTCCATATAATGGTATTTTTATTTAACAATTATGACTTGCCCTAAAGAAAAGAAATTTGTCCCCTTCCTCACTACATTTATAAATGAAAACTGTGGAGCTGGGAGGTGCTTAAGGGGAGTGACATCTGAGTAGTACATGGCTCTGGGTGACATGGATCTGTGCCCATCCGTGCTGTCCAGGGTGCATCCAGCCACTCCTTCGAGATGGATTACCAGCTCTAACCTCCCCAGCAGCTCTGCTGACGTTCTGCCTCCCACAGCACACAGCTCTTGAGGGCTTCATGTGTGCAATGAGCCACTCCTGCACTGAGCTCCGCTGCTTTTGCCGCTCTGTGATTTGGTTTTTCTCTTGAAAAGTTTGGTTTTTCTCTTTACTGCCTCACTACAGAGGCAGTAAAGAAGATTTCATTCATAATCCTTCACTTCTACATTCCAGCCTTCTTGTTTGTCAGGAAACATTTGTCATTAGTCTTGTCAAACCTGGGCAGTTTGTTTTTTCCCCTAAGTGCCCACAGAGAGATCCTGGTTTGTGAAAAGGAGAAAATGTCTCGTGCAGAAACAGTCAGTACCTAAGCGAGCAGAGAATCAGCTTATTTGCCTGGGATCCACGGATATGGCTCTGTGGAGTGAGAACTGGGAAGTGAACCAACTTTTTTAGAAACTAGAGCTAGCTTGGCACACGAAGGAAGGATGTCTACATCCTATTCAAAGGTACTCATTGTTAGGCAGTGTCCTTTGAAGCAGCATCCTCTGATGCCCTAACCCTGTGACATGTGGGTATGGGGAAGATACTGTCCTGGAAATGAGCAGTTCTTCTCCATCTTTCTTGTGTGGAATATGAAGTTTCTAGTCAGGCCCTAAAGGGGTTGAAAAGGAAAAAGTGAGTTTCTAAGTGATAGAGAATGTCTGAGGGGAGTGAGTTTTCATATGCCATCGGACGGTTTTTGATTTTAAGATTTTTGTGTTTCCAAAGGAAGGTAAAACACTGGATTCCAGCTTGATATCGGGCAAAGGAAAAATACTGGCTTGAAAATGTCTAAAACAGATTTTTGAAGTTTTGTGCATCTGGTTGTTCTAGTCAAGACGGTGGTTGAAATCAACTCTTAACCAAAAGGATTGCCAGTCTTAACAAGTCAATCATTTCCTGTTTGCTTCTTTTATAATTCAAGTGCAAAAATAACAGAAGTCGGTGTGCTCGGACACAGACAGCCTGTAGTAGGATTGAAATTGGGAATAGAAACCTCCTGTCCCACGGAGTGCTCTGCCCCGAGATCTGCACTCTGGCTCTCCCCTCAGGGAGCCAGGATTTTATTTCCCATTGCCTTTCCAGAGCTCCTACTAGGAGGTGATGAATTTCATGGGTGAAATAGAAGGAAAACTCAGGTTAATAAGGTCAAGAAAAAGCAGCTGGGTGAGACACTGGGAAGAGAGCAGAAAACTAAGCTCAGTTGAGTCCCTGGCAATAAAGAAGGGGAACTGTTCAGGTACAAAATAAAAGAGGATTCATGGAAGGTGAAAACAGAAGTAGCACGTTATGGAAAAGGTGAAATGCAGAGGAAGCATGAGAAGAGAGGAAACACATCTAAGTGTGCACGTTGGCAAAGAGCATTGGTGCGGAAGGGAACACACACCCACAAATACAGAGAGAAAGAAAAAGGGAAAACAAGAGACCAGGGTGCTAATGCAGTGGTGGAAAAGAAAAAAACAGAGACTAAAGATGCAGGGGGTGAAAAAAAGGGGACTGCATAATTCATAGGAAAGAACTGCTCTATAAATTTGGACTTGGTCTCATACTAGATAATTGTGGCCATTGCAATTTGATGGCATTCAGAAATTTCTGCCTTGAGCCAGTGCCAATTTTAATGTCAGAGCTTTGAATTATATCTTTTGTCATTTTGTTTCTCTTTTTGAAGGATGTGGTATATAGTAGGCAAATTATTCTGGTATTAATGTTTTAAGAATTATGTAGGCACACCAATAGCTCTTTCTCCAGAATGTTGTTTTTATAAACTGAATTATTTTTGATTATCCATGAAAAAAAATCTTATTATACTATTCATGGCATTCACTGATACTTTATGTTTGCAATCTAAGACTTCCAATAATGTCTACAAAACTTAAAATGAGCTTGTAAAACTCAAATTAGATGCTCTTAGTGTTATTTTATACTGGTTTCTTAAATGACCTGGCTTTCTGGGTCATGTTTTTCTAAGAAAATATCAGCCCAAAATTTAATGCTTGAAGGCAGTTTTTGTCAGTTTTTTCATATTCATAATCCATAACAAGTTTGATCAGTAAAACAGCTATTGGAAGGAATTCACAAAACCATGTATATTACAGATGAACAGTGTTCTTTCTGAAAATAAGACATTTGTAACATTTGAGCAGGCCAGCTGATACAATAATTGCAAACCATTTGGGCAATTAATGTGAACACGCTTTCAGATCTGTCACACACACTGGCTTTCAAAAAATGTTTTGAAACCCCTTGGTGGCAGCTATTAATACAAGATGCTGGTGACAGGAGTTTGTGCTGGACAGATGGCTTATTCCACATTCATGTGCAAGTGCTCGTGTTGGCACTTGGGGGCCCGTGAGACTCTTGTTGGGGAGCTTTGGCACATTTACTCTGTAGCTGCGGCGGAGAATTCAGTTGCTAATTAGACAGTAACTCACTCTGACGCTAAAATTACTCAAGATGGAAGATTATCAGAGATTTAATTGGGCTTTGGCTCAGTTCCAGGAGGTTTCCATTGATGTCTGTTTATAAACTCAGAGCAGACTGCAATTAATGTAACAGATCCTCCCAATGCAGGAGCATTTATCCTTTTAATTCTCATGCATGAACTAGAAGACTAAACAAAGTATCCAACAGTTTTCATGTTAATTCATTTTTAATTTGGAAAACACATTTGAAATTATATTCAACATTTTTTGTCTTTCTTTCCAGTCACAGGATGTACCCATCTTGGGCAGTCTTATGCCGACAGGGATGTTTGGAAACCAGAGCCATGCCAAATCTGCGTGTGCGACTCGGGATCTGTTCTCTGCGATGACATCATCTGTGATGATCAGGAGCTGGACTGCCCCAACCCAGAGATCCCTTTTGGAGAGTGCTGTCCAGTTTGTCCACAAACAACAACACCACCTCCAAAAGTAAGTTTATTCTCAATGGTTTTTCTTTGGTGTTGCTGCCTTCTTGATGTATGTCAGCCTCAATTCATTTTGGCTTAAATGCTCTTACACACTTTTATTTCAATGCCACTTTCTGAATTGAGGCAAATATTTAGGATGGACAATGCAGCTGAAAATATTGTTTTTCAGCTCAGTTTTATGTAGACAACGGGCACTAAAAATAGTACAAAGGGACAGGGGGCAGCAATTAGACATTACATTTTTCATTTTATGGAAAAGCATAGAAATAATGCAAGCACCTTTTTTCTGACCACATACTCAATCTACATCCATGAAAATAATGCCAACAAGGAATCAAAGAAAATTAGATAATTTTCACAGCATACTGTGAGGCGGCATTCTTATCAACTCAATTCTACATCATCACAGAGTGAATTTCCTTTTGCAGGCTTCTTGCTGACTTAGTGCCCTGTAAAGGAATGGTGATTATACTGTACATACCTATACACTGTACACACCATATCATCATCTTTTTATAGACACCAGCATCACATAAACCAGTTGCAGCAACTTAAGCTCAGGAAAATCAAGAATCTTAGTATATGTCAAGCCCCCTGCCTAAGTGCTTCAGTGAGTGAGCCAGCTATACTGAGCTGCTAGCTCATCTGAACATTCCAACAGTGTTTATGATCCATGAGATTCTGTTAAAGTATACAGGTTGCCACAGACACATTGAAGATCCTTATCTAGAAAATAAGGTAGTGAAAGAGATGCGTATATGGGAGAAAGAGAAGTGTTTGTGCAGCTCTACAGCACATGTGTTTAAACATGGAGTGTCACCCACAAATATGTCACACGAATATTGGTCTTATTTGCATCACACTAGTGCAACTCCACTGCTCCAAGGATCACCTGAGCTACTTCACTGAACAGTTTTAGGGATGTAAATGAGTGGTATAGACAAGCATGCTGGAGATTTAAGTACACCTCCCTCTGCTGTGTTTTGAGACTCAGCAGTTCCGGGGTTCCTGATAATGAAGAACATGTGGACTATTCCCCCAGCCTCTCTCTTTAATATAGGGGTTTGGTCAGCCCGTTGGAAGCTGTGCTGATGACCTTGGATGGTGTATAGGGAAATGCCTCTGTGAAAGATCCTAGATGGTTTCGGCCAAATATTCTTGGCTACTGCTTGCAGCTGAACACAGAAATTGAAAATAGAGATAGTAACATGTAACTGAATTATTAAGTGAAAAATAAATAAATTGGAGGAGTAGATCTGAGGATTTAAAATTAGCTAATCACACTTCACGCGCTGGACTAAGAAGGATGCAAGAAACTGTCACAGCATTCCCCAGTGGACTTCTGTCCCCACTGCACTCATTGGCAAAGCACTACTGACTTCATTAGTGCCATGTTTGTGCCTGCAGGGGAGGTGTAATTCTATGGATGATCCAAGAAAATGGATATAGACTGACCAAAAACTCCATAGCTTTTAAATATACTGAATAAGAGTACACTGAATTCATATGATAAAACTATGTTCACGTTTAAAAGTCCTTTGCTCTTGTTTATGTGTGAAATTTTAAAATTTTATTTTCATTCTCTTTTTTAGTTTAATTACCTCTCCTTTTCTTTTCTAGACTCCTGGAGTAATCAGCCGAGGCCCCAAAGGAGACCCTGTAAGTGCAACTTTTTTTTTTCTCCCAAGGAAATAAACAAAATTAAAACCCCATTGGTCTAGTGCTATATATCCCATTCAAGCTGCCAAGATATCCTGCTTTAATTGATGTCTGTTCTGTCTGCAGCAGGACTGAACATGTAGTTATTTTGAAATAGAACTTCAGCTTCAACAACACTCTCAAAAATTCAAACTGGAAGAACACAGAGAGAGGGAGTTTATTCCAAACTATATCATATTTGTTATATTTTGTTATATTTCTTTCCAGTAGGAGAAAAATTTCTATGGGACTCCACTAGCAGTAATAATTTTTGATTCAGGAATTGAACAGTTAAATATTTCTAATGTGTTTGATCATGTCATATGTTGTAATAAGGCTCCAAAAACCAAGTGTTTCCATGTGTGAATTTTGTCTGTCTTCCCTGAATGTTTGGTTGTGGCCTTGTATTTGGGAGAGGTTTCCCACCCCAGTCACACAGACTTCGTTATGAATGCAAAGATTTGTCCTGCAATGCCCTTGCAGTTGGAGGCAAGTGACAATGTCTGTATCTGCTTTGTTTGTGTCTTTGCAGGGTTCTCCTGGAGTTCCAGGCAGAAATGGTCTCCCTGGCCCACCAGGACAGCCAGGGAGCCCTGGAGCCCCTGGGCCCCCTGGGATCTGCCAGTCATGTCCCAGTATTAGTGGAGGTGTAAGTCATTGTTATGTTCATCTTCTACCTTGTTGCTCGTAGCCACGCAATGCAATGCTGTAGGCACCTGTCCCTTGCACCTTCACAGGTGCTTTGCTTTCAGTGGCATCCATCTCATTTGTGCCTTTGAAAAACAGAACTGGGTGGTAGGTGGGGTTTTGTTGTTGTTTTGGGGTTTTGTCTATAAAATTTCTCTGGAGTGCAACTAAATCTCCACCTTACCTTATTTTTAAAACTATGGGGGCCAGACCTGTTGAAGGATTTAGGTAACTCAGAAATAATCTGATCAGAAAGAGTGTGTAGGAGGATTTCCCCATAAACTTAATGGTAAGGGAACTCTCCTACTTTCCTGTATTTCATCAATTCATATTTAATAAACATTCCCACAAGACTAGACTGAAGCACTGGTCCTCTGCTTACAGGGAAGTGACATGCAAGTACTCTTTGCCACGCTCCCTCTATTTCTGGCTCACTGAATGCTGAATTCATTTCTGAAGAGCTGGGCAGACTCAGCAAGAGAGCTAATTGTAACTAAAGTTTATTAGCACTTACTAGCACTAGGCAGTGCTTTGTTAAGAGGTGACATTGTCATCCGTGTAGTCGACCAAGCCCAGATTTACCAGATGGAATTTCTTTAGCACAAAGCTAATAAAAATTATTAGAACAATTGCTACTTTTGAATACAGGCCACTGATTGTAACTTCCATATATGCTTCCCACTTCCAGGTAAGCCAGAAACTGAGGAAAGACGTCTTGGTTTCATTTAATTCTGAAAGGGATTGCCTCTGCAGGACTGAGCTGTGGATCCGTTAACCAGTCTCAGTGGGCACCACAGTTACATAGCAAGAGAGACAGTGTTTTGTGGTTGACAGATGCAAACCCAGGAGACAATGGGCTGAATTAGTCACCCATTCCAGCAAAGATGTGCTGTTGGATCCTGACGAGAGGGTTGCTATCAGGAGCACAGGAGTCCTGAACCTGGTCAGCACAGGAGCTGGATCCCCTGGGGTTGGGGAGAGCAGGCAGAACACTACATGTGTTCAGCCCTTCCTGCTCGACCACCTGGGGGCCATTTATATACCCGTGCACTAATGCCACATCCTTTGACTGAGTCTGCTCATGTGAAATGAGTCATTCATTAGGCACAGGTAAAAGAAATCAGCAAATCAGGAAAATAATAAGAATAAACAGTTGTATTCTTTTGTGCAACAGAAAATATTTCATCAACTTCCTTCAGTGGCAACCAAGTCGAAAAGAAAAGAGACTGAGAGAGAAAATGGTGAAAGAAGCTTAGAAGGAGTCAAACCAGAGTAAAAGGAGAGGGAACGGTAATTTTGTTGTTCAGCTGAGGCCCAGCTGTCAAGATGAGAAATGGATGTGCCCAGCCTAGGGAGCTAATGTCACCATGACCTCAGAAAGAGGACATTGGCTGGGCTTCTGTCATGGATTATGTAAATATATGGCAGCTATTTGTCAAGCTAGTACTACTCAGATACAAATGAGTTTTTTCCATACATTTGCCATACAAATGTAAGAAAAAAATTATTTGATTTGTAGCAATCACTTTTCTTTTTTTTTTTTTCCCCTTCTTTTTTTCTCTATTTCTTTTGCAGAGTTTTTCTCCACAGTATGACTCCTATGATGTGAAGGCTGGTTCAGCTGGTATCGGGTACCCACAGCCCATTGTAAGATGATAAAGTCTTTTTACTGTCTTTTCTTTTTATTTAAAAGAACAAATTTTCTGCTTGTAGATTATACCTTGGATGTGTATGTATCCTGATTTAAATTTAACTATACAAGTTTTCATTTATTAATTGCCTGCAAGTTGAATGTGATATAAGGCAGCAGTTTCCTCAGCAATACTATTCTAGAAAGTATCAATAGATCATCTGGATTTTTTGCCTTTTCACTTTCTTTCTTCAGAATCTTACCTTCCTTTTCCTGATCTCTGTCTATGATTCACCTTCTTACACTACCTAAACATTTATCCCTTTCTCCCTCAAGTACATTCCTCATTTATCCCCTTGATATTCTTCCACTGATTGCTTCACTTCCTTCCAACAGTTTTTATGTCTTCCACTGCCCTCAATCTTCTTTCACCCACTCAGTATCATTCTGTCTTTACTCAGTATGATACTCCATACTTGCTTACTTTTCCACAATTCAAACTTGCCTGATAACAAGTGAGTAAACCCTTCTTATAAACTTTATTCATTCCAAAACTCAAAATATTTTCACTTTTTCTTTTCATAATTACCATTTTTTTTTACCCACAGCTACTCAGACTGTGTACTATGGATGCTGTATCTGCCTGCTAGACCTGGTCCTAGCTTTTCAGTTTTTTAAGTGAGAAAAAGCATGGATTGCCTCAAAGAGTTATACTTGAGCTATGCTTCATGCATAAAATAAATCTGAATGTTGCACCTCATGATTCTCCTTTTAGGCACTGGGATTTAGAAGGATTCAACATAAAGTGTTCTTGACTCAGGCAATCTGCTACATAGAGGATGTGGCTAATTGCTGTTACTGGAAATTGGCTTTGCTTCATTAAGCATAATCATTATTTTCAGCCCAATTCTGCATAACACGGTTTGGGTATCAAGGCAGTTCCAAGAAAATGTGTTATTTCTCAGGGTTCCATCAGCTCATCTTGTGAAATAAGGTTTACTAACCACAACAGCTGTTTTTCCCAAAATGTAGTTCATTATTTTCTCACCTTTATTTTAATCTGTTTATATCTACCTCCTTTGTTTGATCATCCGTGCATTTGTCTTCTTCAGCCATCTGGTTTTATATTTGTTTATTCATTTATTCATGTTCATTCCTCACAGTTTTTGCCCACAGCTGTCATATCATCTGCATTTTGCTACATGGTGTCTTAACATGGGATGTGTTGAACCAGGCAGGTAACCAAGACACTTTCAGTTAACAGCTATGATTACTCCTAGTTAACAGCTATGATTACTCCTCTCTATTTTGGCTTTTTCCCTGGAAGTGATTAGCGATTTCTTGTGCTTTGACCTCTAGACTTGGGTTAAAAAACAGCCTGCCAAACTACTTTATTGGGCGCCCTAGAATATCTTCAGTGTTGTCTGTGTATTTTCAGGTCATAAGGTATTTTATATTACATCATGCTGTAGGTGACCTCAAGGTACCAGCAGTTACAGAAGACTGAAATCACTGGGGTTAAATAATATTTGTAATTTGCATTACATAGATTTATTTCCTTATTATTTTATAAATGTATCATTTTCAAATTAAATACTTCTAATGAATAAATGTCCAAACTGAAACAGTTTGGAATATTATTAAAACAAGAAAATATAGCACCAACATTTGCTCTTGGTTGGTTACCATGCCTGGTATTTCCTCAATCACACATCTCTCCATTGCTGCCTTCCCATGGCTTTACACAGCTTGTAGACTGATTTTGTGCTTTCCATCCATTTCTCTTCACTTGCTCATGTAACCTCCACACATTGCCTTTGTCTCTTTCCACCAGTGCACATTCTCTAACTGAAGGATGCTCATCTATTTACAGTCTGGAGGGGAAGGCAGCAAGCACACCCCTGACTTTGTTTATCACCTCAGTGTGTAACTTGAAAAAAATTATATCTTATTTGTTTATAGATGCATGTTGAATTGATTGATTGCTGTTGATGAGTTGGTGGTTTTAATTCTGGTTGAATCTATTGTTACCTTATACCAAATGAGTTCTAACAGTTAACAGGGACTGCTCATTGTATTCACACATTGAAGGCAACCTCTTTTCGCAAATCCTAACAGCTCTGCCTCTTGCTGTACTTATTGTCCTAGAAAATAGCAAATATTAAAATGGCTCACTTTTTTAGACAAAAGGCAACCATGAAGTAATATAATTTATTTCTTTAGTATAGTAGTCTACTGTCCTACATACATCAGTACAGTACAGCAATTCTGTTAATCTTGTATTATGAAAATTAGATTCATATAACATTTGTAATACCTGTTCTGACACAATATAACAATGTCTCATGAAACACACTATGTGCAATATTAATAATATATGGAATATTCTGCCAGTACTGCAGCACACAGTGATCCTCATGTCATTCATATATGTGATTCTTTTGGCTGTATGAAACGCATTAAGCATTTAATTTAACAGAAGCTTTTTTTGAAGAACCCCCTACAGCTGCAGTAGACCCCTGTGCTAACTTTTTAATGTTTTCTGTTTTGCAGTATCAAACTCTTGTGGTTGTTGCTGCAGGAAGTAGAAATGTTGAGGTTTTGGTTCGTCCAGACCTCATTTCTTTCTTATGGCTTGGTACCGTTAAAGTTCAGAAAATATTTCACTGGTGAGAATGCTTGCCTTACTGACAATAACAAAAGTCTGGCCTTAGTTCAGTATATCTCTAGGTCATGAGAAATCTCTGGTGTTGGGCTAATCAAGCTCAGTTACACAGCAGAGAAGCTGGTGCTCATTTACTCTGTTTAACAAGATCAGTTCCAGTTTCTATTCTTTCCCTGCAGGCAGCTGAAAAGCTGAGTTGTGAGCATCCTTCTGGGCTCTAAAGAAGGGGAATAATGACTCAAAAAGGAAAAGCTGCAGCTCTGAAAATACCTTGGGAGTGTGTTAGCTAAGCTTTCAAGGGAGCAACCCAGTGAAGCCTTTTCTGAAGGGACAACTAGACAATGTGCTTCTTCAGCACTGTGTGTATACATACTGCTGCTTCCTTTTTTACTGCACAAAGTGCAGCTCACCCTGGATGTTTCTGTGTACTAATTGTGTAAAAATTTATTTCACAGCTATTGATGATTATTGCAACTATATGAAGCTTTATAGCTCTATTACTTTAATGTAACTACTGTTTTTTAATCTACGCTATAGAGTGGCTTTCCAGGACCCCCTGGCCCCAGTGGCCCCCCTGGCCCACCTGGTCATGCAGGCCCCCCTGTAAGTAAAATTAATCTCATAATCATCTCGTATCTTTTATATGAGCTTCTCCTTTTCTCTGTCATAAATATCAAGTACCTTTTCAACTGATAAATCTGGATATTATGCTTAAGAATTTTATGCATAAACATCATCTTGGGCTGTACCATCACCAAGACTCAAGAGCTGAGGGCAGTATACTGTGCTTGCTTAAGTCCTTGTGTACCCCTGAGATCTTTGCAAGTCCATGGGATGTAAGCTAACATTATTTTAAGGCGTGTCTGCCATCCTGTTAATGTTGCCAAATGTTCATCCTTACAAAAATTTAACAGGAGGTAAAGGAAAGTGGGAGATACACATTCAGTGAACACACCAAGGGTCTGAGTTTTTTTACATCCATCTTGTTTTAGAGGAGTAGTTTTAAATCTGTTTTCATGGAGGCACATTCGGCTTGGTTCTGTTAATTTCACCTTTGGTCATTTGTTGACTGATCTGACTACAGTTTTCCTTACAATTATGACATTATGAAATATAACAGCACCATGAAATAATGCATGTAGTTGTTCACATCTTAACTGAGGGTTTGCTGCATTCTAGGGCTCCGCTGGATACCAAGGTTCCCCTGGAGAACCAGGACAACCTGGCCCTCCCGTACGTACCCATTCAGTAGCACTGTGTATGTTAAGGGCATGATCTTAAAAACACAAATCTGTTTCATCGTCTCATGAATCTCGAGTAGATGGAAGTTTTACAGTTCATCCTGTCTCTTTGCTATGATGTATTTCAAATTTACTAGTATTTATGATGCCTAATGCAATTTCATTTTCAAAGAGACTTAATATTTGTTTCTAATATTGTAATTAATATTAATTGTTTTTCTACAGGGACCTCCAGGCCCTGTTGGAATGATAGGCCCAGTTGGTCCACCAGGAAAAGATGTAAGTTCACTATTATTCATTCAGTTATTAATAAATAGGAAGAAAAAAACTCATTAAATTGCAAGACAACAGAGTACATTAATACCATTGCATTTGATAATTTTTAACCTCTCCTATTTCTCCATTTGACAACATGACTTTAAGAAACTAGATTTGCCTTACGTTAGGTATAATTTTCCGTTCCAAAAAAATGTCAACATTTGCAGGCAATTTGATTGACACAATAAAAACCCCAAACTAAAACTAATATAAGCATGAAACATTTTGATTAAAAATAAATCTGATTTTAAAAATCTGATTAAAAATAAATTGGCAGTTATAAAAAAAATCAGACAGTGGTGGTAGTTTTCTGCTCCCTTTAAATTTTACTGTGGGACTTAAAGCCATTAACACCATTGTGTCACAGCTGGGAGTTCTGGTCAGGTAAAGTATCAGGCAAAATAAATATCTATGGTTTTTGTCCATTTTGCATGTTTTACTATGGAAAATAAGATTTCTGGGATCATACTAAAGCCTGTCTCAAAATAACTTAGAAGTTAACTGAAGTCTTGTTAAAAGCTGAGTTTGTGAATTCTGGCAGTTGTTTTCCAGAAGGCATCACAGAGTGAACTGTCACCCTGATAGGATTTCCCCACTGTCTTTGGTGGAAGTTTCACCTGCTTACTCCAACTCGCCTTGATCTACCACAACTGGTGCTTTGCCAGTAAGTGAAGCAATAGCAAAACACTAAAAAAAAAAAAAAAAATATTTTCTTTCAATAGGGAGAACCAGGAAGACCAGGCAGAAATGGAGATCGTGGAATCCCTGGATTACCGGTATGGAAAAGCCCCCAGTAACAATGGTCTTGGAATCAAAGGTTTTGTTTTCCCATTTCAAGTTATTCAAGTGAACACAACACACAGTGAACATTGGCTTGTGCCCTTCACAAGTACAGGATTTATTAACCTTTCTATATTTACATGCTTAGGGTCACAAGGGACACCCTGGAATGCCTGGGATGCCTGGGATGAAAGGTCAACGAGTAAGTATTGAGTGTATTGAGTACAGCCGAGTCTGTTACTCTACCTGAATTATGGTGTTGCACAATTGTGCTCTTTCAGTCATCATTCCCAAGACTGAATCACAGAATTAAAGTTAATTTCTGAACAATGTAATCTGACCTTCCATAGCAAAGACTTAAATTTTATCTGGTTACCTCAATTGTAGAGCTCCAACCCTAATTCCAGAAAGAGTTACAACAGCTGACAGCACTCATTTTTGAAAATATGCCCCTTTTGGTGCTTAATATTTTGCCAAGAGGAATCAAGCTTTCCAGAATGCAGGAGGAATATTATTCATAGGTATGGTTTTCTTTTCCCACAGGGTTTTGATGGAAAAGATGGTGCCAAGGGTGACAGTGGTGCTCCTGGTCCAAAGGTAAAAATCTGGAGTGTCATCTTTCTCGTAGGTAGAGTAGTGGCCTCCAGTATTTGTTGTATAGCTGTGCTTTGCATCTAAAACAATTACAAAACATGCAGTAAGCATTAAAGAAACCCATTTAATATCTCCATGAAAAGAATAAAAATCATTCCAAAGGAGTAAGACTTTCTGAACTGTATCATGTCCCAATTTTCCAGCCATAATAAACATGAGATAATGAAAGGACATGTCTGGGTCATCTGATTTTATTGCATAGTATTTTAAAAACTGAGCCTTTCTTATTTTTATTTCCTGTTTAATTTTTGATTTGACACTTGTTTAGACTTCTCAGACCTCAGTTCATGCTGAGGACACTCAACACTACATAGAAAGGAACAATGAGTTGGGCTTTCTTATTTCTGTGTCTCTTTCCCTTGAATAAACCAAAAACTGTTCTCACGCAAGTTAATTTTGTTTTCTTTCCACAACAGGGTGAAACTGGTCTTCCTGGAATAAATGGAGCACCAGGCCAACCGGTAAATATGTGCATCCTGTAGTGTTTAAATGTTAACTGAGTTCTTCCTCATTCTTTTACCTTTATTTATGCCGCCACATGCAGTGAACAATAGCGAGATATGGAAATAAGAGCAATGTCTCTTTGCGTAGCCATCTTCTTTTAGAAGCCATTTAACAGATTCATTTTAATGTTTTCTAGGGACCAAGAGGTCCAGCTGGAGAAAGAGGAAGACCTGGGAATCCTGGTGGCCCTGTAAGTAATTGCAGATGTTGTTCTTATCCAGAGGCAGCACATATTTGGATTCAATATGTTGAGAATTCCCTATTTCCTTAAAGCAGTTGTAATGCAAAGGACTCAAAAACTATATAGCATCTTTAAAATTACACATGAAAACTTTTCAGCCCCCAATTAAAGATGTGATGCTTCTAACCCACAACGTTCACCATCTTATTTCCTGTTTTGCTTTTTTTAATTAATAGATTACACATTGAGAAAGAGTTCTATGTAAAATTCAGGTTCAGCCAAGAGAAACAGGGAGGTGGAGTGGAAGCAAAGAGTGGCAGGAGAAGGCAGAGAGAAGAAAAAATTCAAACTCAGAAGTAACTAGCAGCAAAAAGACAAAATTCCTCTTTGACTGGGATTAGGGGCTACGTCCCTTGCTCTGAAGGATTTTGTGGTTCATAGCATTCAATGCAATCAACAAAGCAGTTTAACAGCCAGCACTTTGTTCAGAGAGTGCACAACCTGAGCAGAGAACCTGATCTCACATGGCTACAAAACAGGCAGGGTTTAAGTCATCAGTGTTCGTTGGGTTTTTGGAGTGAAGTTTAGTCTTTTATATGAATCAGAACTACTGCTCTGAAATATGCATCTATTGCAATCTTATTTATTCCCACAGACAATGCTTTGTAGCTGTAATTTCCTTAAGAAATGTAATAAGAATGTATTTTCTTGTCTTCCTGTCTCAGTGCAAGTCACATAAAATGTTGGATAGTCCTCAAAATATTTAGCTAATTATTACTTTAGAATTTCACAGTTGAGGAATCCTTGTGTCTCAGTCAACTAAGTGGGAATGTACAGAGAGACACAAGAATATGGTGTCTGCGTCTTGGACATGAAAGGATGTGGGTTCTGTGTCTGGGGTGGTGCTCTGTACTCAACACCTCTCTCCTTTCTGTAGGGTGCCCACGGCAAAGACGGATCTCCAGGAGCAGCAGGCCCACCTGTAAGACAACTTTGACTTTAAGTATTTGTGTGGCTTTAGTCTAATTACTTCTAGCTGATGTTCTGCAGTGCCAGCAATCCTGCAACTGGGGTGCACTTATTCAAGATTGAGCATTTTATTTAATGATATTTCATGACTCTGTTGGTTAAGATACTGAAAGGACACAGTGCAATAGGAGAGCTGTAACACTGTAAATCACGAAAAGCAAAAATCCAAACCCAGATTATTCTCAGAAAACATATAGATGGATAGAATTGCTGTACTCAATGCAGATCAAATTTTGAATGATCTTATCAAATAAATTATTTAGCTGCCTGGAGTGGGCAAACATTTTTCTTTCTCATCTGTGTAGAAACCTGAACATGTCCACATATGTGTGTAACAGCTCTGTTGGCTTTCTTTTTTCCTTCTTTTTTTATAATTAGAGCAGATTTTCAAAATTTTTTACAACTTAATCTCCTTAATGATAGATTTAATGTTTTTAAATTTAAAACACAGAAATTCAGCTGAACATGTAAAAGCCAGGGTAACTAAGATGTAGGTGTGATATTTTAGGACTAGCTGAATTTCATCTTTTACTGCATGATTTATATTTGCTACTTTGCCAGGTGTTTCCTTACTCAGAGAAAAATCCAAAATCAGACTCTCTTTTTTAACTTAAGATTAATTCCATATGGCTTTTACCTTTTGCATTAATAATATTTCTTTCACTTTTAAGGGTCCCCCAGGTCCCCCTGGAACTGCAGGATTTCCAGGTTCTCCAGGTTTTAAGGTATTCAGCTAAAGATATATAACTACATGGGATTTGGTCCTTTCTCCAGTTACACGCCTTATGTCACTGTACATCATTATTTTATGAGTCCTCCTTTTCCTGGCTGCTATTACACTGTTGGCAAGCCTAGAACCGATGTGCTGCCATATGCAGCACGAGACAAACCCAATCCTCTCCATCTTCATGAACACCCACAACAAAACACCACTGAGTGGAGCCTCCCCCATGCTCTGAGTTGCGTTATGGGAAGCACTGGAGTGAACGTCCCACAGCTTCAGGGGCTGAGCACCACGTACTGCCCGGAGTGCTGTGTCCTGTGGGGCTCAGCACCAGGCACTGCCCATCTGGCTCTTGCACCCAGGTGATGGTGCTGGCAGCCTTCCTCCCAAATTGCCCCAAGATGCCACAGTAGAGGAAGAAACCATTAATTTGATACTAATTGCCCTGGATATGACTAAAATGCCTTCATTTTTTCCTTTTACTGTTTTTTTTCCCATAGGGTGAAGCTGGTCCTCCTGGTCCTGCTGGTGTCAGTGGTAGTCCTGGAGAGAGAGGAGAGCCTGGTCCTCAGGGCAATGCCGGGCCACCCGGGCCTCAGGTACATCAGTAACCCGTGGGACCTGAGAGGGGCTGTGTGCCCTGCCCTTCGTAGGGCGCTAGGTGTCCTTTGGCCTGGTCCTGGGTTAGCAGCATTGGTTACTCATATATTTATTTTTCCAGGGCCCTCCTGGAAGAGCTGGAAGCCCTGGCAACAAGGGTGAAATGGTGGGTACTTTTCATATCAGTGCCATTGCTGCACTGTGCTGGTGAGGGTCACTGCTTGGACTGGGTAGAGTCCATCAGTGCCATACTCTCTTCATCCCTGTCTGCTGTTCTCTCTCTGCAGGGACCTTCTGGTATTCCTGGTGCTCCTGGTCTGCCAGGAGGCCGTGGTCTTCCTGGTCCTCCAGGTGCAAGTGGAAACCCTGGAGCGAAAGGCAGTCCGGTAAGTTACTAATGGTATTTACACTGGTTGTACCATAAATATGTGGAAGTAACACTGACATCATTAAAAAAAAGTTGATCTTCTCCTATTCACTTGAAATGGTCCAATAAATTATTTTATAATGAAAATAGGCAATTATTTATATAAATATATAACCTTTCATTCACATATATCAGTATTGCTATATATAAAAATGATACATAAATATGATAATAATACCTGTTTGCTTTTCTTAATTATCTATCAATTCAGATACAACAAAGATATCACTTGTGCAAATTGGCTACATCAGACAAAATCTGTTGGTTTACAATCCTATTTTCACCTGTTTAAATTCCCATGAGTTGAGTCCACAGTCCACTACACCCAGTGAGTTGTACCTACTCTTGTAATGACACTTACCCCAGCAGGCCCTGTTCTTACAGCCTTGCACCACATGTAGTTATTGTCAGAGAAAATACTCTGGGACTTCACACAAAAGACTCAACGACATCTGAAACAGCTCAGAAACAGATATAAAATTTTACTCAGTGGTGTTTAAGATTGTATCACTTCTTTCCTTTACTGGATTTTTAAGGCGTCCTGTGACTTCCACTTCCAGGTTCAGCCAGTGTATGCTGATTCCTTTGCAGAATGTGAAAGAATAAAAAGGAGTCAATAATTTGAAATATTATGTCTATTTCCTAGTATTTCAGTACATCTAGTAGCTCCAGAATGATACCCAGTTGCAACCCATAATTTTGATGGGATTTTCTCCTTTTTAGGGAGACCCTGGTAAGGATGGTGCAAAAGGAGACCCAGGCCCAAAAGGCGAGCGTGTAAGTGCTTTCAAAATGTGTCCAGAGACTTCTTTCAAGGAAGTCTGAAGGCTGCATCATTCCCCATAGAAAACCTGTTCCCTTTTTTTGGAGACTTCTGATTCATTGATGGGTTTGGTTTCTGTTGTTGCCAGGGTGAAAACGGCACCCCAGGTGCTCCTGGGCCTCCTGGTGAGGAAGGGAAAAGAGGTGCCAATGGTGAACCTGGGCAGAATGGAGTGCCTGGTACCCCCGGCGAAAGGGTGAGCTGTGGAACACGACCTTTTGAGCTAAGACAGACAGAGCAAATTCTGGTGTTCAAAACACTTCCAGGAGAATTTTGGCTCCATATCTCTTCTCAGCAAATTCCAGATGTGATACAGGGTTGCAAAACTGGGGAGAATTCTTATCTAGTTTCTCCTCTGAATTGCTGCTCTTGGATCTATCTCAGTTGTAAATAAATTAATTTCTTTCAGGTTTTGACATAGAAGAAGCAGTGATCTTATAAATCTGGAAGTTTTATCAAAAGATTTTTGCTGCGAAGTAATCATAAACTCTGAGAACTACAAGGGGGAATAAATAATACAAATACCAAAATTACTTCTCAGTTAACAGAAAACAAAAAAAATTCTGCTCTGGAAAGTGAAATTAATGTAAATTCTTCTGCATTCAAGATATGTCTTTATGACAACATTTCTATTGTTAATACACCTTAAATGTCAATAACAGCACTATTGTCAGGATGTCTTCAATGATATAATATTTTAACTGCAAACATTTTTTTTGCTAGTATATTAAATAATTTTTTAAAAATTTAATAATTCTCACAGAGGAATCCACAAATTGTTTTATTCAACAAAATAAATAGCACCATCATTACAAATTTTAGATTTCTGTTCCCATCAGAACCAAAGGAAATTGTGCTGATGTATTTGTAAGTCCTAACTTAGTAATTGATTGCAATATTTGCTGAAGCTATGAGGAAACCAAAGATGCACAATGAACTATTAATCATGCTAAACACAAAAATGGGGCTGCAAAATGAATTTCATTAAAATTTCTTGTAAGCAATTAAGATAATTGTAAATATAAATATTAAAAGAATAAAATAGAGCTCTTCTCAGTATTGAATTGGAAGAAAGTAATTGTTTAATACTGAATGTGATGTTTTATTTCTTATATTACTTTAGAAAACTCATAAATAATGATGCAAGGCCAGCTAAAAATAATGGAGGACAGGCTATAATTTCAACAGGAGCATTATAACCAAAGAGAAAATACTCTGTAGTCCATCTTACTACAGTGAAATGTCATTTGCTTTTTTTCTTCCCCATTAATTTTCATAATGATATGTCTAATGGTAAATAGTTTCGAAGAAAACTCAGTTGCCATTACCTGTGATGTATTGCCTATCATCCATAGTTTGTTCTTTTATTTGGCAGGGCTCCCCTGGTTTCCGTGGCTTACCCGGTAGCAATGGACTTCCAGGTGAAAAGGTATAAAACCTCCTCTAAAGAAACACTCCAAACTTGGAGAATCCGTGTGAATTTGGATGGACAACTTCAGATTCACTATGATGCTGTTTTCCTCACTGTGAGTTTCCACATCCCTTCCCAGGGTCCTGCTGGCGAGCGTGGCAGCCCAGGCCCCCCTGGCCCCAGTGGACCTGCAGGAGAGCGTGGACAAGATGGAGGCCCAGGTCTTCCTGGAATGAGAGTAAGACAGGACATCTCCAAGAAAAGGAGATAAACTCTATTAAAGACGACTCACCCGAGCTGATAAGATAGAATCAAACTAGAAATCTTTTCTATGAGTTCCTTTAAGTAGTAGCAGCATCCATTCACAGTGGGACAGGTAACTGGGCAGAGGCAAGGGCTGTTCCCAGGGCGCTGTCACAACGGAGTGAGGAGGCATTGGGGAGGCTCCCAGAGCATGCCAGGCCCTGCCATGAGAAAGGCCTTTAACATGAATTAGTATTGGATGATTTTCTGCATTGCCTCTTTACATATTAGCAAATTCTAGCATTAGGTATTTGGGGGTGGGGTGGCATTTAAATATATTTATATTTCAATTATTATGTAAATAGACTAAAAGGTTTAATTAAATTGTACATCTATTTAAATATTTCAGTATACTTATGTTTTGGGGGTTTTTTTTTGCTTATTTGCAATTAAAGCAAATAAGCTGTTGGTCATAGTGCATATCAGGAAGATTTCAGAGATGGCCTATTTTGTAATACTGACAGAATGTAACATCTAAGTGCATATGGAACAACATTCTGGGAGCTCTACTAAGAATTAGTGACACTTGACAACAAATATATTGATATGCAAAAGCTCAACTGCAGGCTTCTGGGAGCAAAACATAACTTTATTGGCAAAGAAAATTAATTCTTTAAAATACAACAAAAATAGTATTTAGCAATGTATACAAGTTAATGAAAGAGTTATAAATTTTGTTGCTTCAGGTAGAGGTATATAGTCAGAATCATTTCATTCCTTGTTTTCTCCATCTAGAATTAGTTTTCTTCCCACATAATGAAAGAACAAAATTTTTGTGCTAATAGATTGATAATCTGGTGTCTTGTTTATATACAACTCTCAGAAAAAGCAATAAACCCATAATGGCAAAATTTGTTGGCTTACTCAATTTCTCCCCCTTCATGGGAGGGGAGAAATAGGAAGACTTTTAATCTTTATTAAAGAGGATGAAACCAAGCAAGTAGTTTTTATATGTTTACATTAATGAATTGTAACTTAATAATACCCTTTTTAAACTGAAGTATAACACTCTTTTTTTTCTTCAATTGCAGGGTTTGCCTGGAATTCCAGGAACCCCTGGAAGTGATGGGAAACCTGGCCCTCCCGTATGTACATTGTGCAAATATTTTATCCTAGTCCTCCTGCTGACCCAACCCTACCCTCATCCCACAGTACCCATGTGACAGGTTGTTATCACAGTCAGATTAATTGCCTCCTCTTCCTTTGCTTTAAGTACCAGAGCACTTTTTATGCTGTACCATTGTAATAACTGCCTGCAAATGCTGTGATTTCATAGCATGTAAAATACAGGGTAGATGGGACATGAGTTGCAATACCAAACACATAATGGGTTTTGATCAACAGTGTCTCCCCCTCGCTCTCTGTTTAATGAGTCATGGGTATTCCTTTATTTCACATCACAGATGCCATGTCTTCCTTTCTTTTTTGCTTATCCCAGGGCAATCAGGGTGAATCTGGACGCTCAGGCCCACCTGGCCCTCCAGGCCCACGTGGCCAGCCAGGTGTGATGGGTTTCCCTGGTCCTAAGGGCAATGAGGTGAGTGGGATTCCTCCACTTCTGTGCTGATGCTTGGTGAGCCAAATGTTAAATTAAATTGCTCCATAGTTGGGCTGTCTCATGCTGCAGCTTTAGATTATTGTCCACTGATGAGAAACATATATTTCAAATGTGATCTTTCTTTTATTTAAGGGTGCACCGGGTAAGAATGGAGAAAGAGGCCCTGGTGGACCACCAGGAACACCTGTAAGATTCATTAACATTTTGTTTAACTATTTAATTAAGATGTAATATTAATAATAACTTGATGAGTCATAAAAATGGTATCAACCGCTAACCATAGGCTGATTTTGTCTTTGAACAGGGTCCTGCTGGCAAGAACGGTGACGTCGGCCTCCCGGGTCCTCCGGGACCTACTGTAAGTGTGGTGGGCCCGTCCAAGGCAATGGGTAGGGGGTCTGGAATCTACAGATAGACACTGGGAATACAGGGGAAGGAAAATATTTTTAATGATAGAAATAAATCTCCTTTTATGATGACAAATAAAGGAGCTCTTCTTTGCCATTACTTTAATGAATTAATACTCAAAATTTTGGTGGGAGAAATTTAGTCAGGTATACTTGGTATAGATTGAAAAGTCAATTTAGAGCTCTTGGAGCTCTACTCTACACTCTTCAAACTGAAGCTTATTGTTGCTCTATTTAATATTTATGGCATTTCAGTCTACTCTCAAGTTAAAATGTGTCTGCTGAATCACATCTAACAGCTGGAGGGAAAAGAGCGAATACCAGAACACCAAGATCCACTGGGATTGTACAATGTCGTCATCAGATCATGATAAGGGAGGCATAGATTAGAGGTGATGCGGAGGTGTTTATAAGTTGAAATGTTCTCAGGCAAGCTCATAGCTCTTTTTCCTCATTTGTTTGATCCTAGGGTGCTTCTGGGGAGAGAGGAGAACCAGGACCAGCAGGCCCACCCGGCCTCCAGGTGCTGTGTGTTTATCGCTTTCTGATTCTTTTTAATGGACTAACACCCACACAGAAAACTTTTAAAAATAAAAAAAAAAAAAAAGCATCTGAACATTTACATTGAAGTGCACATCATCATATTTTGAATATAATAGAATGTAACAGATCAACCATTTCACGAAAGTTACTGCATCATAGATCACTGCAAATCAAGTGGTTAGCTGAGATTGTGTCATCTAAACCCCTTAGCTACCAAACTGGCATCTCCTACTTTCTGAAGGATTGGAATGGGTTGCCTACACATCTTGGTGTCAAAACCAAACAATTTGAAGAAGGAAAATGCATAATTTATCTGTGTAACATGGATAATACTGTTCCTTTACATAGGGATTGCCTGGTGGACCAGGACCAGCTGGAGAGAATGGAAAGCCTGGAGAACCAGTAAGTAGTAATTCCTTTTTTTTAGGTAACAAAAAATTGATGAGAAGTTCTTCTTATATTAGATTTCCAAATTCAGACAGCTCTCAGCTCTCTTCAGAGCATTAAATCTGATTTTGGGAATAATAGGGGAGAGAAACAGGATGCCAACCACAATGCAGATTTGCTAAGTAAAGTTCATGGATAACTTGCATTTATTTTCTCATAACCAGGGTCCGAAAGGTGATATTGGAGGACCTGGATTCCCAGGCCCTAAGGTAAATAATGGAGCATCTTTTTTGTAATTACATAAATGAATTAATAAAGTATGAACCTGAAAACAAAGAATAACCAATTTTTTATCACAGGGTGAAAATGGTGTCCCAGGAGAACGTGGTGCACAAGGTCCTCCAGGACCTCCTGGAACAAGAGGTGGACCAGGTCCTGCCGGCACAGAAGGTGCCAAGGTACCCACAGACTTTCTTCCTTTTCTGCTATTCTGCTTACCATTTGGGTTAATTTTGTTTATCCTAATTATTTTTTATTACTCCTTAGGGTTCTCCTGGCCCACCTGGTCCCCCTGGAGGCACAGGACTGCCTGGCTTACAGGGAATGCCAGGAGAAAGAGGAGCTTCTGGAAGTCCTGGACCAAAAGGGGAGAGGGTAACACATATACACTTCTGATTTTATGTTAATTTAATGTTAGCTCCCCACAAGGCACTTGGTTTGTCCACATCTTCACTTTGGCCTGATTTCAGATGTGCAGATTGTGGTAGCAGTATTGTTGAGTTAGCAATGGGATGTGGGTCCTAGATGTTGAAAAATATGGGATTTTTCCTTCAGTTTAATACATGCAATTTATTTTGCTACACTAGATCTCTTTGGGAATGGGTACATCAAAACAGTTCTAATGAATCTAAAGAACCATGAAAATAATTCATACCATGGGCAGCAGTTTGTCCTAGACTTAATTTTGAATCAGTTTGGGTTTTTTTCTGTGAAAGTGTAGAGTATCTGATGGTGAATATTAGGCAGAGCATCATCCTCAGTTTCAATAAGGAAACCTATCCAATGAGACACCCTCAGTATGCGACACCTCCCCCCATTTAGGCTCATCTTATGGTTCCTTTTTGCTCATGCTTTTCATGTCTTACTCTTCCTAGGGAGAACCTGGTGGCAAAGGTGCTGATGGCCTTCCTGGTGCAAGAGGAGAGAGAGTGAGTAGTCCTGAAACACCCAACAGTTTATCCATTAGCTTCACACAGCCTGCACTTAGAACATGAGTAACCCTACAGTAAAGAAATACTGTCTATGGCAGGTAAAGTTGTAATCTCATAGTGTTTCATTCCAGCAGTACAAAAATGGGTTTAAAAACTAAGTTAGACTTAATATTAGTGTTTGTGATCACCACTCCTTGGGTAAATATGATGGAATTTTTTGTAGAAAGATTGCAGTTGATTGGGACAGTGTTTTAGAGGGAAAGCAATCATATGAAAGTAGAGAAAATCTACCTGACTGGTGTTACAATGAATCACAAAAAGATATCGATAGTAAATATTCTCATACAGAATACTCCTACAGGTTACTTTATATGATATATTTATAAATCTGTATAGCATATACACATAAAAGAGACACTTGAAATATATCCATCTGTCAAATCACTACCTGCAGGCAGTATATACATCAAAGTAGTGAGTGATCACAAATACACAAATGCAGCTTTGTTGAGTTGGAGGAAATGTAAAGATTTATTTCAGACTGTAAGGTACACATTCAATTTGCAAGAAAGAAAGAAGTCAGGGAGCTAGTCAGGAGATGTTGAATACCTGAAGAAACGTGGATCAATTATCTCTCTGAAAATCAGGGCAATAGGTAACTTTTACTGTATACCATTGAAAGAGACCTATTAATTTTAGGTGATTTTGGATTAGGTTTGGATGGTGGGAGGAACAAAAAGAATCTCTCAGCTGGAGGTCTCTCACACTGAAAAACAGTGTGATTTCAGGATGTCACTCTAAAATGTGGTGTGTGACAGCATGCTGGCATTGTAGACTTGCTTCATTTAAGTATCTTTGGCAATCTGTTTACAGTGAAACATAAATGCTATTGATCAAAACAGAGGAGTTAACATTGTCATATTTTGAGACAAAATATATGATTTTCTAATTTTCCAATTGTTTAGGGCAATGTAGGTCCCATCGGTCCTCCTGGTCCTGCCGGCCCACCTGGAGATAAGGTAAAGCCTCCTCCGTAATGGTGTTTGTACTGTGAAGAGTCACAGGGGCAGCTGTCTCGTGGGAGGAAGACAAACACCCAGTGACCATCCTTGTTCCTTGCAGGGAGAAACTGGCCCAGCAGGTGCCCCTGGTCCGATGGGTTCCCGTGGAGGTCCTGTAAGTGACACAACTTTTCTCCCTGTAGAACTTCACTACAGTTCCCCTTGCCTGTAGACATCAGTGCCGCACCAACCTGTCAGGAGCACGTGGCTTGGGTTGTAAATAAATTAAGCACATTCAGCTCGTGTTGACTCTTGGGATTTATAGGTACTAAACACTTCAGAAAATCAGTGCTTTTAATAGTGCAAAGGGGTCAGAGGGCTGTGGTTACAGGGCAGGCCAAGAGTGTGAGCAATAGCTGTGTCCATCTTGATTCACAGTTAAGTAAACTTTTTAAAACTCTTTTTCCTGTATTTATTTTTTTAGATTGATTAAACAGCACATTGGGATCTCAGTTGGATCTAGGGAACACCATGGATTGTGCTCAGGGTTTATACAGGTGTAGCTGAGTTAAGTTTATCACATTTTAGATAATTATCAGATAATTCCTGAACAGTTATTTTTAGCACTCAGGAGCCACTGATGTTTTGGATCAGATGTTTGGGGGTTTTATTCCTCCAAAGGCTGATAAGACAAAGAAACTTCAGCAGCATCAATAGGATTATTCTCTAACTTTTAGAGTGAATCTTATCTTCCTAACATCTTCCATTGCTGACCTGTGGTTTTCTACAGGGTGAACGAGGAGAACAAGGTCTTCCTGGACCTGCTGGCTTCCCTGGAGCCCCAGTAAGTATCTCTCTTTCTGTACTCAGTCACACGTAGGGCAACACGTCTTTGTCCTGCCCCCCTGCACTGGTAGGCCAACAGAGTTCAACTGCATTGACATTTAGTTTAAGATTTAAATTCCCTTCAGAAGAGTACCTGGATAGGGTTTCTCATCAAAGTGTATCAGCTGCTTTTTTGAGTGGCAATGTAACAATATAATTTTTCTGCAGGGCCAAAATGGGGAACCTGGTGGGAAAGGAGAAAGAGGCCCCCCTGGTCTAAGAGGAGAGGCTGGACCCCCTGGAGCAGCAGGCCCACAAGGCGGCCCAGGTGCCCCAGTAAGTGTTCACTGTTCCTTGTTGCTACAGAGCGGTGTCCTCAGCCCTTTAACCTCAGGGCACTGGGCCCAAGTGCAAGGAGATGAACTGCCTGAAATTTGTTGGCATTTCCTATAATTTTAATCTGTATCAAATAGTTTGCTTTATCTACTTCCTTCCATGTAGGGTCCACCTGGTCCCCAAGGAATAAAAGGAGACCGAGGATCTCCTGGTGGCCCTGTGAGTATCTCTTTGATTTAGTCACTGCTAAATGCCTCTATTTATTACAAGAGATGTGATGTAAATGAAAAATAAGAACTTCAATGACTTAATTATTCTTGAACTGCTGATACTAACAGTGTTCTAGAAGGAATAATTAAAGTTAAGGTGTTAAGTGATCTGGATTACATTGACTCTGATGTAAGTAAGGTGCTAAAAAAACTTTTGGCACAATGACTCAAAGCTGTAAAATAGCTTATCTCATGTTATTATATTTACTTGCCATCTTTGCCAAGTTTCTCAGAGTCCATTAGATCAAGTTTGAGGAAAAAATGTGATCTCCCCTTGCAAAAAAACAAAAAAATTCAAAACACTTGTGACTTTTTGTTCAGTTGCTGGACATTTAATTCAGGTTTTAAACAAAACATGACTATAATTTAAACCCAGCAGATGTGTAAAAATCAATTTGTTCCTGTTTTTCCAGTCTTTAGAAAATGACAACTAAAAGTATTGATTGCCCATAGGGTGCTGCTGGTTTCCCTGGTGCTCGTGGTCTACCTGGTCCCCCTGGTAACAATGTAAGTTGGTTTATCGCCCTTTTCTTTTATTCTTACTTTGTGGAAACATTTAGACATATATGAATATATTATGCAAAGGATTCTGAATATGATGCTTCTACTTCAGGGAAAAGATCTTAAAAATGAGTTTACCCTCCTTATTTTGTGGTATAGAAAGTAGGATTTTAATTAAGGTACTATTAAAGTCAATGCAATTCTTTCTATTTATTGGCTCAGCTAAGGTTGTAATGAAAGATTTCATTCTGCACGTGTCCAAGACACCATATGAAAGGCATATGGCAGGAGCAATTCAAGAAAGCAGAAGGCTCTGCTGGTATTTCCAATTTCTGTGGCAGAGCCATGGGTAAGGAATGTGTATCCTATGGTAGATGCATTACAGGCACTGGGCATCCAAAATGTGCAGGTGTTACATTATGCAAACTGTACGTCCAGACAGTAGGGATAAAAAGTCATGGAAGTGATACATGAAAGGATTTGTTTACAACACCAGATCAGATTTGGGTGCACAGGGGCTGGACCCTAAATCTGCCTTCAGGCAATGACTCAAGTGTGGCTGACTTTTATGAGACCAATGCCAGTACATGTGTGCAGCTCATGCTCTGCTAATTCTTTTTAGGGTAGCCCAGGTCCCCCTGGTAACGCAGGACCTGCAGGCAAGGATGGGCCTCCCGGACCCCCTGGTAGTTCTGGTTCTCCTGGTGGTCCGGGACCTGCTGGAATCAGAGGTGAGCCTGGTGCTCCAGGTGAAAAAGGGCCCCCAGGCGCACGAGGAGAAAGGGTAAGTGCCCCTTCAGCCAGGGGCTGTTCCACCAGTAGAGAGGGATTATGTCTGTCCAGAACAAGCAGCCACCTATGGAATGTTAAAGATGCTCCCACTGACTGATGTGACCTTTTCTCAAACAGGGGGCACCAGGTGAGCCAGGTCCTCAAGGCATCGTCGGCGGTCGGGGGAACACGGGTTTGCCAGGCCTGCGTGGCCCCAGTGGCCCACCTGGGATGGCAGGTGCCAGGGTGAGAACCCTTCACTGCAGCTGCAGCCTCAACCCTAACACAACCCTAACCCATAGAGACACAAAAAAGTAATGAATGTGTTGGGGGGCTTTGATGCTTTCTAGTCCAGAGATGAGAGAATTTACAGTTGTGTTTACATCCACAGGATCAGGCTTTAGAATGTCTGATTATATATATTATTATATATAGCTGCTGTGGTATGCAAAATTGTGTTTTAGATTATGTTATATATCAGATTATCTAGAAGTATCTTACCCACTTAACACACTTTGGGAGGGTCATGAGGAGGAGTCTGTAACCTCTCCTTGGTACAAGACCTGAGTCATAGTCTCACCTACCACTCGTTGTTTATCTATGATTAATTCTCAGTATGTTTCTTGCTTAAATACTACGACCAAAACAGAAAAAGACTTTTACCTCCCTTCAGAAATGGAGGGGTGAGGCTTGGTATGTATTTTATCACGAATGCACTGATAGACCAGCATTTTTTGGTTAACTGCTTTGGCCATTGGTTTTAGGCACATAAGAAGAGACATACACATTCATTATTTCTTAGTGGAGGAACATTCAATGTCCTTGCAGGAATATTACCAGCAATGAAAAGAAACCAGTTTGGCCAAGGTTTTATCTCTTATTTTGTGTATTCACAACCAGCAAAGCCACACTGGCCCATCACTTCATTAGGTCACCTTCAAACTCACTGCATCGTTAATAAGATGCAAAATGCACTGGTATTTCCTAAATATGTTATCTGTAATGGAATCCTTTCCCTTTTTGCTCAGGGTGAAGATGGTAAACCAGGCACCAATGGTATCCCGGGAGAACGCGGTGCTCCTGGTCCCCAAGGTCCTATTGGACAAAGAGGCTTACCTGGAGAGCCTGGCAGAGATGTGAGTGGATGGGATTTTCCCTGCTGACTTGTGAGTTACAGAAGACTCTGGGAGCAAATGTGCTTTAAGGTTCACAAGGCCTCCCCCAAGAGCCTGATGCACAGGGCGCCTGGGCACATTGTGCCCTCCTGTCCCTGTCATCCCTTTCACTGCCCGGGGACCCCATCTGTCTCACTTGGAACAGGACCCTGCACTGCCTACAAAATAATGCAGGGCTCACAGGTCTTTTAGGAGCCATTCCACTCCAGGAACTCTTTCTTTTTGAAAACTCTTTCTTTGATGAGCACTGTCTAAGCTTCCTGAGAAACAAGCTGTCTACTGGTCATGCAGTTTAGGAACAAACTGTGCCACTCTGTCTTGCAGGGTAACCCTGGCTCCGATGGCTTGCCTGGACGTGACGGATCCCCAGGAGGCAAAGTAAGAAATCACCAATATCCTTAGACTTCCAAATAAATGTGACATGAGCTACATGGTAATATATGTAGTTCTGTGCTATGTAATTTGTTCCTTGAACCTCTTGTACTCCACTGAATGAACTCTTTATATTGAGTTCTATAAAACATGACATTTATTATCCTGACAACTGTTACTCTCTGCAGGGTGACCGTGGTGAAAGTGGCTCTCCTGGCCCTCCAGGACCCCCTGGCCACCCTGGACCTGCAGGTAGTGCTGGTGCACCTGGAAAAGCTGGCGAAAGAGGATTTCAGGTACGACCAAAGTAAACAGGCTATTGCTTACTTACACACCCTTCCTATGCAAAGTCAATTTCATGCAGTAATAAAGAGGAAGTTTTGAAGAGTCATATATTTGCTGCTGTCAGAATTTCTTGGCATCAAGGACCTCTTCTATAACAATATCCAGGGGAAAGATATCTCAGTTTATGTTCCTGATAACTGTATAGAAATTAAGCTCAAAATTCACTTGCTCCGTAGGATGCCAAAAACCACCTCATCCCACCAGGCCCAATCCTAATTTCCATCCCATCTGGTGCTCCTGCAGCACATCAATGTTATTTATTTAAACTAAGGGAGTTACTTTGGAAGCCTTCAAGTTATTTCTCATGAGTGCTGACACCAGCACAGCTTGAGCACTGAGCACCTCACAGAGGGAAGACGGGCTGTAGTGCATGTGGTACAGATCAGTGCCTATGGGCAGCTGAGAAATGCTGACATTGGTATAAAAATGATCTGGCCATGATTCTTGCTAATTTTAGTGTGTGTGTAGCTTCCCCTTGTTTCCCAATACCTGCTGGCTGTGAACATAGTGCTTATCTGGAAATAAAGAGGTGGGCTAGGCAGCTCCAAGTGATCCATACCTTTTCATTCTTATCATGTCACAGGGTCCACCTGGCCCTCCTGGCTCTACTGGTCCTGCTGGTGCTCGTGGTCCCGCTGTAAGTCATATTTGAAGTATTTGTGATGTCATCCATTCACTATTTCCTATTATTTGTGCATTGCTCTCATCTCCCTCTCTCTTCCTTTTACTGGAAATCTGCTGTTACAGGGTCCTCAAGGTCCTCGTGGTGATAAAGGTGAAACTGGTGAACGAGGCAGCAATGGCATCAAGGGTCACAGAGGGTTTCCTGGTACCCCTGGTCTCCCTGGTCCTCCTGTGAGTATTTTGCGTTGGATTGGGAATTACAGCTGATCTTAGTTTCTGTGTTTAGGCCCCAGGCACCTAATTAACCTTAGCTAATTTACTGTAAATTTACTAATTTACAATTAATATACCAAAGTTGGCACCAAAACAAACCTATGCAACAACACAATGTAACATGGAATCTGATGTATAACATGAGAAAAAAAATTGATAAATTCTCATTTGATGATCAATAATTTCTGAACACATGGCTTAGTTCTTTGCAGGGCACACACAGAGCAAATTTGTAAATGTATTTGAAATAATGATTGTTTGTCAAATTATTTAAATAACATTACTGGTAATATTATTAAAACTGCAGCATTTTGCCTATAGCTACATATTCTTATGAATACAAAGCTCATTGGTGTCAGTTGGTTTTCTTGCATTTTGGATAACACATCCCTAATACATTTTCATATAAAGAACATTCAATATTTTTTTCTAGTTAAAGAATGGCCACCATTCTCTCACATCTGATGTGGCCTTTTTATAAGGATGTGTTTGGTATGATCTTAAAGAGGTTTTCAGTGTCTTTGTTTAAGGCACATCCAGCTAGTTGCAAAATATTACCAGGAGGTGTATGACTGACTTTTCTTTCTTCATATAGGGTCCCCTGGGTCCCCAAGGTGCAATTGGAAGTCCAGGAGCTTCAGGTGCAAGGGTAAGAACAAGTCCTTAGCCTAACTGCAAGGAAAATTCGGACTCTTCAGTTAATATATAGATAGAGACATAAATTTTATATATAAATATAAATAGTTAAATATGTAATTAAATATGTATAATATCTATATCTTTGTTTATATATCTATAAATATAGATAGAGATATAAATTTTTAATGGCCATCTTAACAGACAGCAGCTGAAAAAAGAAAAAACACCCAATAAATCATACAGAAATGTTTTAAATACCTCAAAAAGTATTTCTGAATGATCTGATAAATGATTTTGACCTTATTATTTGTGTTTCTCATTGTTTTAGGGTCCCCCAGGACCAGCTGGGCCACCTGGAAAAGACGGCACCAGTGGCTACCCAGGTCCAATTGGTCCTCCCGGCCCCCGTGGTACCAGAGGCGAAAGCGGCCCTGCTGTAAGTAAATGGTGCAAACTCTCACAAGAAAATCTTTGGGGAATATTCATGAAATATAGGGTGCTCTCCTCTTTAAACATCTCCCTCAGAAATTCTCTATTTCAAGGACAAGATTTGTGGCAGGAGGTATTTCACTGCCAAGGCTAAATCCAAAAATATGCAGCTCATTTTTGGTTCAGTGTAACTATTGATGCCCTGGGTTTTGTGTTTGTCTCAGCTGATCATTCACTCGTGATAAAAGTTCTCATTTTTTTTAAGACTAAGGCCCATGCAGTCTGTTACTTTTAACCTGGTCACTATTTTTTTAGGGTCCACCAGGCCAGCCTGGTCTTCCTGGTCCTTCTGGTCCTCCTGGCCCATGTTGTGGTGGTGGTGCAGCTGCCCTGGGTGTTGGTGAGAAAGGTCCCACTGGCTATGGGTATGAATATCGAGATGAGCCCAGAGAAAATGATCTCAACCTTGCTGACATCATGTCTTCAATGAAATCAATTAACAACCAGATTGAAAACATCATCAGTCCTGATGGGTCCAGGAAGAATCCAGCTCGTAACTGCCGCGACCTGAAACTCTGCCACCCCGAACTCAAGAGTGGTATGTTTAAATTTTCTTTTCACCAATGGTAGCAGGTCTTGGGGATTGCTTTGGGGTTTTTTTGTTTTTTTTTTTCTTGACTATTTAAATGCAGATATCTTCCAAAAAATTTTTACTTTTTTCCAAATGTCATGAAAAAGATGATAACCGTAAAAATAATTTTAAACTCTAATTAACTATGCATTTACACAGAATATAGATTTGATTTGACTCCTTATGTCCTTATAAGTGAACATATGTTTAAATAATTTTGGGAAAAAAACAACACTGAGAGTACTATATTTATTCTAAATGGCAGCCTCTGTATACTATTCACATAAACTCATTATCTTTTTATATCATCTTATTTTCTGTGGCATCTCTTCTGTCAAAATCAATGTTTCTTTATTTGGCTGAGAAATCTGGCATAGAAATAAGCTTTACCATCATTCAGTCAGATTCTTCTTCAAATATATTAAGCCTCTAAACATTTTTGCTTACCTCTAGGAGAGTACTGGGTTGATCCTAACCAAGGCTGCAAGATGGATGCCATTAAAGTCTACTGCAATATGGAAACTGGTGAGACGTGCCTCAATGCTAACCCCAGGACTGTGCCAAGGAAAAACTGGTGGACCAGCGCAGACAGTGGAAAGAAACACGTTTGGTTTGGAGAATCTATGAATGGAGGCTTCCAGGTGGGAAATGAGCACAGTTAGCAGCCCAAAACTTGTACAGTATAACACACTAAGAAAATAGTACTGAATAATAATCATGAAATTAAACTGAATAAAACACATAGCGTGTGAAAAAATCATGATGTGGACTGTCCCTAGACATGATTAAACAAACACTCTTGTGTATGTTGGTACTCTGCAGTTCAGCTATGGAGATCCTGACCTCCCAGAGGACATCTCAGAAGTTCAGCTGGCCTTCCTGCGCATCCTCTCCAGCCGTGCCTCGCAGAACATCACCTACCACTGCAAGAACAGCATTGCCTACATGGACCATGACAGTGGGAATGTTAAAAAAGCTCTGAAACTGATGAGCTCTACAGAAAGTGAGATCAAGGCTGAAGGAAACAGCAAATTCACATATGCTGTCCTGGAAGATGGCTGTACTGTAAGTAAACAGGAATTTAGTGCCATAGTTAAATAAATAATTCCCTCTAGAGGACTAGGCCCACAATAACAGAAGAGGCAGCTATGCATGGCCTGAGTAAGGAAAGGACACAGGTGCAGCTAAAAGGGGAAACTTAGATTGTGTACAGCTGAAGTGTCATTCCTGTAGCACCTCTAGGAAGTGAGCTGCACTTCCATTTAAATCTGTGCTTTACAGTTATCTCCTTGTCCTAGAGTCAACACTGGGGAAGTCACAGTCACCAAGTTTTGAGCCATCCCATGTCAACTCTAAAACTAGTCATACCAAAGCAAGGCTAGCTGGTTGAAGCCATGGGCTGTGGTTACGGGAATGGGAAACACAGAAATTTTGCAGGCCCAGCATTGTTTCCCTGCGCCTTGTCACTGCAGCAGAAAGTACTGGAGAGGAGCAGTGGCATCGCTGAGCATGCCGGTCTGACAGTACCTGCAGCCTTTTCAGCAACTAATGCAAAACACTAATGCTGTCTACAATTTCTCCCTCCTGGGGTCATTTCCACAGTGACTGCAACCAGTTCGCAAGGCGTTGAGAGGGTTCATTGATAGGGAAATAGGAAATTTGAAATCTGATAAAGTGTGGGATGCCTTTCACATAGCCCAGCATTCATTTCTCTTTTTTCTTTTCAACTTCACAGAAACACACTGGTGAATGGAGTAAAACAGTTTTCGAGTACAGGACGCGCAAGACAATGAGGTTGCCGGTGGTTGATATTGCACCATTAGATATCGGTGGTCCTGATCAGGAATTTGGCGTGGACATTGGCCCAGTCTGCTTCTTATAAATCAAAGATCCTGCTTTTTCTGAAACCCCAGCAAACAGATTCACACTCCAACTGTGCTCCTTTGTTTTAGCCTTGTCAGCTAGTACAGGTGACCATCTGTATCCCAGTTATTTATTACCAAAATTTCTGGGGGAAAAATCAATTTGATATCAAGGGTTATTTTTTTTTTTTTGCTATTACACAAAATACAGTAAAAACGCTTTTTTTTTTGCTCTATTTTTTTTACCAAATTTCATCTTCGAAACATGTCTCCGTGGTGCTATAATAAAACTTCAACACTTAATAAAACAACACTGTGTTCTATTAGTTGAATGTTAGCCAATTTACAAAGCACTGATTTCTCCCAGTACCAAAGTTTACCCTTCTTTCCAAGATGCAGTCCATAAAGCTAGAAAGACCTCCCTGTTTCAACTACCTCAACATGGACAGAAACTGGGATGTGTCTGATCAGTCAAACCAAAAAATCAATCAAATCAGTCAAAACACATTGGACCCAGTGCTCAATTACATGGATTCATTTGGTACAAAATTGTCTATTTCTGTACTGATTAGCTGTGAAAGGTACAGGGTATTTTAAGAGTTTAATACCTTAATAGAAGTAGTCACCGTAATTTTATTGTTGGATTGTATTCTGTTGTCAAAGGTGCTTCTCTACTTTCCTGTCATTGCTGGTCAAGACCACTAAAATTAGGGAAGTGTAAAAGACTAATATGATGGTGCTAATGTATTTTTCACTCCTAACTCTGCAAGTCAGGGTTATTGACTTGCTTAAAAAAAACCAAAAAGGTAAAGGATTTAAAGCAATTGTAAATGTCTCCTGTCAAAAATCGTCATTGGCATGTCATAGCTGAGAATTTTCTCCCTTCACTCTGTAAAAGTCAATAAAGATGCAAAATTGTGAACTTCTGTCACGTTAACACATTTATAGTGTTGAAGGTTAACCATCTTTGTAAGCTTTTATATGGTTGTTGGTCTATTCCTTACAGAGACACATAATAAAATATCTTAATAAAACTTCCTGTTGTTTCATAAAACTGACTTATTTTTTAATTTTACTCTTTGTACCTTTGTTCAAACAACTTAACAAGGCAGGACATAACTCTGGTACCACTATAACTGATTTTTCAAAGATAATTGGTTTGAAGGAAGCTCTGGTAATCCTAAGGGATGCAGTTTATGGTGTATTACTATGAAATTTTCTTTTTTTCTACTCCATCCAGTGGCTCATTTTTGCAAGCACAGTGAGTTTCTTTATTAGCAGGGATTCAGATCTAAGAGCAACATCCAAAACAAAGTCCATGCACCAAGAGGAATGTAAGACCTTAACTTTCCCTCTGCCAAGAAACCTGCCTCAGTCTAAATAAACAGGCCATCAAAGGTAGCAGCTTAAATAAATGGCTTAAGGCTCTCATAGAGCAGGCCAGAAGCACCAGCAGTTTGACAAAGCTGACAGTTTAAACATCTTGGCATTTTTTATGGCCAGTGGAGCTGCACAACTCAGCCCCAGATCTTAGCAAAAATTTAAGGAGCAACAGTTACCACAGTAACATTTCAGGAGCAACAGTGGTTGGCAATGTCTGAGCTTGAGGCTAGGAGAAGGAAATAAAATGCACAAGGGAGCCCAGGCCAGGAAAGATCTCCCACAGCTAAATGCTGATCAATGCCCCTCAGCCTTTCCCATGGAGCAAGGCCCAGAGCCTGCCCCCACATCATTATTGCACAGCCACACATTGCTCCACAGCCCAGGATCATTAAAGACATTCTTAACAAGATCATATAGCAAACATCAGGGAATTAAAAAAAGAAAAAAAAAAAATCAGCTTGTTAAAAGTTCGCATCGACAATTATGGATTAGACATCCTCAGAGAAAAATGAGGAAAGAAATGCTGTTTTTGAAGAAATCTCACCCAATTTGGGGCCAAGCCAAGACAACTGGCATTGCGAATTTGGACATGCTCACATAGGATGAAAATAGTGAGGCTCTGGGGAGACCCTACCAGCACAAATGCAGTATCACCATAGCCAAGACTGTACTTAATGCAATATGCAAGAATAGTGCCAACAATTCATAAAAAATACTTGCTCTTGCAGGAAACCTCCTCATTTGATGGTGAAAATAAGCTACTGTTTCTGGAAAATAAGAAATACATGTACATCATAATATTAATCTGACATAAATTACATGGTGGGAAGCCTTTGATTGGAGTTTCATAAAAGCAGCTGGTAAGAATGCTGGCTGGTGGAAAAATGCATTGGAAACACCTGTTTTTAATCCCCATGGCAGAAGAAAATTACCTTTGAAATTTCCAGTGCTACTGGGGCCAGGTGGATGGCTGGAAACAAATTTTAAAAACCCTCCAAAAAAAAAAAAAGGCCCAAACAACAATAAAAAAATCCAACCTACCAAATAAAAAAACCCAAACATGCAAACGAACTAAACCCTGCCCAAAAAGTTGCCTGAATCATATCAAGAGCTCAAGATATCACTAATTTAGGTTTCAATGTTGCCTTGAAACGTCACTTTTCCGATTACGTACAGGTCATTACCTGTAAGTCATCACCTGAAGGTGCAGCTCTTCTGCAAGAAATCAAGAGTTTTTCTTCTGGTGGAGTCCTTGGCATGGGGACTACGTCAAAATGTTCTTTCTACGCTGTTTTTATTGAGATTATGTTTAAAACACTCCAAAACAGGACAGAAATCCAGCAAACCCTTCTCCAACAGAAGGACTTTGCTCTCTAATTAGACCCTAATTGTAAACCAATGATAAACACCTGCAACTCATTCACTCACCCAGCCTCCTCTTCTTTGGCTTGTGGAAAAAGCAGATTTCTTTTACTGTTCCTAAAGATATTGTCCAATTCCTCACAGGAAGGAGCAACAGCTTCACAAGAAAACTGGTCTGTTGTTCGAGGTGTTCCCTTTGTGCCCACATATGCTCCCCTGGGGCAGGGTTTAACACAGGTGATTCTCAGCTGTAATTCATCACAGTTTTCACCTTTCTCTCACCTTTATTTCATACATTAAGCATTACCTCTGATTTTAACCCAGGCTGAATTTCTGAATAGCATGATGGCAGGTAAAATAGGCAGGCTAAAAACAGCCTAAATTATCTGGTACTCAGGTAGCAATTCTGCCCAAACAGGCTCCTTGTGGATATCCTGAACTCTGCAGCATCTGATCGAAATCACTCCCTTCTATAAAATCTTTGAACTCCCAGCAAACAGACTGTGATCCACAGGACACAATAATCCAAAATTAAAGGTTTTTTCCTAGCATAAAAACATTGTCTGGACAACTACATCCATGGATTTCCAATTTCTCTGGTATTTCTATTTCAGCCATTGAACTGCTGACTTTATGTGACTTTTTGACATGATGTTTTAAACAATAATACAATCGTTGTGTAATTCTACCATTTTTACCTTGATTTTTTCTATGATACTTACATACTTACAGGGAATCTTTTTTCCTTCATTAGCATTTCTACACTGTTATTCAGTTTAGATTTTCCTTTTGCAACTGTTTTACTCTGTTTTCCTGGAACTCTCTCTCAGCAAGATTCTCAGCCTTGTGAATCTTAAACCTTCACTATAACCTCAACTTCCTGAAAAAGTAATTAAAATATCAATAGATTTTGAGTCCAATACCTACTTTGCTCAGTCTCAGGCAGCTACAGGGGAGCAAAGAAACCTAGGGGTCCTCACCCTGCAGTAGTAAAAAAAATAATGGTTTTTTCTCTTAATACGTTTTTAGACTTTTTACTTGCCTCCATAGGGTGAAAAAACCCCTAAAAACAGAAACTTTTCTTCAGAGTTAGTCTAAAACTGAGGTGCATAAATCCAAAACTGTGGCTTGAACAAAGTCTCTCAGAAAGAGAGGGTTGAAGCCACGAATTCCATGTTTGCCTTCATTACATTTTAAGCATCCAGATCTGCTGAGCACAAACTGGTCTAGATGAAAACACCAACATCTGCTTTCAAGCTCTAAGATAAGATGATTTGAGGTAGATTTTCAAGGGCATATTCCCTTGGCATTTAAATTTAAAGCTGTCTTGAAGAAAAGAGGAAAATATTGTAGTCTACATAGTTGAAAGAGAGGTGTGAAGTTGAATGTGAAAAAACAAGGAAAGAAGCTGCCCACACAATAGTAAGACTGGAATAAGAAATCTCTTACTCTGATCTACAGTTTCTGATTGTCATCTGTTACACCAGCTGATGCTCATTTACTTCACAGCACCACATTCCCATGGCTCTCAGACAACAAGAAAAGAAACAACAGAAAAAAGCCCTCCCTTAAAGAGTTTCCCAGAGCATATCAATGACTTTAAGATATCACTAATTTGGGTTTTAATATTACCTTGGAACTTTGTCTTTCCAATTAGCTGCAAGCTGTCATCTCAGGGTGGAGCTTTTCTGTAGGACACCAGAGCCTTTCTTCTGGTGAATGTGGACTTCCTGACGATTTCCTGGGACTATTGAAACAACCCATTTCTACATTCTTTACTAAACTTATGTTTAAAAACCCTAGAACATGAAAACAACCCAGCCAACCCTGGTCTGAGAGAGAAACTTTGCTACCTGATTAGGCCCTAATTGCAAGCAAATTGTAAACACCTGTACCTCACTGGGTTCCACCCCCAGCTCCCTCTGGGAGACAGGTAAGGCTTCTCCACGGCCCCCACGGCTGGCAGCTGCTTTAAACCCCCAGCAAAACCTCTCTCCCTGCAGGAAGTTGGCAGCAGAAGCCAGGCCAGGGTAAAACAGCACTTATGGTGGGGTTACGAAGGCTTCTGGATTTGAGCAGCTACTAGGAATTTCTTTGGGATGCTGGCCAATTGTCAACAACCTCCCCTCCTAAAAGAAAACAAGTCAACTTTTAAATAAGCAGGGTTTAATTTGTAACCCTCCTCTTGCTGTGGTGTCAGCTAAATAGTATTAAGGCTCTATTTGCAGGCAGTAACTTGGAGGAAGAGCTGCCTATAAGAATTTTGAATTCATAAAGGAGAAAGTTCTTTCCAACATATTCTTTGCTATGCTATGGCTCTCCTGACACCTTCACTAGGAAAATCTAAAGTCCAGTGTTCCTTGTCCTGTGCATGTTATTCACATAGGCTGGAAAAGGTGTTATTTTGGAGGACTGGTTATTATTTATGGCAATAAGACAGCATTACTGTTGTCACTAAATTAGAATATGTTTCTTCCTACAGATAACATACCCACATCAACCAAGACAAAAAGCCTGATGGCTCCGTGAAAAATTATATCCAGTTCTCTGCACCAGAAAGAACGCTGGGTCTGGTAGACTCCAATTTTTTAAACCAAGCACCTCTCTTCTGGAAATCTGAGTAATGACATACATAATATAAAAATCTTAAGCACAGTAGTGTATGCAATTTTTTTGTCATATTCTAGTATTTAAATTCAAAATGTGCTTGTAATCAGATGTCCTCAACTATATCTTGCTATGATCTGAAAGGAAATCTGTAGACACTTCTGTATGAAGTACTAGAAGAGAAAGATATTTGCAGGTTTTAGGGTTTGGGAGATGAAGAGATGCTTTCTGTGTTTCTGCCTCCCCATTCACTGGGAGGAAGCAAGAAGTAGCTCACACTGCACTGAGGGATTGCTGTTCCAGGATCGATAAAGCCCACCAGAACAAAATCCTGGTGTTCTTGTCTTCCCCACTGCTCTTCATACTGCAACAGCTTCAGCCTAGAGTGTCTTCTCTAAAGAAGACTGACTGCAACCCACCCTGCTGGTTTCCCAGCACTGCAGCCCCTCTTGCTTGAGATGTCTCCTTCTGAGAAAGCCACCAAACAGCTTTTTTTTTTTTTTTTTTTTAAATCCTTAAGTTGTACCTGGAAAAGCTATGCTCATCCAAACTTTTTCTCGTTTCAGTATACCCCATAGCCATGGACATCTCTAGATTAAAGCTTGAGTTTTTTTGAGTTTTGTGTTGAATCCACATCCACTGAGAAGACAGTCATTGAAAGGTCACTCTTGGAGGCACTGGAGATGTGTTTCAGTAGGTTTTTGTGAATATTCCTATTGTAACTTGCATTTCAGCTTAACTATATTTGTTATAACATCTCCAAGGTATCTGCAAAAACCTGCTTGTTCCCCTTTTCAGTTTGGGTGCATCTATAAAGCAGAGACCAAAATTCCTAACAGGAAGTGGGTCACTTGATACGTGTGAGCTGTGACAGAGTTAATTTTTTTCCAGTACTGTGTTTGGATTTGGGATGAAAATCTCGTTGCTAGCAGTCTGATGCTGTTGCTGAGCCGTGTGTACATTAAGTCAAGGCCTTGTCAGCTTCTTATGTTGTCCTGCCAGCAGGGAGGGGGGAGCACAGGGAGCTGGGAGGTGACACAGCCAGGACAGCTGATCTCCACCGATCCAAGGGACATTCCAGAACATATGGAGTCATCCTCAGCCTATACATCTGTGGTGGAAGCTGGCCAGGGGCCACTGCTCAGGAATTAGCTGGGTATAAGTCACTGGGTGGTGAGCAACCGCATTCTACACAATCGTTTTGCATATTTGAGTTCTTTTGTTATTACTTTCCCTTCCTCTTCTGTCAACCAATTAATTATTTTTTTTTTTTAGCCCCCAGTTCTCTTCCCTGCCCCACTGAGGGGGGTGAGGAGTCTGTTGTTTAGGTGCAGGGTTAAACCCCAGCAGCATGGCAGAAGGAAATGCTTTTGCCTCTTATTTTTGTGAAGCATGGAGCTTGTTCCTTAGAGGGCAGAGGCTCCTGAACTACAGTGATGGTTCCTGCAGTCATCACAATCTTCTGTCATTGTCACATTTCCTTGTGGCATGGAAGATCGTACCATAACAGACATGCAAACACATTTCACTGAATTTCTAGAAGTATAATAACGTTTTTTTGTTATAGTTGGTTGGGTTTGTATCAGATTTTTTCACTCAGTTGATTAAGGGCAAAAAGCAGGTCTGATGTGAACAGGCAGATGTGAACTTGCCTGGTTGTTTTTTTCTTTTTTTCTGCACAAACACTCCTAAATAAGGCTGCAGCCTTTCCAGGAGTAGTATCTCAATCAAGGAAGTAATTTTGCAATAGAAACATTTGATAGTGCACCATTCTCTAATATTGAGAACATAACAGATCAAAACAATTTATCACATTACTAAAAAAACTAAAGCCAGAGCTTATAGAAAGATGGCATCTAACTCTACCAGCAAGGAAATGAGAATGTGCACAAAATTAACGTGGGGAAGGGAGTTAAAAATGGACTCTTTAGCGTCCTGCTCAAAGGAGTGTTGCCTAGTATCTTTGTATTTTCCAGACCTTCTCCCAGCAAAGGATAAAATATGTAATGCCAATAGCACAGTAGACAGATCAGCAATCAAGCTCTCTGTGTTGTGTAACACCATAAAACTTTTCAGTTTTAATATTTGCACCACTCTGCTCAGGTCCTCCTGAGCTTTCTACAATCCATTGGCTCTGACATTGCGCCATTTCTCCTTTGGCTTTTAGAAAACACATAAACTGCTTTTTTTTATTTTTGCAATGCCTAAAGATATTGTCCAATAATCACCTCACAAGAATGAGCAGCAAATTCACAATAAAACTTGTTTGTGGGCCCCCTATTTCCTTGGTATTTCTCTTTCAGCTATTGAACTGCTGATTTAGCTTTAACCTTTGTCTTTTTCTTTTTTTTTAACAATGCCATCACTATCTAGTGCTATTGGTTTTACCTTGTTTTCTCTATGTTTTCTCTATGCAAATATGCAGGGAATCTTTCTTCCTTCATTAGCATTTCTACATTTCCATTCAGTTTTGGTTTTCCTTTTCCAATTGTTTTATTCTTTCTGGAATCCTCCCTCAGTGAGAACAACTGCCTAGTGAGTATTAAACCAGAGCCTTCGTTTCCTGGAAAAGTAATTAAAATTTCCATAGATTATGGGAGTGCTTACCAGCTCAATAACTATGCTGAGGCAGCTACAGGAGACAAAAGAAACACCCAGGGCCTCTTTTTCTACAATAATAAGAAAAATAATGCTTTTTGCTCTTAAATTATCTTTAGACTCTTTACTTGCCTTCATAGAGAAGAAAAATCTTCCTTTTCTGTTTTCTTGCTGTTTTGTGGACTTTGGTTGTGCTGTTTCTAGCTGTAATGCCATGACATTTTCGTAGATTCCTGGGTTGCTTGGTACATTCTTCTACCGCATGCAGTACTGCTGGTGCTCTAGAGAATCTTTTTAGTGCTAAAAACTTAGAGCTGGATATTGATCACAGCTACAAGGAAGCTAACAGGCAAGGAAGGAGTGTGGGAATTTTACTTTCTAGATGAGGTTTTAATGAACAGTTGCCACACAAATATTGCACTACTGGCTTTGAGAAATCAAGAGAACATGTCAATGCTGGCAGCCCTGGGGTTTGTTTCTCACTGAGGACAGGTCAAAACAGGACCAACTCTTGTAACTCAAATTTAATTTAAATGCAGTGTCTGATACTGTATTATTGTAATCACTCTATATTATTTGAATCACTCTAAAGTGCCCTTTTTTTACCATTTTTGAAGCAATTTGCAACTAATACAGAACTTCATTAAATGTTATAGTTGATGTTTACTTAATACTACTTTAGAAACTGCAAATTATTAGCTCATTCATTCTAGGTTCATGAAGGTGAAGCTGCATTTACATGATGCCTAGATAAGAAAATGCCCAACCCCCACTTTTTTTTTTGCCTGCTTAAAATGATTCTATAACACTTTGAGGAATGTATAAACAGGGAAAGAGATGCAATATCTATGTATATTATCAACATAGTCAAGAGAAAAGAAAAAGCATGTCCAACCACTCACACTACAGACTCCCCAGTTAACCACCTGAGAGCTTGCACTTCAAGGCAGACTTTCCTTCAGCGATTCTCCAGCCCTGGTTTTTACAGAATATTACCTCAGACGGCTCTGTAGTTAAAGTTCTTTTTCAGTGCTCCAGGCACCTGACTGAGGAAACACTGCACACTTCATATGGAGATGGAGATGTAAAGAGAGACTTGAAAAGAAAAGTATTTTTCATAATGAAATACTCTTCTTCAACAACCTCACAAAGTATGTATACTAAACATGGATTATAACACTCTGTTGATTAAAATTAGAGATTAAAACTAAATTCCTAACATAAACCTATACTCCAAATGTTATTTATCTTGTGCATCTGGATAAATGTGCTGCAGAGATACGACCACAGCCACCTTTTCTTGAACATACAGCAGCAAGCCATTACACTTCAGCTTATTCAGTGAGATTAATGTTATCTAAAACTTCTCTAGGATTCAGTATGATAAATAAACTCCTGAGTCACACATTTACAGAAATTATTACATGCCAGTAAGAACAACATCATGGAGTTCCTGTATGGGCAGTAAAAGCAAACAGATAACATGAGCATGAACCTGTCACCTTCCCAGTCCTTACCAACCCTGCAGGGACATGAATTTGGACAACCTAGAAAACTGCAAAGCTCCTGCCCCTTCAGAAGGGGGAAAGGAAGGTAAATTCTTGCCTGCTTCACTACAAAAGCAACTTTATGGCTCATCCCGAAACTGCCTTCTATCAGATTTAACTTACATTGCCAGTAGGGATTGGCCACATCGCATTTCATTCTTGAATGAAAATTCTCTCTGGAGTCTCAAACAATATTATTTAGGCAGCTTTTCTATGCCTGCTGGTGATTACTTCATACAACCAACACCTACTTGTAAAAACTGACACAGAAGACACTATACAAATACTCCTCTATTCCTATCTTCAAAATATTTCAGAATGCCTTGCAAAAGATTTATGCAAAGAGCAACAAAACAACAATTAAATACTTCTATTTTTAATTTCCTGGGAATGAACTGATATGGAATGAACACACTGGAAGGAGTTTTACAAAAAGGAAACCACTTACATAGCGAGAAGCATGTATTTAATTAAATGCTTTGCAAAGATACATGAATAAAGCTATGTGCATGACTTTCTTTAGGGAGAGCCCCAGCTGTTTATTTTTTTTAAGGAACAAACAAAAAACGTGGAGAGCACAGATCCAATAAAGAAACAAAAGCCTAAGTAAGTTTGTACCCACATACTTTACAAAATAAAGCATGTTGGAGGCACAAAATACTCTATATACTGAATGACCAACAAATAAATGCACTGTAACATTGTTCTCTCAAACACTGTAAGCCTAACAGCTAAGCTCTGGACATGACATTGACAGTAGGCATCTTTATTTCATCAGCCTTCTAGAGAGTCATTTAGCACCATCACTTTGTTGCTTTTTATTTTGCCCCGCCTATCTCCTATCTTGAAATAACAACAGAAGCATAGCACCTTTTAATATCTAAAATAAAAAAGGAATATTAATTGCATCCCAACTTCCAGAGATGAGGTAGCTCATGCTAAGAAATGATGGAAATTTCCTGCCTTGACAGCTCAAGGCCAGTAAGTCAAATTACTGGTGATGCATATCTGGATGTCAGCTAAAACCAAGGAATTTCTAAACTTCTTTATTAGCAATTGGTCTGGTATACATGTGAATGGTCTGCAACATACAGAAATTGGCACCATATATAAAACATCTGTATAATTTGATATGTAATGGCTTCTTGGATGGGCAAATATTGGAAAATCAACAAGTACTGGGTTTAAGACGTATTTTGAAGGTTAAGGATAATTTAATGGAATTACACAGATACATTGTGAGAAGTGAAATCTAGCCTTAAAATTTAAGATATGGGACACCCCTACTGAAAGCTCATATTTACCCCAGTAATGTTTTTACTTCATAAATTAACCATGGCTATGGATCACTCTTCTGAGCAGACTTACATAGGAAAGTGCAGGAAAAACAATGCCAAATTAAGATGGTCTTGTCTGAAGATATTTTCTTCTACAAAAGACAGATTTCTGTGAATGGCAACCACAGGAACACAAACTGGGGTAGAGGGAGTAGGTATGATTGAAATACAGCCAACAGTTCACAAAAGTGCTCTACTTTTCTGTTACTCAATACACATCAAAGCAAAAGAAATAATCATTAGAGCTTTACATAGTTCCACATTAAAACTATCTATTTTGGATACCTGGAAATGTCAAAATAATTTGAAACAAAATCAGGGAAGAAGATTCATATTACTTTTAAATGGTGGTCATTGATCCTCTTAAAATTGTACTAAAACGTTGGGTTCAATCATTGAAAACAGAAGGTTTGTAAGTAAAATAAATATTCAAAAGGAGGCCGGGCATTAAAAAGAGCTGTATATACAATGCTGATCCAATATCAGCCATTACTTCAAGAGTCTCAGGATTAACTTCAATCAGTCTAAGTTCATGTTTAATTGCTGCTGTTGCTGGGTAGTGTGTTCTATTCCCCCCTTGCTCTTACACAAAGCAAACTGGCCCAATTTCAATTCCAAATTCCTGGTCAGTACTGCCAATGTCCACCGGTGCAATATCGATGATAGGTAAGCGTGCCACATTCTGGGTTCTGTACTCAAACACAGTCTTGCCCACATTCCCATTACGCTTCTAGAGCAGAAAAAAAGAAAAAAGAGAAAGAAAAAATTAGGCATTAGGCCAGAGCTCATGTCATAAACAGCCCAAAATCCACAGCTCAAAGCTGGTGAGTCAGTTGTCTGATTGTTCAGGAGGGTCTCACTGTACCTTTGCTGAATAACACCCTCAGCAACACCGTCTGCACTGCACCTTGGTTATTCTGAAATGTATCTAAATACAGTAATGAGCAGACCTATCAGATTGATTTTTCTCTATGCTACGAAATTCTTCTCTATGTGTTAATAATATGTGCCTGCACACATAACTGGGGGCTTACTTTAAAAGCACAGAATACTTATTTCAGGTGGAAAACTGCATTTAGTATTTGCCAGTACATTGGACTTGCTTGAAACTGCTATTGAGCCTGAAAAATCTACTACTTGTTGGTTTCTACGCCCACCAAGAATTTTTGGGGAGTATTTTCCTTTTCAACTTGGTCACAGTAACGAGTTTCCTCCACAATACTGCTGCAATAATCCTGCCCCTCTGGCAGACAAATGTTTGTGGTTACCTCACCAGTTGGGGTGATTCCACACAGAGGTAAACAAGAACGGGGAAGTGCAAAACGGCAAGATACATGTCTCAGTATTCTCACTAAGTAGGAATTTGCGAATAGCCTGTAAATAGTACAGGCTTCTATTATGTGAAGCTAGAACTGTAGGAAAATGTCTGCTTGATCAGTTACTTCTACAATTCATTATAAATTCCTGCAGCATTTTAATGACTTCCTTGCATGGGTTTCTTTTCTAATTCAAGAGAGAAACGAAAAGGGACACAAGTCCTTTTCCTCCCCAGCAAATAGCAAAACCCCCAAACTTACAGAGCAGCTGTCATGCAGAACAGTGTATCTGAATCGGCTGTTTCCCTCTGCTTTGATCTCCAGGTCATTGGCCCCTTTCAGAATCACAGCTTTTTTCAGGTTCCTCGTCTGGTCATCCATGTACCCAACACTGTTTTTACAAAGGTAGGTGATGTTCTGGGAAGCTTCCTTGGATAGGAGGCGCAGGAATGTCATCTGGGTGACAGCTGTATCCCCATACACGAACTGTGAAAATAAAGAAATCAGTCAGCTTATAGTACATTGAAATTCCTTAGGTGTTGGTGAATTTTAGAAACATCTGCCATTACTGTAAAGTTTCAGACATGATTAGTACAAGCCCTATTAAATAAAACCTAAGAATGGTTTATTTTGTAATTTGCTGCCAGTTGAGGACAAAGAAATGTAGACATTCTGTAACAGGGAGAATTTTGGAGAATTTTGACCATAATTCTCTGCGACTAAACAACTCAAAGGCATCTGGGCCTCCACAGACATGCCAAGCTTTGGAATGAATTCTGCCTCATTTCCCAAAGGGATTCTTACATATGAAATAGTGCTTTAGAGCAACCTTAAAGCAGATAAACATCAAGCACAGAAAACCATTCTACAGCAAGCCTGTTATATTGCAACTTTAGCAACTTGTTTTCTGTAGGGTTTGCATTGTATTCAGAAGCAGCACAAAGTTTGACTATATAAAAATAACTATACATTTGTATATCGACTTTATCAACTAATCAATTTGCACGGAAGCATGACAAATGTTCTATGAAGTGCCACTGTTTCTATAAAAAACAAGCAATTTTTCTACAAATAACAGAAATTCTAAAATTCCTGAGATTTTTTTTCCCCCTATCTGTGCAGGTTTCATTTCATTCATGTTTTATGGATCAATGCAACATAAAAACAACGGTCAAGAATAACTAAAACTTTATACATTCCACTGCAACTGGTGAAGAGAAAATCTTAGGCACTGTCATAATTTATAAAGTGCAGTACCTCTGTTTAATAATCTTGGATACACTTATTAGTTAGAACCCGTAAGGAGTGCATTTGACTATTACATAGATCATACTATTAGTTACCAAACCTGATAGTGTTTCAAAAATAATGAGATGGTCTTTTATAGTATTCCTGCAGATAAGTGGTTCCTCCAAAGAGCATCTGACTTACAAACGCCTCTGCTCTGCAGGCAGCTAAACATCAACTGTGATACCTTGGCTCATGGCAAGACTTCCTGAATTTAGTAATAAGTGAAAGCATCTCAAAAAGGCAATCAATATCACATCGGTTCCCAGCTGTTAAAGTTCTGAACCGTTTTCAGTAATCCAGTTGGTAACAGCATTATTTTTTATATACCAAATACTTAATTTAAACATAATAACTCCCTATGAAATATCACTTGAAGATATACTCTGTGCTTTTGATAAACTAATAATAAAAATGGCAGAAGCTGGTTAATTAATTATATACTTTGCATAGGCTAAACTTCTGCTATTTGTCAGGATCATTAAGCCTAATTTTAGAAGCTACCACAGAGGAAAACCCAGCAGAAAGGTGAGTGGAATTTTTTCTGCCTAGAGACTGATGGATTCATCATGGATCAACCTGACACATATGATAACAATCATACCTTATTTTAAAAACAAATATATAAAGTAAGTTTTGTAGTTTTTTAGCAGTATAGTTTTCTAAAGGAAGAGCAGAATTCAATTAAAACAGCAGAGATCTGGATTATATATCAGGGTAGAAACATACTTGTTTAAGGACAAGATAGAGAGTTAGTAAAAGATTGATAGAGAAGCTGATGTTTTGGGGATCGAAAGAAGTAAATCTATTCCAGCAGTGGTCTACTTTAACCAATCCTGCATTAGATGCACTTGGATTGTTTTTCCCAGCTGTTTCCTCTCTCTCTTATATGGTACCAACAATCAATTGAATTTAAGGCAGTCAATCAACAAGTATAATTGTTTTGACTATAGCAGAATCTGCTCAGAGCAGCAGATGAAGTTCCAAAGCACAAAGCAACAAGTTTCACAGAAGCCAATTCTTAACAGTGACTGTATTTATTCACCTGTGATCCCCTGTTCATATCGAGGCCATACCAAACAGGCTTTAAGTCAGAAGACCTGCTGGCCCACCATGTTTTGCGGGGCACAGTAGATGGGTTGGCAGAAATACAGGTCTCCCCAGTTTCCATGTTGCAGTACACTTTTATAGCATCTTCAACACATCCTTGGTTAGGATCAATCCAATATTCCCCTACAAAGAACAGAAAAAGTGGTTCCATTACATTATAAAGATTCTTGAGATAACTGGGAAGACATGAGCAGAAATATGTTTCAACAGTGCAAAGAAGGCCAATGACCAAGCACGTGCTGGACACAAGGCAGCCTCCCAGAGCACACAGAGATGGTGTGAATACACACCGCTCCTCTTGGAGGGGTGGCACAGCTTCAGGTCGTCACAGGTCCGTGCCGGGTGTTTCTTGGAGCCGTCTGGGCTGCGCATGGTCTCGATCTGGCTGCTCAGGGACTTCAGGGTGGCATGAACTCCTGGGTCTGTTTTATTATGGTCATCGGGGGCTGCTTCATCTTCAGTAAACTCTGGTAGAGGGTCTGCCATAGCGTCGTCATAGTGTCCCATAATGTCACCAATGGCAGCGGTGAGGTGGCCTGGAGGCCCTGGAGGGCCAGGAGGACCAGGCTCACCTGGTGGACCCTAAGGTTCAAAACAAAAAGGCAACAGAGGTCCAGTAGAGTAAATACTATGCCAAATGACAGCAAAGCCAGACACAAAAAAAAACAAAAACAAAAAACCACAAAACTTCAGGTCCAGTCACCCTAAAGCACAGGGAATAATTCAGATATAAACAATTCACCTTTCAAAGAACAGGGGTAAGAGATTAGAACTGCATGTGAGGTATTCATTCTTCTTCATGTCCTCTCTGATTGTCTTAATGTCTCAGCTTTTTCTTACTCCTGATTTTTTGACTTTACAGCTAGAAAAAGTCACCAAAGAATGCCCTCATTCCCTGTGTTAAACCATCTGTCCCTGCCTAATAACTTTATTTCTTAAAATTCCTGCTTTCCTTGAGTTGCCTCAGGCTCATTTTCCTGGATGGAAAATTTGGCTCTAGAAACACCCTTAGATTTATCTGGCACAGTGCTGAGCTCTCTAGCCACAGAACCTGGGCTTTCTGTGGACAGAATCTACATCATTCTTACTTGGAAGAGCAGGTGTTTTCCTAAGTAAATTTTCCCAAATGGCAGGTTGGGAGGTTCTTCTGTCACCATGAATCGTGACACATGGGAAGATATCTGTTAATAAACATCTCACCCTGCCAGCTCTTCTTCGGCAGCACAAAGTCTACCTGCCCATGAATTTTGATGTCCTGGTGCATCAGGTGGTGGATGAGAACTGGCCTTTCCTTTGAGAGTCTTTACCTCAGAACTCATAAATAGTACTCCAAATGCTTACTACCGAGCACACATCTGAGCTAACACACACTGAGTCTGACAAGTGAAATCTCAACTTCTATTTCTTGCTTTTGGGTTCCAACTTGCAGCTGCATGCAAGCCTGCATGGAAAGCAAAACTAAAAATATTGGAATGTGATACTTCTTGTACCATCTCATTATATAGATGAAGTACCTACAGACATATTATATGCCTATGTTCTGCCATAGACTTTTCATACAGGTCTTGGTTAAGACCTGGGCAGAAGTGGAGATACTGATAATTAGCCGATATTCAAATGAAACAGGGTGAATATTAGCACATGATAAACATATGAAACACCATGTCTTACCAGACAGAAAGACAGCAAAAACTGCCTTCTTTGTCTTGCTCTTTGTTTTGTTCCACCTCTTCCATTTCTTCCACAAAATAAGCAATAACAATTTTTTTAAGTCTCCATATGATTATCCAGATCACATTTTCTCAAATTCCTCTAATTTTTTTAAATTTATCTTCCTTCAAATGGCATAACTACCACTTTATGACATAATATAGTGCATTGGTACATGTCGAATATGCCTGGGGCATTTAGCGAAGGTTTAAGACTACTTCCCAAATGGTCAAACCAGTTTTCAACCGGCAGTGAATCAGCTCGTGGCTGGTATCTGTAAACCTCAGCCCAGGGTGAGGGTCAGCTGGGCTCAGTGTCAGAATTTGGGCTGTTTATTTGGACTGAAGGATCTCCCTAACACACAGCACAAGGAGGGCGCTGGAGTCAGGCACGTGGCTGTGCTCACTCAGTGCCACCACTGTGGGACTGCCAGCTTTGTGCTACTGCTGGCCTATGCTTAGGCCTGAGGGTTTACAACCCAGCTTGCCAAACAGCCATGTTGAACCACAGATCCTGCAGGATTCAGTGAGCCAACTGCAGAAACAGCCCCAGCTCGGCTGAGGGATAGAGCAGTTGGATGAGGCTGGGATCATCCCAGGCTCAGAAGATGAAAATGAGTAAGAAATGACCCCTTTCAATACATTGTCTTGGCTATTTGTTGGAGAAACGATCCCCTTTATCATTTGTCTTAGGCTCACAGATGTTCAAGGAAATAAGGAGATGGAGTATAAAAAAAGAATCTGATTATTTGAAGATAACCTTCCCCCTCCATATTCCCATCAATTTACCTCAGGTCCAGCTTCTCCCACAGTCCCTCTAACACCAGGAGGTCCAATTGGCCCAAGTGGACCAGGACTTCCATCTTTGCCAGAAGGACCAACTGGACCTGGAGGACCCTAGAAAATACAGGAGATGGAAGGAATGTATTTTAGCATTTAATAACAAAGTTTTACAAAACAGTCCATTACAAGCAATATCTTGTCAGGAAGCAATCTGATTACCTGTGCCTAAACTTTTTAAAATCACCTTTTTTCTTCTTCTGTAAAATTAAGAAAGCAGTTTCAAAGCTGCTCTTCTCAACTGAATCACCTCAGACAATGTAACTTGGATAAGCAGGATGAGTTCCCGATTCCAAATATGTTGTGCAGACTGGAGCAGCTTCTGTGCATCCACAGATATACGGGCTGAGAGGTAAATGCCTCCCTGGGATACTCCCAAGGGACAGCATTTCTCCTTTGCTTTTGAGTGAATGACATACATGGGGGTATGAGATGCAGAGTAACAATTAGCAGAGCTGCCACATATATGGCTTTGCATCAGGTACAGCGAAAGTGTCTGTAAAAAGAGATTGCAGCCCTGTAGTCATCCTGAGCTGACATTTTTATCTACCTATAACCTACACTCGTGACAAAGCTTTACTGTATTAAACAAGGTGATGTCTCAGCAAAAGATGTTAGAGTAATCACCACATAATACCAAAGTCAATAAAAGCCATTGAAATAAAATTGATGCAGAAATAGACATCTGAGAATGAAAAAAAACCAAACACCCCCCCCAAAAAAACCCAAAACAAAAACAAAATCCCAACAAAACAAACAAAAAAAAAAAAACCCTGAAAAAAACCCCACCTAACCAAGAAAA
>VZTX01014239.1:389886-569925 GCA_013400915.1 Pardalotus punctatus | reverse complement strand
CCACAAAAAAAAAAACCCAAAAAAAAAAAAAAAAAAAAAAAAAACCTGAAAAAAACCCCACCTAACCAAGGAATAAAAACCTCAAAAGTCATACTCACCCGAGGACCAAATGGGCCTGGAATGCCAGGACTGCCCTGTTCACCAATAGGACCCTAAACAGAAGAAATTATCATATGATTGTGCCATTTAGAGCATATTCCTTTAGTTTTAAGGCATTAGTGTGTGACATACACAATTTGGTATGAATAGGATTAAAATATACATAAACAATGGGTAATATCTTTCCCTTAATTTCATAGTGACTTAATATGGTGTTTGGCTATATATAAAGCTGTTTCTGTAGAAAAGCCTTGGTTTTGAGGTATTTATAATCACAGTGGCTTACAAGAGAGTAAATGACAGCACTATCACAAAGTGAAAAGATAATTTGTGTATTGAGGTCTTTTTGTTGCTGCTGTTCCTGTGTGTTGAAACTTCCAGTGTTTGCACAGGACCAGTGAATAAATGTGGGGGGAAAAAAAGTGTTCCATGATATTACCATTCAATTGATAATAAAATCATTAAATTCTAGAAAATATTAGCAAGAGATGCTCTCACAGTCCTCTTGGGATTTTGCACTGGATTCCTCAACTCTAATTTCAAACACAGCCGAAAATCATTTCACACTCTAACTTGCTTATCTGAAAAGAACAGCTTTAGCTACCATCTTGTGCTGACAGTTCATTGGTCTTGCAAAGGGAATAAGAGTAGGAGAACACAGATCTTGCAGCACACAGGTTTACCTCATCATGCAAGAGTATTGTAAAATTGTGTTAAAAATATTAGCAAGTACAAACAGCCAGGTCACTCAAACACCTTGCGGGGATAAAATACTTAGTTTGGCTTTTTTTTTTCCACTTTAAATAAATACGTTCCTGATACACTATTTAACTACCAAGCAAATAAAATTACAGTAAAATCAGAATAACTTACAGGAGGGCCAGGAAGACCTTGAAGTCCAGTGAAACCCCTGTGTCCTTTCTGGCCCCTATCGCCTCGATCTCCATTGTCACCTTTGTCACCACGAGGTCCTTGGGGACCCTATAAATATCAATGATGAAATGTAAAATTCTGAACTGGAAAAAACCCCCAACTGCAAAAAGCCCTCATTTGCTTTTAAACACTTCATTCAGACTTTCCCTTTTAAAGCCAGAAAGGCGATGATGTTGGGACAGCTCTGAGAATCTTAATTTTTTACCAAAGAATTAGTAAATAATTACAGAAAACTGTGCTGTGCTTAAATACAGCTGTAGCAAATTTACTCTACTTAGCCACATGATACAGTAAAAAAACCCCAAGCCAGTAATGATAATAAATAATTTACATAACCAGTTTTTTAATATGCAGATGTTTTTTGTCTTACTGTATATGGCAAATGATTTTTGTTGACAAGATTGAAATATCACAGATCTCTCATGGCCTCATTATGATAAAGCATATTTTCAGTGTGAAATCATCCAGGCTGCATCTTTACTTCTCACAGCTTCTTTCACCTTCATTATGATTACCGTACAATTTAATTTACATTCCCTAACTACAGACAACAACATCCAGGCTCCCCAATACAAATCCCTTGCTTCTGTTACTGTCACAGTTTCATTTTTGTAAGTTTTGATAATTGCAAACTTTTTACACTAATTCAAGAATCATTAGAAAATGTTTTCAATTCTATATTTCTCAGCCCAAATTGCATGCTAAATTTCTTACTGCCAGATTCCAAATAGTTTATCAATGGCATCATTATCACTAACTACTCAATAAACTTTTCCTGTCTTTCAAATGACATCTGCTTAGGGACAGGACAACATTGTTTTGAATTTCCCAAGTTTGCAATTAATTTTCTGTTCCAAGCTTGGATTGTAAAAGACTTATGTAACATAAAAAAGAGGAGTTTTGTTTATTTTCCTTTTTGGACTTAAGTCAGAAATTCATTAGTTGAATTAAGGCATTTTAACAGGAACAGGTGATTTTGTTGTATTTCTGCCATTTTTATCTAAAAACATCCCTTTTTTTTCAGCATTCATTTCTTTACCCCTTATTCAGACACAGACTCCAGCCATTAGCTAACTCAGGTCCTACCATTACACAGAAAGCAACATGCTCCAAATAAAGAGGATTCCAAAGCATTACTGGAGTACCCAAATACAAATATCCAAATTTGTACAGCTTTGCAGCTCAGAACTTCCTGCACCCACTTGCAGTCAGAACACAAGGCAAAGCCCTGCTTGGCATTCTAATTTGGGCTGAATTTCTCACACACTTTCCTGTAAAAATTATGTCAGAAAAAACCACAGTGACCATGGACAACTTACAGGCAAACCTCTTTTTCCTGCACGACCTGGGGGACCCATCGGACCTCGAGAGCCCTACAAAGATTGCATACAGAAAGGGCATGAAGCAATGCACAAAAAGCATACACAATAGTTTTTTATAAAGTATTTTTTTTTTAAATCTCACTTACAGTTTCACCTCTTTGACCAGCATCTCCTGGAGGGCCAACAGGACCTGGAGTTCCTGGACCTCCAGGAGAACCTGGTAAGCCGGCAGGGCCAGGTTCACCACGATCACCCTGCAAAACAGAATCTGAACTATTTATCTAAAAAGGACTGGTCTAGACCAAAGCAACAAAACTCTAGCACTACCAATCTATTTCTGAGCAATTGCAATCCACAAAGATATTCCTGCTGCAAGAACTCAACTCTGAGTTTGTGGAGGTAGATGTTCTTAGCCTCTTGGCCAGGCACCCTCAGCTTTGACAGGTACTATTTATTCAAAGCTGTGATACACTTTAAAAACAAGCTCTCCATCCAGGCTAACTGAATGAAAAGAAAATCTACAATAAAATGGGGATTTCCAGAAGAAAATTAAGGAAAGAATATATTCTTACACGTTCTCCAACAGCTCCATCTCGTCCAGGAGTACCATCATTGCCAGCAGGTCCCTGGAGTTATGGAATAAAAATACAGCTACTGATTAACTCTGTAATCGTGCACTTCTAGAAGAACAACTAGAAAGTTGTTCTCTAACTTCTAACCTCTAACTTCAAGTCAAGGAGAACAACCACTTGTCTTTTTTTGCATGCTACAATGCTATAATACTTACTTCTGGACCAGCTTCACCTACAGGCCCAGTGGCACCTGACTGGCCAATAGGTCCTGGGGGACCCTTGTCACCAGGTGGCCCAGTGGGACCTTGCTTTCCTGGTGTACCCTAAAAGAGATGAGAAATACCATACCAAAATTTTAATCATAAAACAAAGACAGCACAAAAATGCTGCTGCCTGCCACACTACTAATTAATCCAGACTGAAATATCATTGACATTTTTAAATGAAAAAAACCTTGATATTTAAAGAAAAGGTTCTTACAGAATTTGTATACATATTTAATGTACTCTGTATTTTTAAGAAGTTACTGATAAATCGGTAAGTCTGAGGTCATTCCCTGCAATAGGTAAGGTGTTTCAGATTTCAGAAAAATATAATGCAGTTTGAAATAATTAACATAATTTTTCTCTGTCTCAACACCAACAAATATTGTTAGCCTGGAATAATTTCTGGCCAACTTTAGCTGTAAAGTGACTTAATGGATCCAGTGGCAATGACAGATCCTCTGCAGCAACACTTTTACTCATAGTATATTTAATTATTTGATCTTCTGGATCATTAGGCTATCCAATAAATATCTCTAAATCCTCCATGAAAGCAAAGAGAGCTCAAATGGCAATTTGGAAGGCTGTAGTTCACAATTTATGAAACACTGCTTACAGAGTATCTATCTACTCACGGTCAAGTGACCTTTGGGTACATAAATGAAGAGTTTGGGGTTGTTTTTTGCAGGGATCAAGTTTTATGTCAAATAGGAACATTTTAGACAGAAGCCTTAATGCTATTACTCACTTACTCTTAATTCAGGTTCAGACTTTCCATTATGGCAGAAACAAACCTTCCACCTCATGTATTTACATAAGATTTAATTCTTTACTGTTCTCTTGCTCTTCGCTCCTGCAACTGGAGTTTTCCAGCTTTCTCCTCATGCTGTGGGGCACTACACTGCGAATCCCATACAGAGAGTGCCCAGGCTGGTGGCACATGGCCTGGTCGTTACTTACTGCAGGACCTGGCAGCCCAGGCATGCCTCTTTCCCCTCGCTGTCCTGGCATACCAACAATTCCTCTCTGACCAGTAGTTCCTGCTGGTCCAGGGGGTCCATCCGGGCCCTGAAATCCACAGAGGAGAAAACACCATCACTGTCATGTCAGCAGTAATAAACAATGAGACCAAGCCTGGAGCTGGAGTTGGGACAATCAGAAATAACAAGGGACGTACCGGCTGCCCGTCATCCCCCGGGTCACCCTTGTCGCCAGGGCCACCAGGAGGCCCAGTTGGCCCTCGATCTCCCACACGGCCATGAGAACCAGGATCACCACGAAGACCTGGGGGACCTTCTTTTCCTGGTTCACCAATAGGCCCAGCAGGCCCTGGGGCTCCCTAAAAAAATTAGAACACCTAGTTACGTTGGACCCTTTCCTAACCAGGACAGTAAAATTCTAACGACTACGTTCCGATTAACTATAAATATGCACACTCTGAGAACGGCAAAAAAATGTGAATGAGCTAAAGTTATTATCATCTCTTTTTATGCTCTAAATAAATGAGATGAAATAAACATCTCATCAAATTATATCCAAGCTCCACCCATGCCCCCCCCCAATTTTCAATTCCAAACTAACTCCTTTAAAAGACACTTTTTTTTGGTTTGTTTTTGTTTTTTCATCTCAAGTATACAACCACTGATAGAAAATTCACCCTTGCCCATTCATTCTAATACAATCAAGCTAAAGTCCATATCCAAACTTTTCATTCCCATGGTACATATTAATGTTTTAACAGACCTTTGTTCATTTCTCAAATACTTCCAAAAGATTCCACATGTATATTATATTTTCCATAAACTTCACATCTGATAATCTTACAATGACTGCAAGTTGTTTTTCTCATCATAACATTATAAGGCATATGAAGCATGACATAGTTCTCTATGTGGAGTTCAATCCTCAACTTGATCCACACCTAATATTTTTTTATAGTGTTTCTGAAAATGTTTGAACATAAGACAACCCAAACATTTTGGGTTTGTATGTTTCTTTTCAATTTACTTTAATGGAATGTATGAGTAACTCCACCAATGAGAGAGCCCAGCAGAGGCTCTTCCTTTTCCAAAAACTGTCCAAATTTCAGTCACCACTAAAGGGACAAAAAAATAAAACCTAGATGAAAATATACACTGGAGTTTCTTGTTCCTGTAAGCGATCAAGTAGTTGGAGCAATTTGAAAGCCTGCTCAACCCAATGGAAAGCCTTGGACCAATATCAGGCATTGGACCAAACTGAAGACTAATGAGCTTTATTTAATGATGCAAACAATCAGTCACAGAAGTCAGTGTTGACAAACTGTTCTCTTCAATATCATCAGGCTATAAACACAGCTTCACCTTTCCTGTTTTATTTAATCTTCAGATTCTTGGCAACCATTTCATAAAGCATAGCTATTAGGAAAATGACAATTGACTTACAGCAGGTCCTGGAGGCCCAACTCTTCCAGCAGATCCTGGGAATCCAGTAGCACCCTAAAAAAAATCCTTTTTAATGCCAGCTTTATCAAAAGAACTACAGCACGAGTTACCTTAAATGTTCTCAGCTGAATTAGTGAGTAAATGTTATATTTACAGACTTTAAAAAACAAGCTGAGATAAGGAATATGTTCTAGACATATGTTCTATGCCACATGTTCTAGACTATATTGAGCTTTCAGAATTCAGAGATGGAAGGCACAGGCAAGCACTAAAACAGCAGTGGGAATAATACACACATTACAGAAAATTTCAGAATTAGATTATCTGCAGTCTGGTCATAACACATAAAATCTACTTACAGGTGGACCCTGAGTTCCTCTACCGCCTTTTAGACCAGGAACACCTGGAGGACCCTAAAAGGAAAGGAGAAAGAGAGGGGTGATAGTGAACACCCAGAACGTTTTAAATAAGCAAGATCAGCCTATGTCACTGGTTCTGTGATAATGTTATTCATCCTTACTGGAGGACCATGAGACCCAGCAAGACCCTGTGGCCCTGGAGATCCAGCATCTCCTTTCTGTCCAGGTTCTCCAGGTTCACCTTTCACACCAGGCTGACCATCAGGGCCCTATAAAATATAATATTTAGAAGAAACATCAGATCAGACAATACCAAATCTTTCCTAACAAAGTAATTCTGTAGGGAATTTCTAAACCGAAAAAAATAACAGGGGCACAAATCAGTCCAGAAAACACTGCATTTCTTTAACAACTTAGCATGGTCTTTAGAAGATCACACATGAGATTTTCTGAACATTCTGTGAAGCCAGTATTTCCATTTTAAATATTTTACTTGTCTAGCTCACATTTTTAATTTCTTTAGATTTTCTACTTTCCTCAGCAGCAACAAAACAAACATTGTCTTTTCTAGGTTTTTTTTCCACACCAAGGGAAGCAGGTGCGTAACTCTCATGAAAGGTCTGAAACGATATTTAGTGGGAAAGTTTAGGGTGTTCCATTCCATCTGGTCCATCAACTCATTCCAGCCTTCGCTACTCATGGCACAAATCTCTGCTACCTTCAGAAGATGACACTTTTTAACTTCCCTCATTTTAATCTCAAAGGAGAGACATAGCATACTGATGAAAATAAGGAATCTGGTGAGCAATTACATAATCTTAACAAGAAAACCACTTTTAAACTGTCTAGGGTGCTTACTGGCCCTTTTCTTCACTTGATATACTGATGGGAAAAAGAAACAGCTCGTTTTGCAGCAAGAATGTGACTCCTGATCCAGAATGCTGCAATATTATTCATAATGAAGGAAATGAAGTGAGTCAAACATGAGTAAAGGAAACTCATTAGTGTTCCAAAACACATACCGGGGGACCAGCAAAACCAACAGCGCCAGTTGGGCCATTTTCTCCTCGGGAACCCTGGGCAGAAAAATGAAAATAACTGTATTTAACAACCATCTTTCAATAGACAGTATCAGCCCCAGTTACATAGATAAGAAAGGATGATAGCTGTTTATTGTCTTAGGTGCAATTACACTTTTGCTCTATTAATCAGAATCAAATGATCTTTTGATCATAAAATAAAAGATGCTAGCTACAATGTTAAAATCTGCCACATGTTCTAGACTATATTGAGCTTTCAGAATTCAGAGATGGAAGGCACAGGCAAGCACTAAAACAGCAGTGGGAAAAATTCTGGTCACAATCCACCCTTTCCAGTGTTGGCCAAAGAGCACACATTTCATGCAACCTACCACTCCAGTCACACTGGGGAAAAAAACAGTAGATGAAAGACGTAATCTTCTATAAGGTCAGAATAGGCTTCGACTGAGCTTTCCACACAACATTTGCTTGGAAAAGAAGTAGCTGAAGGCTGCCAACTCCAGCACTCCCTAAAAGGGTGGAAGCTGCACCAAATTATACTGGAAATAAGACTGTTCTGATTTATGATAGGGACATAATCAATTTCAAGCTGTATGAAGGATCTAGAAGGGCTGAGCCTCTAATTCCCCAATTGAAGTCAACCCTTAAAATACTTAGAATTACTAATAGATGGAAGATGACAAGAGTTACATAACTGGTTGAACTAAGGATCACCTCTGCACTTTGCCCATCTAAATATTTGTTTGCATACAGTGGTATCTGCTAGGGGCATGCTTTTAAAAACATTTACACAATTAAAAGTGGTGGCACAGTTTCGGGAGTGAGGTAAGCGAGGGTAACTCCATAAAGTTTGCTCTAAAACAAGTATAGGGCAGAGGAAGAAAATCTCATAATAGTTTTGCAAGTGCACAGCAACAAGTCATAACTTCAGATTTGGCTACAGAGAAAGGGAAAGAAAAAGAGGAAAATACATCAGCAAATAAGAAAAATGCCTGGACTTTGGATCAGTGTTAGGTATTGTTAACTTATATCAGACAAAAACGAAATATGTTTACTCACGGGGTTTCCACGAGAGCCAGGAGGACCAACTAGACCTCGAGGACCTGGTTCACCCTTAAAATACAATTAAAGGTTTTTATTTCCCAAGTAACTTATTTGTTGAGTCATTAAAATGCTAATGAAGACTGATAATATTAAGAGGAATAAAAATCTGTTTACCTTTTCACCAGTGGGACCTGCTGGACCCATTGGGCCTATTGGACCAGGGAGACCCTTTTGAACAAATCAAGATGAAAGTGAGTTAGAGAAGTGATGCTCCAAAACAGTTAGTTTAAAACTGCTCATATATTACCATTCCCATATGCTTCTTCACTCATTTGAATTCTTCTCCTTTATCTCTGGATTCTCTTTATCTAAAACTGACTTGTGTTTCCTCTCCCAATGACCAAACTCCCCATGAAAGACCTGCTGTCCTTCATTTTCTCTTTCTTCTCTAACTTCATCATCTGTTTTATGCAGTATTCATTAACAAGGCCAATGATATTATATTAAAAAAAAGCCCCAGCTTCATTTTGCTGTCTCAAGAAGAAATCAAGTCCTTTTTCCCCACTTGCACAGAGCTCTGCTTCTTTTACATTAGTATTTAACTGTTTAAATTAATTCCCAAGTGTCCATCGTTACTTCTGAAGATTCAGTTATATCTTGCAAACTCCCCAGAAGTGTCTTTTCTCTCTTCATGAGGCAGTTAGACAGAGGTTGCAAATTCTCCATTCAAATCCACCAACTTCACATAATGATCCTTCAGCTCACCTTTACTTTACCTGTTTATAAATTAATATAAGCTCTAAACATGCCTTACAATGACTAAGAACTGTTCTGTATCTTTGGATAATGTTTGATTTATATAACCAATTCCAGCTCACAGATAATTTCATTAGTGCTTCCACATAAGAGGATTTCTCAAAAAAATTTTTCCTCTGTAACTAAAAATTAGTCCAGACAGGATCTTCATATTTTGACTGTACCTCAGATTTCCAAATGTTTAGCAGCTAGTAGTCCAACTGGTTTGCACAGCCCAAGAATCCCAGATATCTTTTCAATTCACGTAAAAAATAACTCAAATAACATCTGGGAAGGACAAATGGTCAGTGCATACAAAGAAAACCCAGTGCAGTGGGGATTACTGAACAGTTGGTCTATGCAGCAGTGTGTGCAACATGCCCTGAATGCACCTTGAGCAGACTAGAGACCTTATTTGTGCAATGGAGATTTAAAGCTTTCCAAAAATGCCAGCAACTTACTGGACATATAAAGCTTAGTACATTTACAGGAATTTTCACCTGTGAAACTCAGGACAGATTGTGGACAACTCAATCCAGACAATAAGGAGGCATCTGCCTTAGTCCAAGACTCAGAGATGGAAGGTCTCCTTTTTGTCTATTCATCTCTGCCTGTTCACTTTTTCATAATTTTTACTCTAGTCAACTTAGACAAATCAGTGGAATCCTTTCCATTGACCTCTTATGTCCTTTTATTAATGATAAAAAATAGGGGCTTGAAACACAGACACCCCAAAATGTTGTGCACAGCAGTCTTGAAAACTTGGAGGGTAGGGTAATAAGAATGACTATAAACCTCTGATATACCATGATAACACTGCACATTGTTTCACTCTATGAGCTGAGTCCCCTAGCACAGTAAACAAACCCATGCATGAAGAGTAGATCATAGAGAGTGACAGATTTACTTACTCTTGCCCCATCATTGCCAGCTGTACCTTCAGCACCTTTCTCACCTACGCCACCCTAGGGAAAAAGCCCAGAAAGTCCCAGTTATGGCACTGAATGCTGAGTAGGTCATACCCTGGAACACCTGCAGTGTTAAGGGACAGGTGATTCTACTCAGGAGGACAGAAATAAACAGACTTACTCTATCACCCTTAGGGCCAGGTGTTCCAGCAATCCCTCTTTCTCCAGGCATGCCCTGGAGGCCCGGTGGGCCTGGATCACCAGGTGTCCCACTAGGGCCTGGGCTTCCCTGGAACAAAGAATGAACAAGTTGTTGCCTATTCATCTGAGAAGCAGAACATGATGTGCCTGTGTTGAAATCTCTGGGGTACAGTTTTAAGTAATAATTTTATTTGGACTTTATTTGAAATTTGGATTTAATTCACATCCAAATACTTTTCTTTTCCCACTGTGTTACTCAGGAAGTTCAACTGTAATACCATAGTTCTTCCAAATACATTAGTATTTAATCAGTGCATATTGGAGATGAAAACACACAAAAAAAAGAACCTTGAGCATCTTTCTGACTTGACCTCGATGACACATTTGTTTAGAATAGAAAGCAGATACAGGTAGAAGTTGCCAGGGGCATAGATGCTCAGGTCTCACATAACTAGAGGCACTCCCTGCTTGGCATGACTTTCCTGGCCTAATCACATCAATAGCAGGTACATGCATGCAGCCATGTAGCTTTCCGCATTTTCTTTTAACTGCTCAGCCCTGCCAAGTGTCTTTGTGCAAACTGGCATGGCTCTTAAAACATTGCCAGAAGGTTTTCTGCAGTTCAGAAATGGCTTTGCCCAGTTCTACTATGAATGCTTAACATTTAAGTACGTTGCAAGTTATTAACGTTGTTATAATTGGAATAACTTGCGTTTCCTTCCTTATATAAAGGAAATACTTTTCATATTTATAATAAAAAAGCTCTCTCTTATGTTCATGCAAATGAACAGAATTATACATCACATCATTGCAGCAATGCAAATCTCCTCTCTGTTTACCTTTGGACCATCAGGACCATGACCTCCAGCCATACCCTTTTCACCCGGGAGTCCTGATGCACCTGGTTCTCCCCTTTCCCCTGGATTGCCACGTTCTCCCTACAAAATGGAAAATTATTACTTATTTAGAAGGCAGGGTACAGTTCTGGTAGACAAAATCCTAAGCAACTGTAAGTGCAGAGCCCATGAACAAATTCTAGGAGAACTTATCAAATAAAAACTAGCTTTTTGCTTTTGTTAGAGGTGGGGAACTTTCATTTCACAGCATAAACCAAGTCATTTTGCAGATAGTACTCAACACCACTTCAGGAGCTACAAAACAATTAAAGGTGGTAGATTTTACTGAAACTATCTTAAAATATAACCATATTTACAAACATTTTGTTGGTGGGGAAAAAGGTCAAATACTGACTATAGCTGTTAAAGCCCATATTACATATCAACTTCCAACCTCAGAGAACTGTTATGAATATTTAAACTCTGAAAAAAACACTTACCCTAGGGCCCAATGGACCAACAGCTCCAGGATCTCCAGGCACACCCTAAGCAGAACAGAACTCACCATTAGAATGAAATCATTATTCATAACATTATAGTTATGGAAATTAGAGAAAAACATTTTTATTTCCAAAGTACTGTGAATATAGATGACCAGTTCTAAATACTATCTGTCAACGACAAGAGGTGATAGTCCAGCTCAGTCCAAGAACACAGATTCTTGTAATTATTTTATCCCAAAGCAGTTATTGGACAGTTTGCAGACTATACCAGTATGTATTTTGAAACACAGTGGAAACTTTAATTAGAAAGAAGAAAATGTAAAACTACATTATAAAGTGTATTCTTTTTAATGTTATGTTACACATAAATTACCTGATCACCTGGCTTTCCTCCCTCACCTGGAGGACCTGGTGGTCCAGGCAAGCCCTGTAACAAGTGAATAAAATGGTCACTCTAACATGACAGAAAGTTATGTAAATCCACATTTAACTAGAGCACCAAGACTCTGAACATAGCAGTACACTCAGTGCAAGAGCACACCCTCAGAGATCCCCACGAGAAACATTTACATGAACATTGCACTGAAGTGCTTTCCCCCCCCTAAACCAGATGGCAGCCCTTCCTTAACATTTGCAGGACATCTGCATCTCAGCCCTAAAAGTAAAGATCTCTATAAACAGATATTGATTTAATTAATGCTTCATTAGCGAGACAATTCTTTTGCTTCATATTTGGAACTTTTCTGTAAAATCTTCAAATTAAAACTGAATAACATCAAAGGCTTTCTCAAGGGAGACAGAGCTGGTATTTAAGCCTTTGCCAGTTCAGTTTAGTGCACAGCTGATATGAAAGTTAAGTATCATTAACTATTCGGAACATCCTTGCCTTAGTTCTGAAGTTGTATTATGTTATACATCACTTGATTGAATTTCTCCAAGTTGATAGAGACATGGCAGTTTATTTTTGAATTTAAAAAAAAAAAAAAATTTATGCACATACCTGAAACCCTGTAGGACCTGGAGGGCCTTGTTCTCCTCTTTCTCCTGCCAGACCCTACACAAAAGGAAATAATAAGTAAACAGTAGAGGAATACAGGCAAGACCCACCATTTTTTTTTCTCTGAATATGCATATTTTCAATTAGGTATTTGTTTATTATACATTTTTACTTCTCCCAGGACAAGATGGCCTATCTAAAAGATGTAGTAAGGTGTATTTCATTTCTTTAAAATCCTTCCCCCCTAAAGGTTGTCTGGCAACAGGAAAACACTCAGTTCCATTAAAATGGTGAAAGCCAGGTAAATGAATTATGAGAATATTATCTCCTTGCATTATTTTTTGTAATGGTTAGTAAAAAGAATTAGGCTACTAATATATATATATATATATATATATTTAACACAAAGCTACTTATTTTTCTGGACAATTTTTTCTTTAAATGTTCTTAGGATTTTTTGTTTGGAATCAACACCTGGCATGAAGATTGATAAGAACAGAAGCTGGAAGAGTAATGAATGGATGGAGTGACAGGCAGGCAGGCAGAGAGGTAAGAGCTGACTTACTGGTGGGCCAACAGGACCAGAAGGGCCAACTTCACCATCTTTCCCAGGGGCTCCCTACATTAAAATGACAGGAGAAGAAATCTTGTATAGTGAACATGTATAACAGAAAAGCATTGTTTCCTGTAATCACTGCAAATAACAGCCACACTCACTCTCTGTCCTGGGACACCTGCATTGCCTGCTTCTCCGGGTTTTCCAGGATCACCCTAAATAGCAGAAATAAAATTGACGGGGTTTAGGTGTTTTTTTCACCCATTAAAATATATGAAAATGGTTAAATAGGGATTGCCATACTCACACTACTGCCTTTTGGCCCAGGAAGGCCCATGCTGCCTGGCTGACCTCTGATTCCTATTGAACCTGCTGGACCTGGACGTCCATCTTCCCCAGGGGCACCCTGAAGAGATAAAGTATTTTCCACATTAAATTCTAAATATATTTCTTCACATGAACTTATTAACCCCTAGAAAATGCTTGCATATATAAAGAAAATTACATTAACCTGGCTTGGTGCCTCACCAGTCCGAAGGTCTTTAGAGCAGACATAGCTTTAGCCATACTGCTGGATTTAACCAAATACTATGCTATTTACTGTGTCCTTAAAGAGGCAACTAGAAAAATATTTCGTTTCAACATTTAACAATGTTGCAGCAATTGCTAAACAAGAGACACCGCTACAGAGACAAAACCGAAGAAACATTTTCTGTATTAATTTTGAAGTCAGGAATGTAAAGTGAACTATCAAAAGAGATGATGAACCTTAATAAATCATGTTAATAAAAGCAATTTAAGTGGGGTGGGACCTTTGAATTACTGTGACATTAACTGAAAAGACCGATTTTTACACCACTTACCAAGGGGCCAAGTTTTCCTTCAGGGCCTTGAACACCTGGATTTCCTGTCAAACCCTAAAAGCAGGAATCATACTGGTGTTAGGGTTAGGTCTATAATTCTACAACAATAAAAAAATACAAATAAATCTAAAAGACATGCTCAGTTACTACCACAGCATAAACTTCTCTGTATCAAAGGTCTCATCCTTATCTTCACCCTACAGCTTCATCCCTCATGGTCTTTGATCCTCCTTCTTCCTATTCTCCCTTTTCTTGCTTTTACACTTCTCGACCTTCTCACAGGCTCATCTTTATTTCTGCCAACATTACCCAGTGATCTATATCACATTTTACTGTTTCCTTTATCTCCTTTTCAGATATTCTGAATTGTCCTCCAATAATTTTCCTGAAAAAAATCTCTAGTGATATGCACCACTCAACTTCCTAAGTTATCAATCACCACTTTAATGAAGGTTGGCCTTCAATCCATGGTATCTGCGGCAACTGTGCTTTAAAAGCACACTTCCTCCAGTTGCATCAGCTGTTCTCCATCAGGGCTATTTCTCCTTCTTCTAAGACAAAACCTGTGCTTCCCAATATCAGCAGGAAATAAAGACAGTTCTTGTGCCATTTAGCCCCACTGAAACCAGTCTGCACTTGTGTAATGGTTTCTAAATTCCCAAACATTCATTGCTGCCTGTTGAAAATGGGAGGCACCATGGTTTATAGTGTACTGCTATTAGCACCTCACCCGTGCACCAGGAAGGCCAGGTTCACCAGGACGTCCAGGATCTCCCTGGCCTCCTTTAGGTCCTGAAGATCCTGCTGGACCACGCTCTCCTTGGGCACCCTAGAAAGACACCAGTGAGCTGCTGTTAACAGCTAGAACAGTGACAGTAGGAGAAGGTTAAATAAAAACTCTATCTTCTATTAAGGACATAATTTTTCAAACAAAGTCACAAATCATTAATACTTTTATTATTATTTGTTGTCTAATTATTATCTTTTCTCCCCAAAATTATTACTTAAAAAGTTGTCTCTTCCTTAAAGGAAGTTTATACAAGCATTTTATGTATTTTTACCATGTTAGGAATTTACAGAAGTACTAGACAAATGCCTATGTGAGTCACTTCCCTGGAAGTGTTAGAGCAGTTAGGAAAGCCAAAGACAGATCAAGACCCATCTGTTTAAGGGACAAGTCTAGAAAATCATACCACAGACAATGAATAGGCAATTTTTCCCAGAGCCACCTTCTACAGAGCAATACATAAAGCAATATAGGAATAGAACAGGTCAATCCCTTATCTGTGCACATTTCAACATGAGGGAGCATTAAGCCAGGGACAAGCAAGCAAAGCTGAACATCATGGGAACTGAAAGTGACTTCTCCCAAAAATTGTTGTCTTAAAGCATTCAGACCCCTATTTGACATTTGTAAATTGGATCTGCCTATTTGCCCAGAAGCAGACAATTTTAATGGAATGCTTTCTTTTTATATGTCTGGATGTATGAAAATTTAACAAATGACACAATAAAAAAATGGACACTTTAATGCCATTTACCTTTGGTCCAGGCAAGCCATCAGAACCTGGAAAACCACGGTTACCAGGAGCACCCTAGGAAAAGTAATAAATATGAGATGATTATCTTAATTTTATTACTTACTTTATTACTGCAAATCAAGGACCAGATTTATTTTTGGCAGGCTCAGTTCATTTCCTTACAATTTTCTTACTTCAGTACGTAAACTTGAGGGTTTTTACCACTTGGAGTGATAAAAATAGCAGTGTCTCATTCGTGCATGCTGGACAGCTCCTTCTCTGTGAACAGCCTCATTGAAAGCAACATGAGCAGTTGTACAGGGGTAAGAAAAAGATCTGTGGATTAGCTTGTCCTATCTCCACCATTTCTCCTACCATACTATCCTGTGCACTGAATCTCCACATAAAAGTACCAAGTGTAAAAAAATAATGCACAGTATTAACTACTGCTAGGAAAAAATGTTTGACTACACACACAACAAAGCTGTGAGAATATGCACAGGTAGGTCAAGGGGTTTTTCAGCTCAGCAGTGTGTCTCTCAAGAGTGTTTCTTTGGATTGCTTACCCTCTCTCCAACAGGACCAGGTGGACCTACTGACCCTGGATCACCTCGAGGACCTCTTTTCCCTTCTTCACCTATGGGGCCAATGGGACCCTGTGGACCTTGTGGACCCTGGCAAGAATAAAATGTTATTTTAAAAAACATTGTTAAGCTCACCATTTCTCAGGCACATTGAAACAGACTGTCTTCTGAACACTATAAACATTTTCCCAAATAAAGGAGAAAAACATAGGTTTTGGACCAGTTTAAAAGTAACAGCTTTTCAGCATCTGCTTTTCTCTTTTATAAGTTTACAAGCTAATAAATTCTAATTCTGCAGTTGGGCTGTACAGTGCTTCTTATAATCACCCATAATAATTTGTATTTGGACAAGCTGCAAAGGAGTCAAAACTCAGTGAGACTCTAACACTAATTTTCAAAGGAGCAGACAGTGGTAAGAAAACTATTACTTCACCTGTACATTTTTGTCACTTATTATATGATTATTTAACTAGTGAGAAAGAAAAACTAAAGATTGGTTGACAAACTAACTCAAACTCTGTAGAGTCAGTTTTCTCCCAAAAGTTACATGGTTATAAGCCTCTGTGTTTCCTCTTCATCTCACAAAGCATATGGAGACTTACAGGTTCACCTTTGGGTCCTGCTTCTCCCTTGAAACCTGGGACACCAGGGTCTCCCTAGAAACAAACACATGAATAGCACCAGTAAAGTTAAAAGTCAGCATAAATCCCTTAATCATTTTGTATTATGCCATGAAACAGAGGAACATTTCCTAGTTTAGTCACTAATTGTAGGCAGTATAATAGGTTGCTTGTAATGGTTTGTCTTCACCCTTCTAATGCTTGTTTATCATGATGTCATCAAGACAAAAACAAATACATCTCTTTCCCAGGTTTATAAAGACACTCTCTCAGACCTTTAAGGAAGCAGTAACTGTATTTTGGGCACACAGAAGATTCACAGGATCTGTCTCTTATCATTTCCCCGGTATGCTATTGCTGTATTTAAAGGAAGCCCACTGCTAATCACTGCTTTAGTTCCATGGGGTGACACAGTTACCAGACATTACAATTCCCAAAGAGACAAAGACCCCATTACCGGCTGGCCTCGAATACCGGGTGGGCCGGTACTGCCCTGTGGTCCTGGGGAACCGGGGGGGCCTGATAAACCAGGGGGGCCTCCAGTGCCTGGAGATCCCTACGAATACAAACAAGAGCGAGCACAGTGAGGAAACACAACAACAATAAGGAAATAAAATAAATTAACTTACACAACTTCTTCAACAGGAAATATGATTACTTACAGTAGGGCCCTTGGCACCAGGGGAGCCATCTGTCCCTTCAGCACCCTAAAGATAACGTACCAATCATTAAAAATCATTTTAATGAGAAGGACATAAATTACAAAAGGAGAAGAGAGTTATTTTATTTCCTCCACTTTACAAGACCCGAAAATAAAGGCTATTAAATGCAGCAATGTATGCAAATGCTAAAATGGGCAACAAAACATGCAAGTTAATGTGACTTTTAATGTTGAAGATCTATGTTTGAGTTTTAAAGTACTTTGAGGATTGAGAATGTATCGAGCTGTGTAACTTTCAGTTTTCCAATTTGTAATTAAATAATGAAAGGTTATTATCCATAAAATTAGCACAATATAAAGGAAAGAGACTTTTTCCTTTTGAGAAAAGGTAATTTGAGGAAAACTCAGTGTCAAGTGGGGCACTAAAAACCCCCATAAACAGGTTAAATGCACAAGCTGAGCACTGAGGAACTCAATTCAACGTACTTACAGGAAGACCTTGTGACCCAGCTGGGCCCTGAGGACCTGTTTCACCTCTTTGTCCTTGAGGACCTTCAGGACCACGAGGACCTGTTGGACCTGCTTCACCCTAAGAGTCCACATGAGAAAACAACTGGAGATTATTTTGCTCTAAAAAGCAGCGCTATAAAGTAACTCAGGAGGAATAATGAACTTATAACAGGAAAACAATTCATGTTTGAAATAGTTTATTATCCTTAAAATATGGTTTTGCTTACCTAATTTTGCTTCTATTACTTCTAGGTGAATGCAAACATTAAAAGTATAGACAGGATTTTTTCTCAATGTATACAAGGAAACTCTCTGCAGAAAGGAGCACTATCCAGGAATCCAAATCAGATCAAGAAGAGACCTGTCTCTCTAAAATCCCAGTATATGTCTGTAATTTTACAAGTTTTCTTTTTACCTTTATTAACAGCAAGATTTAGGATTTAGATATGATATCACATCTGGGATTGGTTGGTTTGGGGTTTTTTTTGCACATTACAGATGAACTTGCTGTTGCAGCATTATACTAAATATCAAATCCCTGTCAGATTAGACTGGATGATTAAAAAAAACCAACTTCTTGGCATCTTCTTTGGATTTTAATTTTCTATAGGATATATGCCTTTTGGAACTAACTGATGGTTGTTAACATTACATCTTCATAACCAAAGTCCACATCTTCATTGTATAATCTGCTTAGCTTTTATGAGTTCAAAGCAGCTATTCCAATTTTACATCTTCTGATGATCCAACTTGAAAGCAGCTTCTCATTTTCAAAAGCTATAATTGATTCATCATGTGACAGCTTCTTCAAATATTTACTTAGGTAAAATCATGCTTAAACATTCTAAAACACTTTATGACATGCACTACAAGGTCTATCATTTAACTGTACACTTATCTTGTCTAGACTGTGCTTTTGCCAAGAAAGGTTGGAGCAGATGATCCTAGAAGTCCCCTTCCAACCTGCTATTGCATGATTCTATGATTAAATTGACACTGTTTTATTAAGACTTGTTTCCAAACAGTTTCATGAATATCGCCAGCTTCACAACAACACAAAACATCTGTTAAACTTGGCTACCCGACCAGTTGAGAGTTTTCTCTTGTATAACATTTTCTTATCGTGTTTTAGGAGTGTAAAAGAACAAAGAGGAGCAGCTGGGTGGAGGGCATGTGTGAGAAGAAGGGAGCTGCATGAGCTGTCTTTTCTATCTTCAAAGACATTGTCTCAAGGCTAAGAAGGAAAAAAAGAATTGAGCGCCCTCTTGAAAAGCAAGAGAAGGAAGTGCCACAAAGACAGTGCTGCAGCCAATGAAAGTTTTTCATTTCACAGCCCTATCACACTGAGCCACAAAAAGCAGTAACTGTAATTTGCTCTGTTGTGATTAACTGCAGCACATCTCTGTTGGGGTTCAGGCATTGGCCTTATCAGTCTAAATCATCTCAAAGAGTGGCCAAAACTACAAGTTTCAGCACTAGAAGGTCCTGCTTCCCTACTGTCTTAGATTTGCCTTCACAACCTCACTTGTAATAATGCATTTGTTATTCTCTGAACATACTGGACAGGATTCCTGAGGCACAGCATGGCAGTCATAATCTCCCCTTAATATGAACAAAACTGAAAGTGAAGTACCTTAACAGTGATGAATTGCAATTGCTTCATTTGGCTTTGGGTTTTACCTTCTGTCCGAAGGTCTTGACTAACACTGATTTCATAGAGTCTCCTGGGGACCTGTACTTGTGTCAGTCTGAACTCTGGGTAGTCTAGTAGACATTTCTAGTTGTATCTTGTTAGACATTTTAAAAAGATACTTTCATTTTATTTTTTACCTTTACACCAGGAATGCCAGGAAAACCTGGAGAACCAGTTATTCCAAGTGGGCCCTATAAAAGACAGACATAAAGCTGTAATTCACAGGTTTAGGCCACACAGATTAGTATCTAATCACTGGGTAAATGTGCTTCATTTATGGGTGCAGAATTACATGTAATCTTTAGTCATAGAACAACTGTTTATAACAAAACCAAAATAAGTATAAAAATCAGGTTTTTAAGCAATACAAATAGTTTTTATGGAATTGTGGTGCAGTTCTTTAATAATGTATTTACTGACTTCAGCAAGGTTACAGCTCTTGATTCAGCTATTAATGCCCAAATCGCAATGTACACAATTCACAGTTAACAATTAAGGAAATTAAGATTCCTAAATTCACAGGCTTCCTTTTCAAGCTGTAAAACACAGATTTGGTATAAAAATTTCAGGGCTATAGAGACAAAGATGTTTGCATTTCCATATTGCCTCTTGTGCTGAACAAGACATTCAACAGAAGAATTTTCTATTGTATTCCAGAGTCTCTGGATGGCGGCACACAGTGGTTATAAACACTCACTACAACACTGTTCCCATATAATTCCTTTTTATCTTTTCCTGATTTTCTTTTTGTAAAATATTATTCATACTGAGAAAAAATATTCTATGTAATAAAGTTCTCCTGACAAACTTAACCAGAACAATCTGTCCCACTGAGCATTAATTACAGACAATGTTTCTGCCGTGACCTTGCACTGCATTTCTACAGAACTGATGTAACAACTCACTAAATGTATTTTTGAAAACCTGTGTCCCAGTTTATGGGATCACAAATAACACCTGCCAAATCTCTTTCTTGTTGCAGGAAGAACTCCAGGATTATGGTGTACCACTGCACTGACCCAAATAACAACACATTTCATTAACACTTTCTCCAATGAGGAACATGTGTATTAATGACGAGCATCTCCTTTGTGACACTGCATGGGATTTTCCAAAAATATTAGCCAACAACTTATCATGTCCAGGGAAGATGAGTTCACACTTTATGCCAAAGAAAAATTACAAGCTTCATGTAAAACCTCATAGCTTGCAACTGAGCTTTTTCGAACTTTATAATTTGTTTTAAATACTGAAAAAAGTCTTTTATTTGCTTTAAAGTTTCTTCTAACAACTTACCTTTCTTTCATGATAGACTAAATAATCGAGTTTTGTAGCTTTTAGGCATTAAAACTCAATTTTGAGCTTCTATTACAGTTAATTATTTCTTAATGAAGTTTTTAATAAAAGTCTGTACATCAAGATGACACAGGTAAATTAATTTTTCTCAGAACTTAGTCACTAGTAAATAAAGAGTATTTGCAGAATTAAATTCTAACTACAGGCAGGTGTGGTTTAGAATTTTGAGTGAGGTCTTTTGGTGCAGTGCTTTTGGGGTGTTTGATTGTTGGGTTTTCTGTTTGATTTGTTGTTTTTTTGTAAGCTGAACATCACAAAAAGATAAAAGTTCAGGCTGACTACATCAGTGGGTAGAAGTTGTCAACCATATCCAACAAGTGATGCTTTGAACAAAAGCAAATGCAGATACCACATTTTTAAAGTGGAAGATGGCCTTGCACAAACAGTACAAGATCATCATTAGTTTTTTACTTGAAAAAGCAACACAAAATTAACAGTACGTATGCAAATAATCCCTGACTCCTGAATTCACACAAATGTATTTTGTAAATGCAGTGGGAGATTGGACTATGGAATGGAAACCAACATCCCTTGCTACACTGACATTCTGAGTGAAAACAGCCACATCTTCCTCTGCAGCCCTGCTGCCATGGTAGGAGAACTTCAACAGCCATGCAAGCCGGGCTTTCTCAGCTTGGCAGCCATTCAGACACAGGCATCGGGTTCTTCGGTTCAAAAGTGACTGTCCTGAATTAAAAGGCCTTTTTACACGTTTGGTAATGGAACAATTGCAGGGAGCAAGTTCTGCTACCAGGGAGCGGCCTTTCTTCTTGCTGAGAATGAGCACAGCCTCATTTGCCAACTTCATGTGTGAAGAAGACAACATGCAATTATAAACTGCTTTATATTACAGTGCATGCACTTGAGACACTTTCCTTTCTACCATACGGACTCCATAAGTGCAGCAGAGCATCACCTCCCCAGGACATGCTACAGCCTACTTCTCGGCAAATGAAAACCTTTAGATGAAGTAAACTACAGAGCAAATTTCTCAGAGGCAGGACTAAAACTAATATGAACAGAACTAGGAATCACTCACAGATAATTAATTCCAGGTGCATTTAACTGATACCAGCAACTGCCAAAATTTTCTTTTTTTTTTTGGTAGTGTCAAAAGGCAAGTGGAAATATAAAGTGAAAAAGTAGGTGATTGAGAACCAATCACTTACCATTGGGCCTGGCTTCCCAGGCATACCATGCTGGCCACGTCCACCCTAGATACAAAAATAGAAACCACAGAATATTTATAAGAATTCTGCCTATTTTTAAATTATTTATTGTCAGTATTTGTCATAAAACCATATATACTAAAGTGAAAGAAGAAATGCTGGATTGCACATTCCTCCAAACACCGTCATAGAAAAATTCTGGAAGAAATTATGCTCCCATTCGAGTTAATGGATTTCTCTTTTTTTCAGAAAGGAGAATATTTTGAGAGACCTATGGTATGGGGTATACGCCAAAAGTAGAGCATATAAAAGTCACACAGAGAAATGCCAGGAAAACCATACTTGACATTGGACATAAAAGCAGCAGGATGAAAGTTCTAACTTAAATATGATTTCATGCCATGGATAATCCCTCTTTTTGCTAAAAATCTAAATATTTAAGATGATAGCTTTATTATCTGGAATTAAGTTTTTAGATTTCATCTGAATTGAAATCTGATTGAAAGACTTCATCTAAACTTTTATTTTAAACCTTCTTCCAAAAAAATTGATACATATTATTTCCAGGTCAGTAATTTTTGTGGAAAAGAGCCTCTAACAAGAAATACCACAGAAACACAGAAGACATTTTCATACTGTGAAAAACATGCTGTGAGGGTAATTTGGACTCATGGGCAGCTCCGCTATGAGAGATTACCATATAGTTACCATTCTCATTTTAAAACTGTTTTTAACTTTTAAAATTTATAGTAAAGATCTCACCCCACAAAACTGCTCAGCCTTAACTTTCTTAAGCTACATCAGAACTCACCACACAAGTGACTAGCAAGACACATGAATAAATACTATCAGGCTCGTGGATTTAAATGCAAGTAAAACAAGGGAAGAATTACAAGAGAGAAGGGAAATTCTACTTACAGGGGCACCCTGTGGTCCAATTCGTCCCCTTTCTCCTGGCATTCCCCTGGGTCCCTTGACAAAAAAACAAAAAGTGCATTATTTAGGAAGCCATCATGACAGAATAATAAAAAGGGCTGTTTTTTTCACTCCTGCAGGTGTAGCTTATCTTAGCCCAGAGCAGAAAAGAAGTAGCATCTTATAAAAATCCTTACAGCCTCACAGGCTTGCCCAGGGAAAATTCAATAAACTGCAACTTCTCTTTTTCCGTTCCAACAGTATTTCCAGTTTTAAACACATTAGAATGAATTCTTTATTTAGTCACCAATGACAATAATGCAAGTTCTTTCACTAAATCTCATTCACAAATTAGATTCTATTTCAGGGATATTACATTCTACACACAACATAGTGCTTCAACAGAAAGATGCCATTATCTGATATCAGAAAGAGCCTTTACTTCCAGAAGCTCTGCTGAGAGTCAGTTTTTGTCATGTAACACTGCTCACACATATTCAGTTGTCCAAAACCACATCTGAATGAAAATTACTCTGACAAAAAGTTTCTCCATTTCACTTCCAGGTCATACATACTCATCCTCACCATAACCTCCAAAATCCTGTCCATGGTTTTCTTAGTTAGCTCATTCCTCATCTAAATGACTGTGATTCTATCTCAGAGCAACCTAAGCTAGTTTTTCACGTGTTAAAATCACTCCATACGAGGCATCAACATGTAAAAAAACCCCAAAACTATCACCCTACCCTTATATGAGTAGGTAAACAACCACCACACCTACAGCCAAGTCTCTGTTGAACTTTCTAATTCATCATTATTACCTAAGTCTGCGAATAGAGAAGAATAACAACTTACAGTGGACCAAATTCACTGTCAGAGTAATAGAAAATTAAGCCTTCATTAAGAGAAAGTTCAGCTCCACAAGCTCAAACACAGATATCAAGCCCTTGAAGCTCCCACTGGCAATAGTATTTACAATCATTTCTGCAATACCCAGTGCCTGTGACACTCACTAGAGGACCTGTTGGACCCATGGCTCCTGTTGGTCCGGACTCGCCCTAGAAATGGAAATGAAATGACACAGTTAGAGAAATGGGTGAAAGGAAAATGGACTTATATCTCAACCCTGTCCTCCATGCTTATGTTGGACCTCAGGGGCAGATTTGCACAGTCACTTGTGTGCATCACATGGCAAGGGCACTGTCCCCTGTGCTGATGAGAAATGCTATGTTTATGTGTTCTCAGTGTTTATGTGTTCTCTACCAAGTCTGCTGCTGTTGTAGTAGGCAGAAAGTAGTAGGCAATCTTGGGAAAGAAATCTTTTCTTACATAAACTCTCCTTAACTACTAATTTCACATTTAAATTTAGATTTTGGAAGATTCACTTCATTTACTATGTTTTTTCAATTATCACCTATGCCAGGCCAAAAACATTTCAGCACCAGCACTGAAGAAAGTGGAAAAGCCTGAAAAAAGCATCCTATGCTCTTTTAAAACATCTTTTAACCTATCTTGAAAGGATTGACTCCAGCTGGCTATTCTGTGTTACCACTACTTTGATCTGAAGTTGTAAGAGTGGTGCAGTGCCAGCAGGGATCAAAAATTCTAAGAGAATAAACTAATAAAATAGTCAGTTTGATAAAATATATCCCCTCTCCTCTCCAATGCCTGTTTCTTTTAAGCCAATCTCTCATAATTTGAAAGAGGAGAGTCATGTTTTAGTTATGTTTAGTTAGCTTTGATTGTATTAAAAATGTTCATCTTGGTCACATAGAGCCAAAAAGAACCACAAACTGTCCAAGTGGAGAATTGCAAGATGTGCACGGGCTCTTTGTTCACAGACTTTGCTGTCTTCAGGATTACATGGATGTCCCAAATGGAGCACTCAGCTCACCCAGCGATCCCTTACAGGCCTAAACCAGCCCCAGCTGAAGTTGGGACTGGCACTGTTGAACTCTCTTCCCATATAAAGGGCAGAGAGGGTACGAATCTGTGTTCAAAAGATCTACTACCTTTCATGATTCTGGTACTACAGAAAACATGCTGGACTATTTACTTCTGTGGTGCATGAAAATACCTTTGCTCCAGCTGCTCCAATTTCACCTTTTGGACCGTCAAGTCCTTTCAATCCCTGTAAGTTATAAAAATATGAAGAAATTGTATTTATATATGTATACACAGAGAGCATTCCTACTATTATGGTTAAAGTAATTTGATACTAAAGTATTAAGAATGGATCTGAGGTGGTAAGAATAAGAAAAGAAAAAAATAAAATAAAGAAAAAGCCCAGATGGAACAAAGTTTTTAAACATTTCCTAAATGGAAACCATTTGTACAAGGTACATTTCCTTGGATTTGGTTTCCTTTTTAAAACAAGAAAGTTTTAAAAAAAAAATCCTAAAACAACAAGGAGAAGGCTCTGAGCCATAGGAAACCTATTTATTCCTCCCTGAAGTAAAATTCTGGCCAGAAAACTCAGTGATTTGTAATCACTCCATGTTGCAAACATATCCACCTCTCAAGTTCCCCACCCTAATGCAAGATTTGCCAACAGAGTGAGGGAACTGTCAGGTTTGCGCCTCCTGAAGCTTGGCAGGGCTCATGCAAGCTCCTTCCAGATTCCCAGAACATTTGAAAATAGAGTGAAGAAAGCACTGGAGAATGTAACACAGAGGTCAGCTTAAAGGGGAATAGCGCCGATTTTCTGCAAGGCCAATTCTGCTACAGCTGCCTCGTCTGTACTGTAGACAAATTCTGCACAGACACAAAGGAAAACTTCTGAAACTGCCTGGAAATATCATCTATACACAGACAGAAAACTTGGTCTCTTACCCGGTGACCCTTGAGACCTGGGAGACCAGGAGCACCAGGAAAGCCTCGAGGGCCCTAGGTAGGAAAAAGAAAAAAATAATACAATCCAGATTCTGCAGATAAACTCAGCAATAATTGTGGTAACAGGGACAAGCAGCAATAATACTGATATTGCTAATACTCCTTCACCTTCATCATAGTGAGGCACAGCATTTGAGCAGGGCACGGATAATACAGCCTTGAGGTTAGACAGTCTCAGCATTACACACATTTTCACTGACATTAAAAGCTTTATCATTCATACTGGTGTGTGACCAAACCTCAAATTTCAATAGAAATTAAATGAAATGAGGGACAGATCAAGTTTTGAAGCTTAATATGGAAAAATATTAATTAAACTGAGATTAAAACTCAGCGCAATCACTTAAAATTAAATAGAAACTCAGAACTGCAAACTGTACCTGTTCTTTCAGAATGTGTCAGCCAAGAAATATGATAAACAACAGCCATTAAAGCACATTTCGCGATTAAACCGAAGTTCTCTTGCAACTTAGCTTCCTACCAAGTTTTCTGGAAAGGCTAATGGAAGGGATTCAGGTGCCTTGTCAGAATATTGGTCATATGAATTTAGAACAGAAATCACAGATAACAGTTTTCCTCTCAGATAAAAACAGTTCAGCAAACACTGATCTGAAGCCTGAGAGTGCGCTAAGACAAATACTTCAGAAATTGAACTGTGCAGCTCATTATTGAAAGCAAAACTGATGAGTCACAGCAGGATGATGCAATAAGGAACCAGAATCATATGATGGCATAAGATTATTTTGCAAAAATGTAAATAATCATGTTCTTACTGGAGATCCTGGAAATCCAGGCTCACCGGATTGTCCTGGTCTACCAGGTTCACCCTAAGGAAAGAAAAAAAGGGAACATATTAAGATAGGAACAGTGAAAATCAACTTGTCTTATCATTCTTCAATTCAAACAAATGGAGGACATTCACATCAGTATTACACATCCTCTCTTTGTTGTGACAATGTCAGTGACATAAATCAACTGCACACATGCCAAGTAAATGTGTATTAAACGTGTTAACTTACAAAAAGTTTTTAACCAAGAATGGGGAAAACTGAAGGCCACAATGCATCCCAGCCATCAGGAGATGGTGCTGCCACCTGGTTTTCCTAATGGGAATTAGTGAGGCAGCCTTCTGTCATCTTCACCCAGATCATCAGATTGCTGTTATTTCCCACAGCAATCTAAAACTACCTACATTGTACCTTGTTACTCTCCTTCCATTCAGAAGTTTTTTAAAAAGTGTATAATTTCATTCTAGGACAGTGACTATTTTTTGTGTACTGCAATAGGAAAGACAACATGGTCAGCCTGAACCAAACAAGTATATTTTGAAGGCTAATCAAAGCCCTTCAGAATCACAGCCAAACATTCCTTTATAAGCATCAAAGAGTTCAAATGCACCCAGGACACCAGGCTGCAGGAATATGAAAGGCTTCCGAAAAATAGTTCCAGGTCAGAGAGAAGGTAAAGTGCTTCACAAATGCAATTAAAGATATACAAGAAATGGAAATGGAGGAAATTCTCGCAGTAGTATCAAGATTTGACTTCCTTGCAGTGAGTTAACTGTTGCCAAGGACTCTTAAAAACTTCTTGAACAGTTCAATGGGAAAGTCACTGTTACACAATTAATTTTTATATTAAAATGGCATCTGCAGTTTTCTAACCAATTTCCAAGTTATAAATCACAGTTCAGATGGATTTAGTGTGATTCACAAACAAATAATACACACCTACCAGTAAGGTCTTAGGCTACTGTTGTGAAGTACATATACACTTAAGATATACAAAACATACATTGTACATATACATATGTGCATACATGGATAAAGGAATACAATCAGCTGTGAATATAATCAATTACCAATTTTATTAAGAAATAAAATACTAAAATCTTATCCAGACACACATCTATGCTGCCATTAGAGGTCTTCTAACCCAAGATGCAATCCCAAAAGACAGGAGATGTCTCCAATAAACCCCCTGTAACTCTGATTTCTTATGTTTGATTTCAAGAATGATTATCTCAGTTAAGAACTTACTGAGGCAAGAAATAGCAAAGAGCTGCTGCTTAGACTTTACGTATAATGATGATGACATGTGAAGAAAAGAAAGGAGGGGTTGGAAAACGGTTGCCAAGATTCACAGTTTTGGCACTGGATTTAATGAGGAGTACAATTACAAAGCCAAATAAGTAGACAATAGTAGTTACAACAGGCACATCTGCTGGTTAGTCACTGTCTCACAGATGCCAATGTTTGTTTTATTAAAAATAAAACAAGATAGAAAGAATAACAAACTTACATCTTCACCAGGTTTGCCTGGAGGTCCCTCTGGTCCACGAGAACCAACTGGCCCCTAAGAAATAAATGTATTTATTGAGAAGTCAGTTTAGCCATCACTAAAATATCTATTTGCTCCATTTCAAAGTCTGGTTTTACAAAAACAGATGTAGAAAAAGGAAGAGTTTATGCCTAAGCACATTTGCTTTACTTCGTGGTGCTCTTTCTAAACATCCTGACCCTAAACACCCTGCATTATATTATACGAAAATATAGGATAGATTCTTCAGAAAAAAACCCAAAACATTAAAAATCACAGTCGTTGTTGCTTCAAATATCTGTCTCTTTCTTTTACTTTTGAATCATTTTGTTGCCTCAAAAAAAAAATTCTCATCATCCTTTGTGGAAGTTAACTGTCAGGTATGGTTTTACCAATGCTTAACCATCCTCAGGCCTGTGCTGGAAAAGTAAGAATGATTGTTTATAATATAATCATTGCTATTCACATTCAAAACAATTCAAATTCACTAATCCAGGCCAACATGCTTTGAACGCCACAACTCTTCACTGAAGTGACATAATAGTTTCAGCTGAAACAACATGACAAAAATTCTGTCCTGAAATAAAATGTTATAGCATATTTGCAATTCTGTTTTGAAATATTTGCATTAATTGGTCTTACCATCGGTCCTGGATCCCCAGGTTCACCAGGTGGGCCTGCGGGGCCAGCACCACCCTAAAATTAACCAAATATTAATACAATTACAGATTCCAAAAAGAATTATAAGGATATAAGTTAAAATCCATGACCAGGAAAACCACAGCCCACGGGAGAGTCTGGATTCTAATTCAGAATGAGTTCACATTTCCATATGACAAAGTTGGATACTAAAAACCCTCAAGCTCTAGATAAATCCTATGCCATACACAAACCCCACTGGAAACTTAACACCATGCCAATATACCAAAACCAGAACAGTCTTCAGTTGCTGCTCACTCTTTAAAAAGCTTGCTGGGTTAAAACCTTGTTAAAGGTCTAATAAACCGGGTTTTTGGAGCTAACCCCTGTGTATAGAGTCCATCTGGAGCAGAGCCCTTGCTTAAATTCACTTCTGGATGAAGGTGCCTTCAGCCACAAGTCACTGAGGATGGGCACTGCCCCAGAGATGCACAAACCCCAGACACTACAAGCTTTGCCTTCATCTCTGGCCAATTAAAGCCCCTGAGGTGCAGCACTCACTTGTTTTCCTTGGAGACCTTGAGGACCTCTTGGACCCACTGGACCCTGTTGAACACATAACTCATTACACACTGGAAAACAACATTTCCCAAGTAACATTCACCCTACAAAGAGCAAAATGGCCTGAAAGTGACCAAGAAAGCATTTCCACATTACTCTGAAAGGTTTTTACTCAGAACACTGGCATTATAAAATACAAATGCACATTGAATGAAATCTTCAAACTCCAAAAGCCACAGGAGTGCAATTTCATTAGCAGCTGAAAATATGTCTGGAATCAGAATAACCAAACTGTCTGAATAGCTCCACTCAAAGAAATGAAGTAACAAAGTAAGAGTTGGGGGTAATAATCTTCACTTGAAGAGAATCTCATTACTCAGCTGAATCTCATAATGGAATCAATGGCAAAATAAATTAAACTGGTGTTCTCAGTCATGAGCTGAGAAGCAGCAATGAAAGGACATGTTTAAATGTATCAGACAAACCACCAAAAGAGCTTCCAAATCACTGTGGTTTGTTACACGAAATTCAGATTATCCCTTAGAAAGAGTCATGGAACTTTCAGGAAAAATCTCAAGTTAAATGTAACTTGTAACATGAAATAAGCATTATCTTGTTTGAAAGTAATTATCTTGGTTCTAGTAATATAAAAATACCTCTAACAGACAACTATTCATTTTGACAGAAACTCAAGATTTGTGTCTTTTAAAATTCATTAAATTTTTACCAATTTTTACAAAGTAAATGTAGAAACGTTAACAATAAGCCATTTGAAAAAAGCTAATGAACATTAGACACAAAACATGTTTCAGCTGTCAGTTACTCAGTTTACAAGGGAAGGAAGAAAGGAAGTCACATAATATGATGAATGAATCCGAAGACAGTGAGTGCCAACTGACTCTAGCTGACTTTGTGTAAGGCCTTAGAGAGACATGGATATATTAATACTAAAATTAATCACACTAGATAATGACAAGAGAAGAAACAAGAAACAGAACAAGAGATGCAATACCTTAAGACAAACAGAGTAAAAGGATTAAAACAATGAAAGCAACAAAGTAGGACAGAATTGTGGAACAAATCATTGTATATTCAGAAAGCAAATTCACTGACGAGAGACAATCCTTGAAAAATTCTTTGAAGAAATCACTGCAAGAGTTTCTTCAGTATTTTCAAGATAGAAGAGAGGTAATATTAAGAAACAACAACCCCAAGAACTCTAGCAGAGAAAACCTAGGGTGATGGAACAGCTTTCACAGTAAGTAGAAAACTTCAAAATTTACCATTAAGTCCCCAGTGCACTAAAAGTAAAGGGCATATCTAAACAGTGAGGGATGCCAGTGAAAAAAGTGGACCCACTGGAGAAAAAGAAAGTCTGTCTTGACATAACAAAGCATACATTTGAGCTAAGAGCTGGTTTTGGAAATAATTTTTTTAATTGCTACAAAAAATCTCTAATTTGATGTCACCATGTGAAAAGAAGTTAAATATTTGTTTATTCTGCTTTGTGTTATACCTGACAATTTTCAGTTACTGTGCAGTGACTCAAGAGGAGCTGTTTTTTCTCCTGTACCTCACTGTTAGTAGCTGCTATATTTCAAAAGGAGGTGGGAGGCTAGAGATGGGAGAAGAAACTCTATTTAACAGAAAATTTTTTTGCACTTTTTTCCCCAGGTACTGTGCAAAACTCTAACACAATATACTGTACATTCAGGTTCTAGAGGCACAGGAAACTGAAGAGAATGAATTCCCTTTTGGGTTTTTGTACATCCACTCCACTTCCAGCCTCTCCTACAGTACAGGGCTAATGTGCTCTTACCACTGCACCAGGCATCAGCCCCATCTGACTTCCAAGTCCAGATTTCTCATCCAGTCCTGCCATCTGAGCTGAAAAGGGCTGCAAAAATAAGATGGGCGATTTTAGCTGTAAGTCATTGTGATGGTTTTTAAGGCAAAAATCCATGTAATCACATCTTCATTACTTACCTTGGTTTTGCCATGCTAACAACTAAATTCTTATTTTAACCACTAAAACAAAATTTATCTTTCCTGTAAATTTGAGGTGTTTAAAGCTTCAAAGACCAGGTGAATACATTATATTATCTGCTGACTATTCTGACTATTCCCACTTTAATATCAAACAAGTAGTAAAATGACCTAAAAAGAAGAAAGCCTCCCATTAAATTAATTTCATTTTTTCATTACCTTCAAATCTAAATCAAACCTGACATATTCCTTCATGTCTTCTAAGCCTTCCTTTGGTTTTCACTTACCATGCTTCAAGTTCAGAAATATCTTAAGGTAAACAGAAGTGTAGCTGATTATATGATTGCAAATTAGAATTTTTAAGCATGTTGCCCTTATACAGTAAAGCTGAAATCCACTGCTGTTCATATAAACTCACAGAGACCAATAACTCAGAGCAGGAGAGCAGGGAGAAACTTCAGTACCCTCCTTCTTCTGCAAGTACATAGCTGAAATCAAGAGTTTATTTTGCTTCTTTCAGAGTCAGATCCTCACTCATGGTAGGCCAGAGTTTACAGGGTCCGAGAATGAGCAACAGCTCAAACATGGATTCAAATCCTCTAATATTTAAAGTCAGTTCCTGATTAAATTGGTCACCAAACACGTTTTCCAAAGGCTGGAGATTGCCTGACATCAGAGACAGGAATATGAACAAAAAAAGGCTTAGATTTCCAGCCACACCTTTCTTGCATATTTTCTGTGGAATTCTAGGTAGGATAACAGCCTAACACCCATTATAGTGCTTCTGTGATTCTAAGAGATTCCTGTGTGCTGAAGATATTTACTTGGGCTCAGTCTGCTGGATTCAGGTCTATTTGGAAATGTGGTTAAGTCATGGAATGCTGCCCAAAGTTGCAAGCCATTGGCCTAACACAAATATTGCAGATTTTTGTCACTATAACTCTATTGTTTTCAGTAACATCTCAGGAACAATGGAATGAGAAATCAAAACAGGTGTCAAAACAGTAATAAACATGTAACTGAATACACTTGATAAATTCAAATACGTATTTAATTATCAACTACAATTGGTCTCCAGTAGAAGGGGGGGGAGAAAAAGAAGTCTTGCCGAATACCTTGTCTGTATCTATGGCTAGTTAGCATTGCTTTCATAAACAGCTTTTTACTTAATCTTCTCAGTGCTGGTCTGAATAATTCCAGGCAGAAGCATGATCAACCACATTTTAGTTTCTCTCATTAGTTATTTATAATTAATCTTACTTGTCTCTTTTCTACATTCCTGATTTGGTATGCTAGCTTTCCCTGTACTATTGCTCAGACCCCTTGGCTGGTGGAAGTAACAGAACCCTTACGGTGGTTCGATATTAGGGTAGTTTAGCTTTTCCAGATGCTAAAATCCACTATGAAAGGTGAGTCCTTTCCACCATTTCTCATGTTCAGCTTGCCCCAGTTTTTGGCAGAATATGCACTGCCACTACCTGCTGCCCCTCTTGACTGGGAGAGAGCAACTGTGGGCACAGCATTTCATGGTCACTGAAACAAAGGCAAGCTACCATTTATATCATGTGGATCTGGTCCATCACTCACTTCACTTTTGGCTAGAGTATACGCAAAACTTACCCTGCTTATTCCATCTGGTCCTGGGTGAGTGGGATGTCCTGGAGGACCAGGGTCACCAGGCTGGCCAGGGATACCAGGTTCCCCATCAATCCCTTGAGGACCACGAGGACCCTACAAAGAAGATCAGGAATGCCAACAATGTGCAGAGGTATTCACTGAAATCACTGTAACTGGCAAACGTCTGCCTCTTTGGCATAAATCTGTGTTTCTACAGAAAGATCTTAAACACCATCCCTCAAGATCTGTTCCCACTTTCAGAGCAGAAGCACTGACTAAACTTAATCATGAATCCAACACCTAAGTAAACTACAGTAATTTCTATCACAGGCTCTTTCAGAAGCTCAGGCTTCCTATCATTCCATACTAGAGTATACTATTTCTGAAAAACTCTCTGGCTTTGCATAATATAAAGAATAAAGTGGATTTACTTCTAAAATTTGTACAGCTCAGACAAGTGCAAATACAGAGTATTGCTGGATTTTTACAACCTACTTGACATCATGAATGGTTTTGCCAGTTCATACAATTGTCAAATTCTCAACACAGTTATAATGCCAGAAATGCACTGAAAGTTATCTGGTGTTGAAGTCACTTCTAGACACTATTTACAGAATAGGTTAGGAACCCATCCTGTGCTCTCATTTTGATCCCCACTTTTGATGCCTAAACTGTGTTCATTTTAACTTGTCTAAGAACTAAAATTAAATATGGAGGCAGCTAATAAAACATCAGTGGAACAAAATGAGTAGTAATGGGTCCAATAAATATATAATTCAATCATAAATATAGACTTTAAAGTGCTTGTTACTACTCCTTTTTTTCATTAGAATAAAATGCTTAACCAAGGCAAGGAAAAGTTTTAGACTACGTAATGAGCTCTTCCATTTTAAGGATCCTTAAACAAAAAACTTTAGAAGCCTGCCTCAGTGAGTCATCCTTTCAAACACAATTAATAATCAGACATATTGCTTGTATTTCCATGAGGTGAGGCCTGTGTCTGCAGCACATTTCAGCAGAATTTATATCTGAACTGGTATGGTTTGAACCAGTATGGTTCAGAAAAGGAGTTGTGAATAGATGGCATTCTGAACAAATGAGAAGGTTTGTGCGTGTTGGACGGAAGCAGAAGGTTCTAGCACAAAACTTTATTCTTTAATATATCTATTACAAACACAAGGACACACTGCCAAGCCTAAAAGTGCTTACTGTCCCAAGGAGGAAAAGAATGAGATACCTCATTTGTTTGTTCTCAAAATGACAAAAAAACCCAAAGCTTAGCATTAAAGAAAAAAAAACAGAACAAACCAACACAAACCCACAGTTGCCCATAAAGAATTTAGCAAGTTTTTGTAGGATTGCAGATTTTCAATACCCAAACAAGACACCTTAACACAATAGAATAGAGAAAAAGACCCTTTTTTCGTTTCTCTTTAGAACAGTACCTGCTTTTTAGTCACCAAAACTCAAACTGTTTCAAAAGCAAAAATGCAACCGCATACCTCAAAACCAAAAAGTCACCAAAATGCACGATTGCATTTATAGGTAGCAACTAACCAGTGGTATACAACCAGTTTAGTGGGTTTTTTAATAAAATATTTATCATGTTATTTATTTTATGGTATTTATATGTTTATATGTATAGAAAAAAAAAGCCCTTTCATTTTCTTTCACCAATTCAACATCAGTGAGGTTTAAAAAAAAAGAAAGAAGGAAAAAGGAAAAACATTCTCACAAATGCCACGAGGTGGCATCATTTAAACACATAATTTTCTCATTCTGGCCCATCGCTGCTGCCGCTCAGGAAACAATTAAAGGTTTAGCTTTTAATAAAAAAAAAGGAAAATGCAGCTCATGGTAGAACACTCCCAAACTTCTATCTACTTAAACTGCTACTGCAAGTAAAATCCAGTGTAAATCCACATGGAAAGAAAAACATATGAATGGTTCTGAGTATGTCCAAGTTTATTTTCCATCTTCAATGGATCATTTGTAAACAACTGAAATGTCATCATACTCCAAAACTCCCCCTCCCTAGATGCATTTAGAAAATGCCGGCAAACTATTCCCTAGACGTGTCTCTCTCACTGTTACACTAGCAAAGAATCTGGTGTAAAAAATATGCTTATATTCCTGGCTCCATTTTATAGCCAAGGGTCCTGCTTTTGTAAAAGGCAGAGATCCACTGAGAGGTTGAGTTCCTTCTGCTCACTCGTCAGGAGGAGCATGGCTTTAGTGAACAACAAAAAATCATCGGGAGAAGCAAATAAACAGCTTGGAAACGGCTCAGTGTGTTAGTAACCTCACCGGTCAGTAGTAATGCATTCACCCAGATTAATTTTATAAAGGCAGTGTGTACAAAGCTATCTGCTCCATGGGGGGTTTTCATACTATAAACTGCAGGTGTGAGCTAACATTTCTTGTCCACAAGTGAAAATAAAACCCCTGTGCTAGCAGCCAATGTGTTTCTGAGAGCAGCGCTCTTTGGTCTCAGACCTACGCTCTGGCACGCACACAGCTCACCAGAACCTCTGACGTACCACTCGCAAAGGAGCTGACTGCTTCTCAGCCCTTTGTTGTTTCTTGAAAGCAGAATAATAACCTGTGTCAAAAGGACTCAAAGCCATTTACAGCCTTTTGGTATTTTAGGTGCTTGTAGCCACCACTCTGTGGTGAGACACAAGGAAAGCAGGGCAGGAAATCAGAATTTATTTAGCATCTCATTGACAATATTTCCCATTAGGAAAGCACTTCAGACACAGTCTGATTCAGAAAACACAGTCAAGATTCCTTTGTGCACCCCAAGACTGCACAATTACTCCCAGAGTTCTATTAATCATTTGCATACTCATTCTTCAGACAAATGTCTTAGGGAGATTTGAAGAGCAGCAGTGGCTTGGCAACCATCACAAAGAGGCTACACACTTACTCCATTTTAAAAACTTCATTACCATCTACAGACAACAGGCACACACTGGAAACAGGGCAAGCGGGCCTGGTTTAGACCTATGCCTAACCTCAGTATTGGCTTGCTCTCTCCTGAGGGACAGAAAATATCCACATTGAAATTACAATGATTTGACTCTAAAATCTGCTTTTAGCAGCTTCTGCTCTTTGACCTAGCTTTTTCAAAAGGAACATGTCATCTTGGGTATTTTCAGCACTCCTTTTTGGCCTTTCTGTGGTTCTCCACATGCAGACACCGAAATTCCCTTATGAAGTCTTTATTTCCACTGAGCAATCCTGGTTACATTATTCACCAGCATACCAACAAATGTAGTCACATATTAACTCCTGCTAACTTCTGAGCTTTGTCTTTTCTGAAGTGCTCTGAGCCACACAACTCACACCGTTTCTGCTTGGAGTAGCCACCGGCAAACAGGCATCGAGTTCTAATCAAGAGAACGTGATGTTCCAGTTCTGTCTGAGAATGTTTGTTGAGGAAGTATGGCTTTTAGTGGAATTACTGCTAAACCTCTGTCAATTCCCTCAATATATTCAGGTTTCAATCTACCCCAGGAACAACGAAATAGATATGTTTTCCTGTTTGTTACCTGATTCCTGGAAAATACGAGGACAGTTTTGGTAACTCTAGAAGACATAGAGACAGTTTAAAGCCATCTAATCTTTTAAGATTGGTTCAGGTACTTTATTTCTGAGATATTAAATAACTTACAGGTCTTCCTTTTGGTCCTCGTTCTCCTCGTGGACCTTGTGAGCCTGGAGGTCCCTAAAAGAGAAACCAGAAATATTAAGGCTCTTTTAAACTACCTAATGATTAATAAAGCTCTGAAAATATAAAATCCAATACTTGTTTGAAAATTAATTTTTGGGTTTTTTTCTACATCATCATGAAGAAAACAGCTATAATCACCAAGTATTCAAAATTTCTTCTCAACTGGTACATTGCCTGAAGGGAGTAAAACCAGGATGCAGAGATCTACAAAATGGTTTGATCTCTCATGGGCTCCACAGGGTAATTCAGCAAAGGTTTTCTGAAAGCTGGAGGCTCTTCATGGAGAGATGTACAGGTTTGAGAGACTCTCCCTGCTAGTCCAGGACTGCTCTCTGCTCAGCCCCAGCATGGAGCACCCTGCACCTCCTCCTACTCCTGCTTGGTCCCTGCAGCGTCCACCCAGCACAAAGGGCCTCAGACACGCACGTGCTGCGAGCACACATCCATTCACGCCAGGCATGGGCTGATATGAGATTGGTAAAAACATCCCATCACCTCCTTGCCCCTTCAAAGCCAGCAGCTCTGCAGGCAATACCCACTAAGGCACAGAAGAATCCTCCTTCACATCACCCTCACAGCACAAACCAGAAACGGCAGAAAGTGGCAGATGCCTCATCAGAGAAACAGAAGATCAAAAAAGTACTCACGGCTGGTCCCGGGCGGCCTCGTATCCCTGAAACCTAGAGCAGGGAATATAAATTAAAGTTACCACTATGGAAAACCTATTGAAAAGCAAATAGCAAGGTAGGACATTAAAGTACCAAGCAAGGTAAAAGGCTTTTTAGGGAAAGGGAGGGGGGAAAAGTAAATTTAATTTCCACTGGTTATCTTTTTCCAGTTTGGAGTCTTTTTATTAGCAATATGAGCAAAATCTTAGAAGTATCACTGCTACTCTAAAAAAGATTAAATAAATAAGTGAATTATAATGATTTAGGATCAACTTACTGATTATCTAAGTCTGTTTGTCTTCATAATAGAAAGGAATAAAAAAAGAGATAGCAAAATTTTATTACACCATTTTCTAGATACTAATTTACCATTTTACCTCCACAAAAATCTAACTATAAAGATTATGGTAGCTTTAACTCAGTAAGAACTTTTCCCAAAATGCAATTGACAATAATTTCTAATGTTACATATGTGAAACAGTATACTGCCATTCCTTTCATTCCTAGGCTGTACAGTTCTGTCGTATTTACTTCATTACTGCAATTCTGCTTTAAAGCATTAATATGGACACTTCTAGGGTGTCCTGATAAATGAAGAAAATCTTGACTTACAGGTGGCACTATTCCAGGTTCTCCTTTTTGCCCCTGTAGGAAAAAGATACCAAAACATCAGATGGCAGAAAAGAAGTGCAAGTACAATTAACAGAACCAGTTTCACCAATACCATCCCTGTGACTGTGATAAACATTAAGGCTTCTCTAATTACATAACAAGACTAAATTAAAGAACTTGTGACAAATAATATGGATTATTTTAATGACTATGGACAGTTATTAAAAGAAGGCCACAAATTCACATTATTCTCTAGCTGTAAAACACACTGTTGGAAATAAGAATCAAACTAAAAAAATAGAAACTTTTCTACTAGAAAGTCCTAGAAAATATGTTGGAGTTCTGTTACTGGATTATTTGATTCATGTGAAATACAGAGCCTAGAGCAGCATTCAGATTCCATTTCTTCAAGATACTAAATTAAAATATGCATTATCAAATCCATGGACACAGAAATGCATCTGCAGCCTAGGGACAGAAGACAATGATATTGCATAGCTTCAGGGTGAAGGACAACAGCATCTGACAATTGACTTTTCTTTGAGCTGAATGTGTTGACAGTGATTACATGTTGCATCAAAAAACTGAGTTTAGACCTATTGGTGGTAACTGGTTTTTTAAGCTAAAAAAAGAGGACTTTGCAAAGATAAAAAATGTCCTGCCTTGTTTATCAAGTAATAATTAGGTGGTCACAGTCCATAAACTACGTCTGCACAGAAAGTACTCAGTTTTGGTGAGTGTATGTACTTGATCATCTAAAAATTATTTCAATTATTTCTTGTAGTTGCTTACTATCTTAGCAGTCCATTTATGAGAATGCATTTTAATTTCCTTTGTAAGAACAGGTCTTCCCTTTAATTGCACACAATGAGAGAGGCTGCCCACAGAACTGTGGCTCTGGGCAAGGACACACCATCCCAGGGCTGCCTCCTGCCCACTGGGCAGCTGAGTCTCAGCACAAAAACCAGCTGCAAGCTTTAATAGTTCAGCATCTACTGACATAATGGTCATTTCCCTCAGTCTGTGGCACTGCTAGAGGTGAAACAACCAAACTACTCAAACTGGAATTCCTTTGATGTAGACAGCAGGGATTTTCAGCCAGGGGATTCTCCATATTAAGATCAGGAGTTTTGCCTGCATCCCAGCATTTTTTTTCATGTGGACTGCAATCTCCCTAGCCACAAAGGAAGACCAAGAGAAAGAACTAAGTGCTTTTAACTGAGCTTATGTATATCTTTGGTGATGTGCTTCAAGGAAATACATTAGAGTCTTTTAACAGTTGTAATACATTACCAAAAAAAAGTAAAGGAAATCTTACCTTTCTTCCTCTACCTATGAAAAAGGACAAAAGAAGAAAAGAGAAGAAATTAATGTTTTTACTCTGAGAGACAGAACACAGTAAGAGTTGAGCAGCTAGAGCCATCCCTGATCCTGGATGCAGAGGGGATGGTGCATTGCCTACAGGGTGCTGGGGAGTTCCCAGGGACACACTTACTCCCTTGTTCTGGTGCGCAGAAATTGAACAGCTTGCAAAAGTGTCCCCTGATTCTCAGCCTTTTTCCTCATTGCACAGAATAACAAAAAACACTTTGGGAAAGCAGAGTCTCTTGTGGGGGATTGTCAGATGCTGACCTAATGATTGACAGGGAAGTCAAGGGAAGCTTTACTGCTGACTTCAATAGAAGCATTGATGATGGACGCACAACGTATTACATGGTATTTTTCAAAAGACAGAGCTGACAGAGGGACTTTTGACCTTTTCTTGTCTAAAAAGCACCTGCACTACCATGTGCCTCCATTGAGAGCCATATAGCCACACTCACACCCACAAACATCCTTCAGAGGAATATTTTTTAAATACCTCGAATAACAGTAAAGGAATTTGGGAATGCGTCCATACTGCTTTGATATTTGCTGGGTGTACCCTGTTGGTGTTGGACCAATGCCTCCCAAAACACAGCAGGATGCACCATTTATTAATGCTCACCACATCTTGCTCTATTGCTCAATTACACAAGTCCCTGTTTTGGTCTTTATCACTTGTCTGTTCAATATTAAGCTGACCAACAGCAATTATATCTCTTGAAGAAATTAATTATTATACACTAAATGTAGTTCTAATAATTTGATATACAGTATTATGCAGCATTAATTGCAAGGTAAGAAATTTTCTTTTAGGAAAATCGAGGTGGGATTCCTTTATCCAAGTCTCTCCAAGAACTGGACTGGAAGAATGGAAAATAGATAATCTCTAAAGTATATAACAGAAAGGATGGAAACAGCGAGTCAATAATACTTCACGCTTGTTTTATTTTTAAGTCTCACAAAAGGATCCATATTTTCACTTTGGGTAAACACTTTACACTGTTTACATTTACCCATCCATTAGAGGGTCCCTGAACTGAGCATTTTAAAGAATGAACTTATTATATATAGTTATGTATTCAATATATATTTATCTTAATATGTTTATTATACATATTTATCTTTCAGTTTCAGATGAACCACAAAAAGAAGCCAGAATCTGACCTCCTCAAAATATCAAAATGGAATTCAGACAAACTTGTTAGATGTAAAGCCATTTCACCTTAAAGCAGATTCATAGTCTAAAGCAAACTGTTTCCAGAGTCAGCAACCCAAGATGGAAGATAACTGTCAAGTATCTACTCTTTTCAGATTTAAAATTTCACCATGGAAATACTATTAGAAACTTCAATATCAGAAGCTTCAGTTTGGGCTCTCTCTCCTTCCAAACTAGGAAAGGCTCTTACCAATGGTGGGGTCGAAATCCCGTGATGTATGGGGACACACAGGACAGCACTCTCCCGGAGGCACCTGGGGGTTCTCACACTCCAGCAGATCCTGACACTGGATTTCATCGCAAAGAATAGCTCCGTTGTCACAAACACAGATTTGGCATGGTGAGGGCTTCCAAATATCCCTGTTCAGGTACATCTGGCCATTCTGAGTGCAGGCTATTTCTTCACCATCTTCTCCTGGGACAGAGGAAAGAATACATGACACATTTTCCAACCACAAAATCAAAGGAATAGGACTGGATCAGGAAAGAGCATATCTGGAGATGAGAAGCAGCATCATGTACACAGAGAAAACAATCCCCCAGCACAGCTGAAGCTGATGTTAAGGACTTTTAAGACATATGTCTTTCTTATTTTCCATCTATTTCTTGATCAGAAAGAAGTGAAATAGAGTCACCAATTCCCCCACAGTATCAAAGGAACTTTGCCTCATTAATCTTTGGATGTCAGCCTGCTTAGGGGGGTGTCATCTCTGCCCTGAGGAACTCCTGCCAACTCCCTGCTCTGCGTAAGAGCTGAGCACAGGCCATCACTGGAGAGGTCTGACCAGGGAGAAGAACCTGTGACATTTCTCTCTGGAATGACACAAACTGCCTGCTCCCTGTTGGCTCACACAGCCAGATGGGACAGCACTCAACAGACACAGCAGCCAGTGGGGGAAAGAAAAAAGACAATCCCATTTACTGGGTAAGGTTTATTTACTGGTGTAGGGGAATACCAGCACAGAGAAGCAAATCTTCCAAACAGGACAGCCATATCTAAGTCTATGTGTTTGCTTTATTTCTACTCTGTAGCCAAACACTCTAAATACCTGGACTCTTTTTTTTTTTTTAAATAATGAAGTGAGTATATCTCAGTATCTTCTATAATTAAAATACATCTGAGAAAGAGTACAAAAAACAAGTGAAGGGGAAAGTTTGCTTGCGCATCCAACATTTCACAAAATGCCCTAGCAGCAAAAAATATTTTTTCACTTCTTCCCACTGAATATTTCATCCTCTAAAGGAGCAGGCAGCTGCAAAACCAATGAACTGTCCCCAGGCTGTCCCTAGACCATGTGTCACAACTTGCAACCCAAGAATCCCAGTGCCAAGACAGTCTCTGAGTCACACACAGCAAAGCTGTCATTCACAGTCCAAAAATTATTCTCCTGACCCCTGAGATGCTGCAGAGAAGACTGTCCTTACGTGGGTGGGAGCTTCATCTGACCACAGAAATCCTTCATATAAAAAATGTCTTTGAAACTGGACAATCCAGTTAAAACCGTTACTGAAAATTTCCAAACAGGCCTGATTTCTAACTGATAAGACAGGGAGTAAGGTCAATTATATACATAGAACACATTTAGTCAAAGATCACAACCACTGCTTGTTTAAACAAACAAACCTGTTACTAGCATAAAAATTAACAGCCCTAAGCACAAGGATAATTTCACTGTTCTATACATTTCTGTCCTAATTTAAACCAGATGTAAACAAAAATTACAAAGTAATAAATATAAACAGATTTGGAATTTCAGATTCGTGCTTGATCTCAAGTCCAGTTACTCCATCAGTGTTGAAGCTTGAAGAAAGGGAGCAGATGTGTCATTAACTGTTGCCTGACATCACTAACAGCTAACACAAACTCAAATTGAAATTTTCACCAGGTCAGCTCCTCTTCAATCTCTTTATCACATCAACAAACAAAATGGCTTGAAGAGGCGCTGCAGAAGCTCAGGAGGAAATGTTTTCAGTGTGAAGTAAAGACATCAACCAAGTGTGCTGTACAGTCCATTTATGACACTGTGAGAATCATTTTCCAAACTGCAGATTGTATTTTGGAAACCACTCTTCTCACTTCTCCCTTGTGAGCATGACATAATGCACTGTCTGACATATTTAGCCTTTTCCCCCCAGATGTCTGGCATATGGTCTATGTCTTCTTTAACGTATCACCCGCAGAACTCGTTGTGCCGTTCAAAAAAGCAGCAGTTTGCATAAATGAAATTTCTACGTTATTGAGCCCAAAGTCAGCATTCTGTCATAACTTCAAATAAACCACATAGCAACTGCTCTGGCAAATCAGAGCTGAGCCAGACTGTGACTAGCTTCTGCCTGGGTCCCACTCAGCAGCTGGGAAAGAGGCAGACAAAGGCAGGGGAAAAAAGCACATACCAACTTCTGAAAGCTACTCAGAAGCCTGCATTACCACCAGATTGCAGATATGATAATAATTTAAAGGGGGGGGAAAAAAAAAAAAAAAGAAAAATAAAAGAAAACACACACCACCTCATAATATTGCCAGAAAACACAATTGTGCATCTTTTGATTACATTACATGCTTCTAGTTTTTCATTCGGCTGTGACTGCATTACACTGAAAGAGTAACCTGTAAAGGGCAGCTACTTTAAAGCCAACTCATTTCACAAGAGCATTTTGACATTCTGCTCCCAGGCCTGAACTGCAGGCATGTTACCCAGCTACACCCAGGCCGGCAAAGGCAGCAAAGGAAATCATTCTACCATTTCCTCTCTGGCTTGGAGATTTGCAAGTTTGCTTTAATCACAGAGACCAACTTACAAACTCTTTATATATCACATGTTCTTTCTACCTCTACAGTTGTAACACAAGGTGCTGAGTGGCTTGAAAAGCAGCTGTGGAAATTTTTAATGAGGCAGAAGGATCTGCTAGGCCATTAACCAATTCCTTTCTTACCAACAAAAAACAACTCTAGTTGGTATTGAACCTGACTAAAGAACCAACGGGTTTCAAAACTACTTGTTTCAAAGCAGTCTGCAAATATAAAAGGCAAGGTAGGAGAAATATCCAATGATACATTTAAGGACTCATTCATCCATGAAGTTGTGCAATAACCAGACTTCAAAAGCAGTATTTCAATGAAAAGCACTGTAAGTAAAATGCAGTTTTTTTCTGCTATATGTTGATGTGTTGGAGTATAGGTTTTACTTTAATGAACTAATTTATCAGCAGTCAAACAGCCAGTTATAGCTAATTTACTGGATCATAAAACACAGAGATTACACATCAGCAGCTTGGAAGGAAAAATCACACCAGGCACTGACACACCCAGGCCCAGTTTGGTGTCACCACTGAAGTTGTACCAATTACAGGGGGGGGCTGGGGGGGCCGGGACAGGGGACCCAATATGTCATCCCAGCCACTAGATGGCTGTCAATGTCCATCAGCCATCACGAGCAAGTGTCAAAGTTTGTGCACAGACCAGGTGTGCAAGGCACACCCTGCTCTGGGCTCTTTGTGCTGAGCTCATTTTTGTTTCAAGTAAATCTCTCCCAAGGTTAATTCCACTCCTCAACAAGCCAACAACAGGACAAGGGTTTTAAAAGACAGCATATGAAATAATTTCAATTTTTCACCACATCATTTTGAAAGCAACACCTGGAAATTTACTGCTGCTTTGTCTGCATTTTAAAGTTACTTACTTCACATTATTGTGCCCATATTGCTTTCATTGACTTCTGCTTTGCATCTTGCACATGGAAAAAGGAAAGTATGGCCTGGACATGGAACCAGGTAGAAAAGACAGACAGAAAGAAAGACAGGAAGAAGGAGCGGAAATGACACCGGAAAAATGTGCACCATAAAAAGTAAAAGCAGTGAATCACCATTACCTCAGCTGAGGTGATGGCAGGTATATGAAGGCCAAGAATATATATTTCAATGACCTAATTGAAGAAAATAAATGGCCCAAGCAAAACCTGCAGATATCAGTGTTTTCTGCAGACATAAACAACTTTGGTTCACAGATGAAAGGGCAGAGAAGAGAAAAGAAAAGGATTTTGCATCAAAGCAGCTCCATTTCATCACATTTTTCATGGTCCTACCAATGTGCTAATTGAAGGAGCCTAGAGGATGACAGACCCACAGTGGTAGAGAACACAGTCTAACAAAGGCAAAAAAGATGATAACTGGTATTGAGAGCACAGTCTGCCAGTTTTAGGCTTTCTTCTGCCAGAAAGAGCTTCTTGATGCATACTGTAACCAAACCCCAATTCTTTTGCATTGCTTAACATAAAAAGACTAGAACAGAAGAGTATAGTTATTTAATGAAAAAGGATTGGAAATAAAACAGCTTGCACAGGGATCTACTCATCCTCTGTCATCCTCATGCTGGTTTGCGAAAAGTATAGGGAAATATAAGATTACACAGATACAGTGGTTTCAAAGTTTAAAAAAGCTAGAAAATGAAAAGCTGTATTTCAAGATATGAATTACAAAAGTTAATCCTGCTGACTCACAAAGCAGAGGCGCAGAAGTAAATCAAAGTGAAAGATGATACGTGCTAACAGCCGTTCTGAAGGTGTACTGTTGTGCATGTGTACAGACTGCCAAGACCGGGACAAGAGGAGCTTGGTGTTAATAATGTTTGACTGTCAGCCTGCTGCAACAATAATGCAGGGCTTGATCCAGATCCCATTAAATCAATGGGAAATAACCTCTCATTTATTCCAGTAAGAATCAGAGTGCCTGTTTTGTTTCTCTTTTGATAATTTTGTTTTTGAGTAATAATTAAGTATTATCCAAATTACTGTGACTTGCAAATTATAATGTAAACAGCAATTATTCTGAAAATCAGATAGATTTTAGGAGTGTTGACAAATACAAAATCTATTTTGCTTTTGTTGCCCAGAAACAATTCTTCTTAATAATGATTAACAGTCACATAACTACTCTACAGTTACATAAGTGAGGATGAATCTGAAATATTTTAATAAAAGACTGAAGTGATGCACAATTTTGCCAATTTTGTGCACATACACATTTAGGAAGAGAAGGGAGCTCCAAGTTACTGCCCCACCTCCCTTGTAAAAAAGTGGATAAAAATAAATCCCTTGCATTATACTTCTGGGAATGTACAAAGGCACACAGTTTAAAACACAAACGTACAGGAAACCAGGTTTCATCAGAAGTTTTTCTTAGGAAAAGAGGTGGGGGGTTTTAATCCATCCTCCAGAATTCTTGCTTAAAAAAGATCCTTGAGGATAATTTGCAAAGTTCATAATTAATAAGCTTTTTTAACAGCATTCCCCAGAAAAAAAGATGCTGAATGATTTTAAGTCCAAGTGAGTTTCCATGTGATTGAGGAGGTCAACTCTCTAGACAAGGAGCTGCAAGTCTTCAGAAGTAGAAAAGTTCCAGGGTGTTCTCTTAAATTATGTAGAAAATTTTAAAACATGTATTTTCAGCTGGAGCATTACAGGCCCAACTGGTTTTCCTGCAGAGGCCACAAATACCATCAGGTATGTACAAATACTGTGAAATATCAAGGTACAGGTCAGCTCCCAAGAAGAGACTTAATTAATTGTTGAAATTGCTGTGACCATCAATGAAGCCTTCCTAAAGCCATACACTGCATCTGGCCAGTTGCTTCTGGCTGGAACTAAGGGGAGGGAGTTCACCCTCTGAGATCATCAACCGAGAAAATGCAGCCTCCAAGCTCTAAGCCCCAGTCCAGAAGCAGAAAGCAACAGCAGAACAATATATCCCGAGTCAGGAGAAGAAACAAATCTCTCAGGTAAAGGGCTCTCTTAGTGTGACCTGGCCGCGGAGGTTTGCTTCTTCCAGAAAATTGTGCCAAAATAAATAAATAAATCTGTTTTCCACTCAGCCTTGTGATTTCAATTTTGACTGAATGGGGAAAACTGAATAGGAAAAACTATGCTTAGGATACAGTTAAAAACATCCAAATTAATTTTAAATCAGTATCTGTACACTTAAATGGATGGAATCAATACTACCCTAAATTTGTCTGGTGGCCCCTATTTCCCCTTTTTCTCACAGGTTCACAGATTTATGTCTCCATCGCAGCAAACAGAAGTTTTTCTTGCCTTTTTATGGATAAGTTTTATTTCCAACACAAAACAGTCAAGAACAATGTTTTTATTACAAGATCCAACACACACTGAATGCAGAATATACTGGGATCCCTTCCAGTAAAAAGGCTTTCTCTTGCTGGTCCCACAGCACTATCCAATGTTTATTATACTACTCAATTCCCTAAGAGCAAATGATGGTGTTTTATCTGCATTTTAACCTCACTGGACCTGAGCTGCTAAACAAGACTCAACCCTTGTAAACGCCCCAGACAGGGCAGGAAACTGTGCATAATCAACTTTGCTCAAAGTTTAGTCAGACTGGTCCTTTCCTGTTGGTTATCCCAGTCTTGAACCTGCCTATTTCAAAAGCACTTACTTTAACTTATCAGAGTTATCCCATGAACAAGGTTAGATATAAACATGTTTACCTTCTTTTTCTCTGTTTTTATTCCGTTCACAAGTAGGCTGGCTGGACACATTGCTGGGTGCCTGCAGGAGAATAGGGTGAAGGAGGGAGCTGAAGAGCCTGATGTGCCGGCAGTGCTTGTACAAATACTCTCAGATGACAGCAATCAAACCTCAAGCATACAGTGGGAAATAAAATTACTTCCAAATGTCTAAGGCTGCACACAGACTGTCATGGGGAGGCGTTCAGGGCATGCCTGAGAAAACATAATTGCAGATTTCAGCAGTTGGGGCTAATCAGTCAAAAGCTGAAGTCAGTAGCAGGAACGCCGGTCTCTGCTGGAGCCCTCATGGCCACAAATGCTCTGCTTGGACTTTGTCATGCAAGGTAGAGGGAAGCCAGTTCAGCTACTGCTGCCTGTACCAGCTTTCTTCCTCAGTGCAGAAAAAGCCTAAACAAAGTGCTTATCATGGCCAATTATTATGTTTTACTCTCTCAGAAGAGGCTTGAAGAAACAGAGATCATTCAGTTTTATAAGCAAAATGTTGGAGCACATTCTCGACTAAGGGATGAGTAATTTTTAAGAGTAATCACTTCATCTGCATGAAGACAGGCTGGTCCCAGAGAAACATCAGATTCTTTTCACAGGGAGTTCACAAAGAGAACACACAGCAAACACATTTCAAGTGGTGGAGGCAGGGTCTGGGCTTGGCTCTGCTGAACACACACAAGTTCAGCAATGCAGGCATTGTCTTGAAATTAAAACAAAACTAAACTAAACCTGCAATCAGCACATTTCCTAAAATATAAGAGGCTTCATTCTGGAAGCAAACTCACCCTGATAGTGGAAATTCTTCCCAACTTGCTGCTACAGCAAATCAAAGCCAATCTGATCAGGACATAATGAAGTGCACATAACATTTCTAATCTTAGGTCTAAAATAGCAAGATTACAGTGAAAATGTAATATTCTTCTATGGTCTATTTTGGCTCCCTGTTATGGAATCCATGAATGTTTGATTTTGATCTTTCCAAAATCCAGACTTGGACTGCTGTGAATTAGTAAAAATAATGTGTTTGGCTGTAAAGAAAATTCTCTCAGCTGCTTCCTGTGTCATTATCAGAGAGACACATCTCCCACTCACAGCCCATTTGGAATTCTGTAGTAAATCTAGGGGCAATTCACAAGAAACCATCTTGGCTGTCCACTCAGACAGAAACCTATTGCTCAAGGAACAAGCCGTGCAAGGTAAGATTGCACTGTGTCAGCCAGGTTCCAAAATAACCATTTCTTGATGTTTCCAGCACTGATCCTTGAGGAATGTCACCATGATCTAGCCACCAGCTGGACTCAGAATTGCCAGCCATTACTCTTTGAACTCAACAGTCCCAGCAGGTTTTCATTCATTTCATTGTTATCCACCCGTTCAGTCCCACACTGAATATTTGCCCGATTTGCCTATGGATGCTATGGGAGATGGTGTCAAAAGTGTTGCTGAACCAAAAGTTAACAGTGTCCTCACTTGTGCACCAAGCCAATCATCTCATTGTAGTAGGCAATCAGACTCAACCAATGTAATGTCAAGGGGAAAATTCATTCAATAAATAGCCCCTAACCACAGTCTGCTCTTCTCTCCACCCATCTGTTCCAAATCTTACAAGTTCCACTGTTTCAGTTTCACATATGCTATAATACTCAGAGTTGAACTGGTAAAATAGCAATGCACTGCAAAATAACTGGTTTGCCTTCCTTGTTTTTTAGGATTTAGCTCTTTTGAAGTCACACAAAATGCATATGGATGTCTTTTCTTATTATATCTGAGAAAAACACACTTGCTGCTGCCCAAACACCCTCATTCTTTGAAGCCATACACATCAAAGTTCAGTAGAAACCTATCATTACACACTGCCTTTCCCACAAAGCTTTTCTACATTGCGGTTTGCAAAGTGGACTCCTGTAATCCCCTAAATGCATCTTTGCTGGCTAATATCACCCTCTTTTTCAACTAAAAATAAAGATTTGTAATTAGCAGGAAAATTCAATTCCATAATTAAAAATCCTCGCATTCCAACAGGCTGAGCATTTCAAACTGAAGCGAAAACTACCCAGTGTTTGGGTGGAGTAGGAAGGCATTGCTGGAAAGCTATATTCATAATATGCTGTTTGTACAGCAAAGCCATTCATTTGCTGAAATTCTGGGCCTCTAAGAAATTAAAAATGAAGAATGGTAAGCAAAAAAGTCTGCAAAAATTTCAAGAACAAAGCCTCTTGTTTCTTTTCTGCCACCATTACCTTTACCACAGTTCAGACAGCTCAGTCAGCGACTTCTGGTTCCAAGATGACATGGAACAGGCTTTGGCAGCCCTCAGGGCACCATGGCTGCTTTCTGCACACCATCAGGAAGGAAGGTTCTAAAGGAGCAGCCTAGTTTTCAAGTGTAATCCTGAAGATAACCACAAGCATGTGCATAAGGAAGAAACAGTGATTTAGATGTGTCTCATGCCCAAGACAGAGTTAAATGTATTTATTACTTACAGATATAGGAGTAATAAGCAGTTTCCTCCTTTCAGTGTGCAGAAGTAACAATGTCAGTAAGTGAGTAGGGCTCGGTTTATTTCAATAAACGTTTGGGATGAAAAAATCCCTGACACTGAATATAAGAGCCAAGACAATTAGCAGTGCTCAGGAATCTTTATACAATGGAGGTTGTGGGGGTTTTGGTGGTTTTTTTTTGTTGGAAAGCATTTCGTTACTGAAATACCAAGGACGGTCTTTTTATTAGCTAGATAACTTGAAAACATTTTCTTTCATTCTCAGGATGTTTGAAATCACCTATTTCAGTCAAAAAAACCCAGTGGGATTTGCTAGAGGGAACCTCACACCAATAAAACTCATGTAAAAAACATCCAAGTCAAGCTGCGGAAAAATGTTTTCATTGACCTGACCCAATTCCATCTTTTTCATCATTTCTGAGTCATGAGACCTTTTCAAGGTTGCCCAAACTCATCCAGGCTGGCAAGGGAAAACTCAGTTATTTAAAAGCAGCTTCCCCTCTAGCACAGGCTGGTGATTGTACACTGCGACAAGGATGACTTCAAGTAGACTCATATTTGCAGACCAACATACTGTAAATCCCACTAGAAGAACAGAGGTAGGTCAGGTGAAGAATGTCCTCACTCCATTTTCAGAGTGCTGCCTAACTTCATTAATTTAAGAAGGAGTTTTAAACAAAACCCAGTTTTGTATTTTGCCTTGATGCAACAATAGGAAACGGCAACATTAACTTGGTAAGAAAAATCCCTTGAAAGAAGAACTACAGGTATCTTTGCCACCTGGAGACTCTGTGTTACTGTATGATGTACTAGAATTAAGTTACATAGTTTTATTTCCATTTAATTTTTAACTTGTCATTGGTACTGTCCCAGTTCTTGGTCCATACAAATTTTTAAAAATAGAAAATAAAAAACAAAAAAATGTTAGGGAAGAAGACATACTGTCTCCCCTGTCAATTAGATGCACAGCATTGATAAATGGATACATACCAGCCATTACTTTGCTCTGCTCCAGGATTATGGTTTCTGGGACAGAGGAAATGAAAGGCTTTCCTGCAGGCTCTCCTGCTCTTATTCATTGGATATCTTTCCATACTTCAGAGTGGAAGCATTATGAACTTTTGTAAGCAAATAATCCATACTAAAAAGGTTTGGAATGAATTAAAATTCAAGTAGGGATGCCTAGTTTAAAACAAACCAGCAGTCATCACCTCCAGCTACTGCTTGCTTTGAACATAATCTACTTAGTATTTCCCTTAGTTCCTCCTTTCAAAACTACTTCATCATTTTCAGATCTTTTGAATTTTATCCTACTATTGTTTCTTTGATATGAGCCTTTAAAAGCCCAAGGAGGCAGCCTCCAAGTTACAATAACATTTTTTTCCAAAGCAAAGCACTCTGAATACTGGCATCTTGTTGCACCACTTAACTCTCTAAAAGTAGAGCTAGGAGCTGCAATTAGGTTCATGTAAATACGTAAAATACAAAAGAGAAAATAAACAGCATTTCTACAAAAGAATGAAAACCTGTGTATGGTTGAGGGAAGCATCCATGCTTAAGGGATGCAACTCAGACTTTAGACTTGAGATCACTTCTAGGGAAAAATTCAGGGTATGTGGGCACTTTAATGTGACTATGCCCCATCGCTGGCATCAAAACTTGTCCTTCAACAAGTCCTTCACTGCACTCAGAAATTGGTATAAAAACATAGGGAGCCTTGACACAAAACTGGTCTCCAACATGACCAAACTTTGGGCTTTGAAGAGGAAATCACCAGCTGGAAGCCAGGAATCCTGCACAACACCTTAGACTCAGTTCAACAGTGAAAAGTGTCTTAGTTTACCCATCTCCAAAGTTACATGATAGTAGCACATACCCAGCTGAAAACCAGCTTTTTTTAAAATGATAAGCCTTTGGGGAGAGAGCTAATGACATCAAAGGATGCCTTTATTAATATCAGCAGGCTTTAATCCCATATAAAGTGTTAGTGTGTTACATTTAGAGGCACTAAAATTTCATGATGCATCACATCAACTCTTTATAAACACCTTTCAGCATAGGTTTTTTTTTTCTATCTAATGCAGTGAATCATTAGAAGTGATTATCTGTGGTACAAAAAATGCACCTCGAATTACATCTTTCACACAATATTTAAGACTGCAATACAAGCAACAAATAACACCAGCCCCATTACATCTTTCAACCTTATAGTTTAGGACTTTCCATAAAGGACAAAAAGGTCCAATTAAGGGTCCTGTGGACTCTGTTTGAACAGGGAATTATTGCAGGCTTTGCATTAAAACAGTATACTGTGACTGAAACAGTAGTTTGGCATAGAAACATGATAAAAATCCATTCACCAAATCTCTGTAGTATTTTTCAAATCATTCCCTGGGGAAGCTCAAATAATGTCTTGCTTGGTTCAGATAAACTCCAGCTTATAACAAGATCACCAGAGTCTTCGAAGGTCTTACTTTTCCTCAAAAAGCTATCTCATTTCCTATCTTTTTAGGTTCCTCCATATTTTCATTTTCTGAACCACAAAACCCTTCCACTTTGTCTTTTTCCTTCAAACCCCAAATTCTTTCTTTGAAACTCATTCCCTAAGGAAAAACCATATATTCCCTTTACTTCACCACCTTACACATCTGCGTGTTACACCAAAAAGACACCTTAACGTTACAATTTCCCATTCAACAACTCCTCGGTAAGACTTTGTAAGGATCATTAATTCCATAGCAAAAAGTAAACCACAACACCTTAAGTAGACAATCATTTGACATTTTTTTACAGTGAATTTAGAAATATGAATGCAGTTCAGCAAAGTACTGAACATGTTGGAACACACTCTCGGTAACAGTGAAGTCCAATGCTTGTTATCATCAAAGGACAGAAGTAAGATCATTATCTTGGTTCTTCAAAGCCTGTAAGATATTTATGTTCAAGTCCTTTAAGAGGTGGCTTTATTGCCTGGGTCACTACTCACAATTTGTGTAAAGCAAGACTGGAACATCTCTGTGCAAATTAACATGTTTTGTTCTATGCAGTACTGCAATTCAATTAATCAGTTAGGGATGGTACACTTCAGACTTAACAGAGCTTTTGAACCAAATCCAATCTTTTAGCTCCTTCAGAACTTTATAATCACCAAGGGCACCACCAAAAATACTCGTATTTCCTGAAGAGAAAGGCTGGAAATATGGTGCTGCATTCACAGCTGGTTCAAAGTGTCAACTCTGAGAAATCAGTAGCTGTCAGTATACTGAACCTTCTCCAGTTTATGCCAGCTAAAGATTTTGACTTTCAGTCCCTTGATCAGGAACTGTTTTTCATATAGATATCCTATCTCTTGGACAATTCCCAAAAGATTAGAAATAGCTGGCATCTATCCACAAAGTGCATGAGAGGTTTGTGATAATTTCCAGAACACAGTGTCCTATTGCTAAATTTGTTTACACTAGTGAAGAAATGAAGTATTTCCAGTACCCTGCCTCACTAACTCCTTCTCCACTAGTGGTCTGGGCTAACACAGCTTCATGCAGCTACTTCCAACAATCTTTTCTGCAAATAAAGCTAAATATGTCATTACTATATTATTTTTTAAATATCACTAATCCTACCAGGTTAGTAGGCTTGGAATCAAATTCATTAAAGAGTTGTTATAAAAAAATTAATTTTCTTAAACAAAATGCACTGCAATGTGTAAGAAGTGACTATTTCAGCCACTGAAGATGTACAGCAGTGCTGAAGACAGAGCACTCTGAGGGAGGAGTGTCTCACGGTGGAGCTACAACACGAGACACACAACTGATGGGCATGAACACAGAGACAAGATACAAGAGAAGAGCCAGATTGTATCATACGTGCAGTGAGGCCAAGCTCTGTCTCTCATCCCAGGCAGAATTGCCTGGCCTGTGTGCTGCACACAGACCTCCCAAATACTCAGCCAGTATTCAAAAGCAGCTTTTTACCAGCCTTCAAGTCTAATGTAACTTCTGTCTTAAAGAGAGCAGTGATCTAAAAGTGAATTGCTGACACACCAATGCACATCTCCTTGGGAGAGGGCTTTTTGCCTGGGATTTTTCAAAAATTCATGTGAGAGTTCAGGCTTTCAGTCATGTTGCAACATATACTAGATGCATATAATAGAACAAATTGATACTTGTAGACTACCACAAGCAGCAGGCCTTCAGCACTGAGTTGACATCACCATATGAATTAATTCTTCTCTACTTTTATTCACCAGGACCCTATTCAATGTAACTTAAATCCTTCAAGGCCTGTGTTCTCCTAAACTCTGCCTGTCATCATGAATCTTAATATTACACTGGATAGAACAACGGACAGAACTGCATTAAGTGAGAAAAAGAAAACCAGACAAATTTTCAAAGATTAAATATACAGAATTTGTGTGAATGGGAATAATTGCACTGAAGTTAATGGATCAACATCCTTGCTGACAGACTCTCCCACTGTCCCACTGCTTACAACTGCCCTTCAGCACAGTCACCTGTGCACCAGTTTTTAAAGAAGTAGATTGCAGCAATTTTAAAAGCTACAGAATTAGATCCATGTCTAAGTGTGGTCCTCTGTGTCCTATCCCTGAAGAACTATCAAAACTGATGAACTGGGAGAATATAAAAGGAATATAGCTTTCTGCCTCTGGCAATGAAATAAACATGCATAAATTAATATCTTAACTGCATAGTATCAAAAGGGAAAACCATCCTTCATGAAGCTCATTCTTATCACGTCCATTACTGCACCCCTTTATATTGGATAGCAAAATATTTTCCTAGTGATAAGTTTGACAAGAAAAGATAATAACCACTTTATTGGAAACAGATGGTTTACACTGCTATGCTATAGATAAAGTTGTGTCAGCATTTCCATAAAAGGCCTCCCTGTTTCCAGCAGTTTCCAGCTGGCAGGCAACATTTCTACCTCAACTAGCAAGATACAATCACAGAAGTAACCTGGAAAAACTGGGGGAAAAGTAATTCTTCAGCTAGCATTGGAAAAGAGAGAAGGGAGGTGTTTGTGGGGGAAGCCTGGGAGAGGGTGTGATGGTATCCCAGCAGATTCCTGACAGGAAGGAGTGGCTGTCCGAGGTCGTACCTCAGGCAGTTTCCGTGGCTGTTCAGGGCTCTGCTGCAGTGACTTCACTGGCACAGAAACCCAACCCACATCACCTCCGTCCTGTGATGCCCAACATGCACAAACACCGTGCCATCTATCTGCAAAGATGCAGATACAATATATATTTTTGAGAATAGCCATAAATCAAGGATAAGACCTGTTAGAAACTGAAAATAACACAGATAAGACAGCTATTTGTGAGAGATGGAAAGGTTGGTCCTAAATAAAACCCAGTAAAAATCTCTGTCTAATGATGAGCCAACACAGATTTTATTACTGCTGAAACAAACCCCAAGCTAACAAATCACATTCAGATACATTTTGGAAAACATCAGTTCAGCTTTGTCGTTCCCAAAAGCATTAAATGTTTTGATCTAGAACTGATGATTATCGGGGATAATTTAATGTATTTTCAATACCTTTATCTATTGAAAATTAATAATTTTGAAGACCTATATAAAAAAATAAATACAATGATGAGCCTCTTTCTAGGTTCTAGATCCAACCCAGAATTTAATTTTATAGTTTAGGCTCCCTTAAATTAACAATCACAAAAATGGTCTTTTTTAGCCTCATTAAATTTGGATCAGGCTCCTCTTTGAACATTTACAATTCACTTCCCATTGACTAGCTCTCTGTTCTTCTGCTAGAAACTTTGGGGTATTTGAATTTCCTCCTATATTTGGATCACAAATCCTTTCTGGACAAGGAATTGGCTCACTGCTTGACAAGGGAATTTTTGACAGGGTTTATTTGCAGTTGGTGGGCTGTGTTGGTTTTCTTGCTGTTATAGAATGCACTGAAAATTCATAATAAACACTGTCAACATGACAGATTCAAATGGTATCAGATGCTATGAGCTATTGCAGTTACTGTCCTATGTAAACTATGAGAATGTACAAAGTGTAATAGTTGCACCTACCTAAATCTAGGTAACAGCTTTTATTCCATATAAATTAATATTAAATAATATATTATGTAAATTAGCTACATGGGCTTTTTAATAGAAAAATCCCCCCAAGAGGCAACTTTTAGAAAATTGAAGACTGCTGGGTTTTTGGTGGCTTTTTTTTTTTGGGGGGGGGGGTAAGTGTTTTTTATTTCTTTGGTCTTTTTTTTGTTGTTTCATTTTGTTTTTTAATAATTTTGAGCAAATGAGCAATTTAGCAGAGTATTGAGCTCTGTGACATTTCAGCAGGGGTGTAACCTCCTATCTCCTATGCAATTCTATACCTGTAAGAGCAAACACAAGAAATTGATATAAATTTGTATTTACTTCAGGGTGCATGCAAAAGCTTCTCTGTTGATGTACTGTAGGACAAACAGGGAGAATCTTACTTGCAAGATAAGAAGCACCCCACTGTGCACAGCTGATAAATTGCTGTATTATATATAAATCACTCTGATTTGATTTTGATAAAATACTCACCGATTTATAAATTTAGTAATTTAAAACCATAACAGTGTAATTTGCCATTTTTCTGAGGGGTCTTTTTTCCCCCTCACAGGAGCAAATACCAGAAGTCAGTCTGACTTAGTGCTACAAATACATTATGCCCAAACACAGACTGTTCTTTGGGTACTATGAAGTATACCTTCATTTTTGTAAATTATCCAGTCATATTCTACAAAACAGTTATTCAACAGAGCTGCATCGACAACGTTCTGGGATGCAAAACATCCTTTCAGTGTGTTAGAAGAACAACATGGGAGTTATATAGTTCCAAGTTCCACATGTTCGGCTGTGCCATTTTAACAAACAGAAAGTTATAAATACATTCGAACCTCACTTTGAGGCATTCCTTGGATATCAGCACTCAAAGAATATAAACAGCCTTGTTGTTTCAGGGCCCCTTATACTCTTGATATTAAGCAGAGCAGTGCAGTTTACACTTTTTACAGTCTATAAATCAAATATAACAACTAACAAAAGCACATAGCTCAGAGATTGCTTGTTGTACTTCATAGAATCTTGCGAACAAATCAGAAAGGTGACTGCTGAGTGAGACACAGGACTAATCATAAATAAGAAAAGCCTATTCTAAAAAATAATCTTTCATAGGTGCTGACTAACTGACCATTGAGACAGGCTAAAAGTCTTAGTATTCTTTAGTTTTGAATTCAAAATTCAGAAATACCGCTCTTGTTAGGTTCTATTTGATCATAAGAAAACACACAATCGCTAAATATGAAACAAGATGTCATTTGATAGTAACGGTGACAAATGATCAAACTGAAATTATTACACCATAAAAATCATTCTTAGACACTTGCATTTATTGATTCTATTATACAACCTGTCAAATTAATTGAAAGCTTTGGTTTGGTACAGATCAGCCCTCTACACTATCAGATATATCTGTAGAAAATTGGTAGTTCTCCATAATGACTATACAGCACTTGGTAATTACATTTCAAGATCTGATTCAAACAATATTTCAATTTGTGCTGCTAATCTAATATTTTCTTAACGTTTATATTAGTAGGCCAGTCACTGCTCATTTTTAAAGGGGTAACATTAAGTATGCAGTTAAAGCTCAGCACACTGATTGGATTCTGAACATATTGAATTATTTCTCTCCAGACCAATTTCAATTCTCTATAATCTCTTAGTTGTTCTCTTTTTATCCATAATGTAATTTACTTGAGATTCATGCCCCATCATACTTGGTTTAGAGCAGTTCCAGAATTCTTACACAGTCAAAGGAAGTTATTTGTACTAGAGCTGATCTCTGAGGCCTTTGCACAGATCCAGGTAAATATCACTCAAGCACATCCACTAAATCTCACTGTAAGAGGTACTGCAACCTCCCAAGTTGTAATGGGATCCATGATCCCTGGCCACCATTAGGGAATACCCACATTTTTGCCAGCCTTCAAAAAAAAAAACCCCAAACAATACTAAGACAAGATTTCTAGTAGATGTGGATATTGATATAATGTAAAAATTTCAAACGCTAAGTAACAGAAATCACTGCTGAGCTTTAGTGCTGAGGCACTGAAGAATAATAAAGATTATGCCATGTTAGGAATGAAACGGTGGATACCAGATATCACCTTTCAATCTGCATCTCTCAGGCCACATGCAAACAGACTGGACACTAGACCCCACCAGACCCCACTGACATTATCCTGAAGCACAAATGGGAACCAAACGCCCACAAGAACCTCACCTCTCCCCGAGAGACCACATTCTCCGACTGGATAGGTGAGGAGCCATCAAAAAACTAAAAGGCACCTTCACAATTCTGGAAGAACCAGGATAATGAGGCACACTACCTTTCTCAATAGTGATGTAATCAATAAAAACACAGAATATTGGGCTCAAGGGTAAAGGGAGAGCGAATGAAGTGTGATATAAAAGGCACAGCAAGTAGATGGTGTAATAGTTATTTTCACCTCCAAATACAAGAATCCAGTGAATAATCTTTCACAAATTTAACAAAGTGCTGCAGAAATTATTGTTTTATACATAGCCATATTTACATCTGGACAACATGATTTATTTATTTATTTTTATTCCAAACAGTATAATTTTGTAGGGACCTGTTTTCCATAGGGAGCTATGGAATAAGTAGTTCAAATACTTTGGAATAATTATTCTTTAAATACTGGAGAAAAGTTCTGGGATTAAATCCATGGCTTACAGATGAACATCATACTACCTTCTTTACAGTAGTGAAATTTCCTCTTCAGGACTTACTGACCATTCAGGTTTAAAAGCTGTAAATACACAAGGACCCCCAACTTTCTGTATTCACTGTGTATGCTCTATCTATATATATTACCATCTATAAAACTGAGCAATGTTTGTTCCATGTTTGCCTTCTGAAACCCCAGTTCCATCCTGAAGTCAAAATACCTAGCACAGATACTAAGCACTTACTCAAATAGCATGAGGTTCAGCATTAACACATCTGTGTTACAATGTTCCTTTCAACAAGTGGGAACTTTCTACTCTCCACAAATAGGAAATTATTTTAACTCAATGCCACTTCAGATAATAAAAGAGGGAAGTGGAACTTCACAAAATCACAATGGCCTGTGAGAATATATGCTCCAGGAACTGAAATCGAAGTAAAGTTTGGGGATGACACAAGATGTTGAGAAGAGCCACCAGTGATTCTCCTGAGCATTTTCATAACCAGTGATTCCTACAAATTTCTCAGCACACAGGGACACCCAACACGACCCTAATTTGCAGTGCCTAGCAAAGCAGTCCTAAGTGATAAATTCCATCTCCTGATGAGTCAATTAGAGAACAGCAGGAAGGTATTTAAGAACTGTAAAAATTCTGCCTGCCCAGGCAGATGGAGTTTCTCCATGGACATCTCCAAACACACCTGCAATCTGTTCATAGGGCGAGCTCAAGCCTGGGGGCAGTTCAAGCACGGATCCCAGAATAGGGCTGGAATGGCACAGAGCCAGCAGGATGCTGAGCCCCGGACTGCAGCAAGCCAGCAGTCCTCTGGGAACTGCCGGGATGCCTGCTCCAATGGAACAATCTGAAGAGTCAGCTCTGTAAGCTTTATGAAAGAACTAGTCTTTAATTGCTAAATTACACTGATTACTTTTTGCCCTACTATAGATGCTTATTGCCACTTTGGTAGGTAAACCTTCCATACATGTGAACTGGTTATTTTCAACAAAAGTCACATTTTTTAGACTGTCACCATATGCTCTGCAGGATGCCTTCATCTCAAAAGCATGAGTTAATAAATCTAAAACACTGACATCCATTTTCATAAAATGCAGAAACCAAAACATTGTCCTGTGGCTACAAAGACCCACTGGGAATGTCAGATCACACAAAGCAGTCCAAAAGCAACTTGACAAGAATGAGAGACAGGTAACTAATCACTTCTTCAATACCAAGCAAAGCATACTATCCTCTGAAATTGATGCCCTGTTGCCTGTGCTGCAATAACAGACAAATCCATTTCCAAATCAAACCCTAATATCCACCTTAATTACCCCTCAATGATTCTCTCACTCTTCATGAAGATCTGTTCTAAAAGCTTTAAAATGAAAACTAAATCTTCTAAAAAAGTATTTCTGAAAAGTAACTAGGCTTAAATTAGTTTTAACTATCATAATTACGCTTGTTTAAGGTAAGACTAACTCAATTTACACCTTTAGACTTCTATTCAATTATTGCAGATATATTTCTTGGCTCCCAAATACCAAGTGGTTCAAAAGCCACCTGTACAGCCATTATTTTGTTGTCCTTCACTGGATGACTGGTAAACCTCTGATCAATACCCCCAGTAAGCACTTTCACATGAATTTCCATCCTCAGAGAAAGCTCGCCAAACTCAAAAGACAAAAGAGCTTCTGTGCCACATTTTATATCTATTTTTATGCCACAGGAGCTCATTTTTCTAGGCTGTAAGCGGTAGTTTCCTGCCAGATCCACCCACTCATACTGCAGCTTCTCATGGTGAATGCTTCAGAACACCCAGAGGAGGAACTCCGGTTTAATAAAGACCAAAGAACTTTATCTAAAAAAACATTGATTAAAGTTTTGTAACATAAAGTTCCAGTACACAATTGATCTTCTGCTTTTCCATCAGCTGAAAGTTCTCCAAACATGAAAGTTCCCCTCTGCAGACCATTACTGATGCTCAGTCTTGGATTTTCTTTTTTTTAAAAAAAAGATAATTCCTTGTAGTGGCATATTGCCTGGAGATGATAGATAGGAAACAACTATTTATAGCACTTTTATTCCATTTCCCTTGCTCTTTATAAGTCTAGATTGCTTCAGTTACCTCATCACTAAGTGTAATAAATACATCTAGCAAAACTCTACCACCATTAACAAACTATTTAGACCCAAATTTAAGAAGTTGACCACAGCAAACAATAACTATGTTTCTACCTTTTTTTCTTCCTTTGTGTTAAGGAGCTAGAAATACCACTTTGAAAAACACTTCCCCAAGACATAAGCAACTTTTATGTTACAGGAATCCTTCCACAGAATTTACCCATAACTTAGGATTAAAAAGGAAGCAGCATCTATCAGCTTTTTTCTGTACTGCAAACAGGTGGTGAGGGCTTGAAATTTAAACGCATTCTTCAAATTTCCTCTGTCTACAGCACATAGCATATTTTAAATGGTTTACTCAATTTATTTGCAATCTTCATGTCTGTTGTCAGCATAATGAACACATGCTGAGATATCCAACAACAACAAACCAATCATCACTTGCCAGAACAACTTCAAAGCTATAAGGCATATAGGGAAAATCAAAACGATGCTGCAGGAATTTATTTTCCAGACTCTTCTATTTAGAGCTTACTAGCAGCTCTGCCTTTTAAGTGTTCTCTCTCATATGGTGAGGAGAAATACATCCTGCTGCTCTTTACTTATCTTCTGGCACTGGCTGCTAATCACAGCCAGGCTGTGATTCTGTTATTTCATCCCTAGGACTCCAGTCAATCCTACTTCAGGGAATAGGAGACTTGACCCTATTGCACTCCTTCCCATTGCTGGATGGTTTGGAAACCTGAAGCAGCTGAATCAGACACACCCCTGTACTTAACAAGCACATTGTGCAGGATCTATTTTATCTGTTAGGAAGTGGCCTCTCAACTGCATTTTAGAAGTCATTTTAGTGCTTTCAGACATCTGTCTATAACAGTGAACAGCATAAAGTAAAATGAGATTTCTTCTTCTCTTCGTATTTTAAACTCATCCAAGAATCATCTCACGTTTACAATGAAATCCTGAAAATATGGATTTGAGCCTAAACCAGAATTTTTTAATAACCTAAAATATGAACTCCTGTTGGCAAGACATAGTCTAAATTACTGACACAGTGGCTTATTTCATTGTTTACCAAAAGATACACACATGGACAGGGTATAAAAAGCAGCAGAATTTCTTCTATGAACTTACTCACTTGGAGTAACACCTTGCCACCAGGTTACAATATACACTGTTTTTCCAACTGTCCTCGGGTGAAGGTTTCTTTGCATGTTCAGGAGTTCGTGACTTCAAGGAATGTGAGCCACAGTTTCCCTTTTTTTTTCCATGAATTAAAATCCCTCACAAAATTTTTGTTCATGACTTATGCATTACATTATTTTACAATATCCTGCTCTGTGCTGGATAGCATATATAATAAATGGAAAACAGACACGATCACTCTGGGATTTCACTCATTCAGAAATTTTTTATGGATTTATATGCATGAAATTTCCTTCCATCTTTGAAATAGTCCAGTCTGGAAATGTACCAGAATCAACTTACTGTATTTAACAGACATTTAGTGTATGTTCTGACCAGTTAAAATAGGGATATCATAATAATACAGGAGGTCAGGACCAAATCAGGATGGTAGGGTTACATTTTTTAAAAATTCAAACTCAATTGAGAGAAGGCATCAAAATATTTGTATTAAGAATATATTTTTGTTAATAATCCTTTTATCCTATCTATTTTTTATTTGTCAAAGTGTAGCAATACAAAGACACACTAAAGACAGAAAACTTCCCTACAGGAAAGACAACAAAAGAGGGTTTGGGGATTCCTGGAAAAGATGGGCTTTTCCAGTGTTTAAATGGTGTTGCTATCATGGCCACCAATTTTCAGCAATACTCAATCCAAATACATTTCTTAATTTCACCAAGCAAATCTCTTTCCAATCACTTTTCCATTGCAACTCTTACAGTCTTATAAATGTGTCTACCAAACTTGAACTCATAAAATCATCCATATAGCTCTGTGAGCTATAAGCAAATAAATGTGTTTGCTTATCAAACTCAAAGCATATTAAATATACACAATAAATTACATATAAACCAGTAAGAATATCTTTAAACCCAAATTATTGATATAGTTCCTTAAATATATTTCCAAACAGATTTCATGTATCCAATATTAATGTTGAGGTCCCCTATGCTAACTACAGATGTGTATGAAGTGCATAAAATGCAGATGCAGCCAGGTGTCTTGATATTCCAAACCTGGGCCCCGACCAGATGGCATCCGACCAGAGACCACTTCTAAGTCAGACCCTGACACTTCTTCCCAAAAAACCCCAGGGCATAAAAGGAATCAGGCAAGCCAGGATTGTGGAAATGTCCCTTTTTTCCAACACAGAACTGAGATGTAGTCAGGACATGCACCTCAGCCCCTCAGTTTAAAGAAAGCAAGAGGAAAAGGCAATGTGTTGTTAGCAGATTTAAAATGCACTACAGTACACTCCACTCCCAACATTTTTCAGGGCCCACATATAAAAAAAAAGCTGAAAAGTCATTATCCCAGGGATCAGATGCTCTTAGCAAATATCTGTGGGTTTCCTTTCGTGCAGTCACTGCACCCCTGCCCCCTGCAGTTCCCAAGTATTTTGTACTCAGAGAACTAGATAAATATGAAAGAGCGATAAGGGGAAACTCCTGACAGTGAGAATTACTAACCCAAGCATGGGGGGGGAAAAAATCCACATTTCACGTGTCTTTATAACTGATTACATCCCACCATAGTACAAATGAACTAAAGCACATTTTTCAGTATTTAAGTACATATGGGAAACTGAGACATAGCCAGTAAGGCCATTTCAAACGGGAAACTGAGACATAGCCAGTAAGGCCATTTCAAACGGGAAACTGAGACATAGCCAGTAAGGCCATTTCAAACGGAAATATCTTCAGCCTTCCAGAGTTCAGAAAACTATTCTATTTCTTTAAAAATATCTCCAAAATCCCAAGGCAGATTAAATCCAGAAAACGTGGAATACAAATCAGTCTGAAGGCCCAGGTTAGCCTGATGAGATTCATTTTCAGCCCTTGGCCAGAGTTTATTTCCCTTCCCATTTACACTCAACAAATCACTGCTTGTGCATTTTTTCCTCTCTATTTCACATTATCACCCCGACTTACTCAAAACAAAGAAAAAGCCCGGTCTAGGCAACGGCACCTGAAATGGTGCTGCTCATGGCAAGAGAAAAGCAGAATCCAGCAGAGAAGCATCACTGAGATGAGCCTTACTTCACTGCTTGCTTGGCACTGTTGGTTTTTAATTTCAAACATATCATCAAAGGGGAGTTTATGGGGAGCGCTGTTCATGGCCAGCAGGCACTGCCAAGTGGGTGCTGAGAGGACACCATTTTCATGGCAGGCTAACTGACACCTAACTTACAAACATCACAGTAAATGCACAGAAATTCCAGAGAGCAGCAGGAAGCCACACTAGAGTATGAACACCCCACCAGCTCCAGAAGCCTTTAATGAAGTATATTCAGTGTTTGCTCAGTGTGGTGTCTGCATGTCCACCAAACAATGCATTTGGGAAATGCAAAGCAGGCACCTGTGGAGCATTTTCCTTTCAGTAAAGCAAAGCCTCCCAGTTTGCTGCCTATTAACTTTCACTTGTTTCCCATTTTTAAAATGTTCTTCATATGTAAAATGCCCACATTTTTTGACTTGTGGCACTGACTGACTCAGAATCATACATGTTACTAGCCACAGAGCTTACTTATGACAATGGGTCCCTGGTGGCAAAATTCCCCAAAAAAGGTCCCTTACAAAGACACTACATCTTTCTGAAGAGCATTTTTCTATACAAGTATTTCTTCCTACTGGAGATGAAGTAGCACAACTGAGGATCACAGCAGTTCCCTCCCCTTTTTTCGGCTTATAACAATAAAATATGTTTTATATATATATAAATACTAACAACCAATGTATCATTTACACCTAGATTGCATTAAGGCACAAATCAATATATTTGTAGCAATGATAAAAAAGGAGATGGATTCACACAGTTCAAATAACTGTGTCTCTTTAAACTGGTTTAGAGACCACTACACGGTTTTTCCTCTGACATTATTTCACATTAATGAACCAGAACAGCCCAACACCACCAGCCACAGAGTTCAGCCCACGAGTTGAAAACTGCTAAGCCCTTTGAAGCAAATCAGTATCAATCCCCTATTCATCTATGGATTTTGTTGTTATATAAAGGATGGCAGGTTTTATAAATTACTCTCAGGAATCATTGTTGCAATGCTTACTTACAGGACCCACAAACCTGAGAATAATTTCCTAGTGTTTAGTTAGATAAAAATCCATTAGATCATCTCTTTCTTTCTCACACACACAAAAATTAAGATTCAGCAGTCTGAAACACCTTTTTCAGAGAGTGTTTCAGACTGGTAATTTTTAAACTCTTGAATCTTATTTTTTAGCTGTTATTTACCTCTGAAGTCAGGTCAGTACCATCTTTTCTTACAGATAGTGAACAGGTTTAGAAATTTCTAAGAACAATGGTACAAAAAAAGCATCTAGGAACTGTATTATACCACACTGCATTTAGTTTTAGTCTGGTTGGAGCTTTCCAGGTATTCAAGTACATGCATTATATGTTCTAATTCCTTCCTATTTTGAGTAAATATATATCTTTGTGTAATTCAAAACAACAAGTAAAGTGTGTAAATTACAAATAAAAGGCAGAAGTTTTTAAATCTTCACTTTTAATTAAAGTTTACTTTATAGAGATAATAAATTATATACACTAAGTAATCTAACATTCATGGCTTTCACTATGACTCAGGAAATCATCTGTTTCTCTGCTGTTCATGAGTAGAATGCAGCAGCAGCAATAATAATTCCAGTAATAAATGGAATATTAATATGAACTCTACCCATTTCCACCTTATATATGATGCAAACATAATGACATCTGTCAGTACCAAGAAGCAATGTGTAGTGGGTGCATTACCCTATCTTTCATGATTGGTGATGAGTCTGAAGATGCACAGTATTTTTCTTAAAACTCTGGGTTCTGGGTCATATGACTTATGAGGATTTAATCTTTCAAGAAAAGTAAGAGAATTTTAGCCCTAAGCTTCCAAAGGAAATTTTTAAAACACAAAGTAACAACAAGAACAACCACAAAAAAAAATTAAAAAAAGGCACGGGGGGAAGCCTAAAAACCTAAACAAGTACAAAGACAACTAAAAAGCTAATCTTATGATTATTTTAATTTTTTTTATATGACTCATGATTTCATAAGGTTTTGGATTGGTAATATTGACACATTTCTGTTCCAGCAATTCCTTTAGAAGTGTGTACTTAAGACTACATCCCCTTGCTTACCAAATCACAGCATGTTCTGTCCTTTGCATTTCAGTTCCATTCATTGCCTAAAATATTCCTTCACCACCCTCTGAAATTCTCTTTTGTCTTTCCAGAAAGGAAAGAAACACCCCAAGCCCTGTCACTCTCTCCCTCTCTACCAAACTAGTCCTGCCCTATCCATGTTCCTCACCTGGTTTAATTGCAGTTGGTTGGAAAAGAATAAATATAAACTAAGCTAACCCTTACTACAAAAATAAAATCTTTACAAATAAAAATTCGGTTTCTTAGATTGGGAGCAGAACAGCTGTTTTTAGTTTTTTCTTTATTGGGCTTTTTTGTCCACAGTGGGAAAACTAGCATTAGAAAGTGCACTGTAAAATCACACTGGAGACAAGGTCAACCATCACTGGAGTAACTCTGTCTCACACAGTTACTGTACAGTAAAATCCAAGCTGGTTTTCCACATTGGCAGGAGTAAATGCACATTAATTATCTAGTGGTGAAAACACATTTTCTTGGCTTTGAGGACAATGCTATCTTTTTGTTCACTTTGGCACAAAAATCAGTTTTCAAATGTATTCCATCTCATATTATTGAAACAGTTCACAGATTCATTTAGAATGCACAAACTCTCATTTTAGTGGCTGATATTAATCCAGAAGCACCTTTGGTGTCTATTACTTAATTGACATGTAATTATTTAATTATCAATACACCTGATGTTTAATTATTTAATTATCAAAATACCTGCTAACCATTAAAGCACTGCAGTGTTAAGCAGCTGAAGTTAAAGAGACAGAAAATACCTATAAAATTACCATACACAGGTTTATTCCTGATTTTTTTGTAGTAGAACTCCATTTTATGCTGGAGACAGAATCAAAGAAGAATATCAATCTACAAATCTATAAATTAAGGAAAAATAAGAGTGGAATTGTTCCCAGATAAACCTTTTGCCTTAAACCCACAGGGGTCCCACCCAAAACTGAATTCCAGAAAAAGGTCATCTCAATTTGAGAAATTTCAGGCAAAATCATAGAAAGGTTCTGCTAAAGTTGAAATACTCTATTAAGATGTTTCTGAATTATAAATTGTCCCTTGTCAAAACTGTACCCTTAATTTTGTAATTCCTAACATTCCGGAAGGTCCTTCTTTGGTTTATTGTCTCAGCTTTCCATAAAAAGAGACCTTTGTCATGTTCCCAGAGCTGCAGCCCAACCCACTGACACGTTTTGTGCAAGAAAAAAATGCATGAGGCAAACTGGGACCAATCCCTTCCATACCTTATTGTGGTGATAAAAGACACCCAGGACCCAGACCTTGCCCAGAACACCGCAGTTACCTGACTGCACGTGTGAACAAGCGCCAGAAGACCAGACACGCTGGCCTGCTCTGCTGCCATCATACTCAAACACAGATTTCACACAGAGCAGTCAGTGCAAGAGCTGCTGTCAGCTCATCATCTCTGCACATAAACAGAAAACATCCTCCCACATTTTGGCTGCATTTAATCTATTGTTTCTAAGAGGTTACAGCCTTTTACATATAAAATACAAGCTTAATAGCAGTCCTCTCTGGCAACAAAATGTACTGTTTAGTCATGATTTAGACTTTTAGCAGCTAACTTTTCATAAAATTAAAGAAGATCTTGATGAGCAACACAGCATTAACTGTTTTTTAGTTTCATGACATTAACCTCATCTACTATTATCAACATCAGAATCTTCCTTCTTTGTCTAATTCTAGTTTTCATTTCAAAATGCTTTATTAGTAACCAAGCTTTAATTAATTGCAAATGCATTTCCCCAGTTTTCAAGAAAACCTAACATCAGCATTGTATGTATCAGAAGCATCTAACAATGTTCCAACTCCTACCATTGCTCCTATGTCCTCCTCCCACAAACCATCTGCAGAGTCACACAGAACAACATGAAGCAATCCATGGTTAATAAATTCCCCTTTACTCAACATCAGAGCACCAAGCAGTCATTATATGCATTGATCCAAAAACATGGAAGGGGACACTGCTTTTCTGCATTATCAAGCAGTTTGAACTTGGTTTACCTCCCAGCCTTGTTGGAAACAACTCAATTATAAATAAAAGGGAGCTCAGGTATTTTGCTATAAAATCCTTTCCAGGTCATGAGAACAGAAAAAGCTTAATGATGAGTCCTGGCCTGCTGCCGGTCGCATGTTTAGTGTCAGGTTCTGGCAGGTCTGCCCTACTCACAGTCAATCTTCCTCAAACTGAAATCCTGACATATCAGATATTTATTTATGCTGTTTATATAAGGGAAGCCTATTGGGTTTATCTTCTGCTTGAACACACATCCTCACAGCTGAGCTCTGGATTCTTGAGCCCTCATTCCCGTTACCTGCTCTGGACTCCCTTAGTTCTCCTGATACATCCTTGAGTTCCCTCAATGTCTGCCTATTGAGAAACCTTGCTCTGGGCTGCACTTCCCATGACATGCTATACAACTTTCAATTGGTTCACTGCTATCCTCTCAATATAGACTTACCATAGGTGACTATTAATACACTTGCTGGTTTTATTCTGTAATTACATCATCATTATTAGCTGCCCAATTTCACACTCAGATTAAAATTACAGGTGAATGTATGTTTCAGTGAAGAAATTTCTTGGCATTTTCTAAGATTAAAAACATTACATTAAACGCATTAGTAATTTAAATGTGCCTATGAATTACCCTTCAAAAAACAATTGCAGATTTGCACATGACAAAACTTAAGTCTGAGTATTATTTCAAGTGCAAAGTAGCCACAAAAACCCATTTAGACAGTGCAGAAAAAAAACTTACACAGGCACACATTTATCAGTATAGTGGTTGTGATTCAGTTGCTTAAATATAGGTTGGTCACACAGTGATTTTTTTGAATACCAAGGTGTGCACAACCTCTAAGTAGGCCTAGCAGATTTAAAAAATTACTTTTCTGAGGTGTGCAAAAGTGTGTGTGCATCCAGCAGGCTGTCACATGGCTTCACCAGCAGGTTGGGTCATGCTGTTATATTCAGCATTGTAGCTGGCACTGTCTTTCAAGCTTCATGTTACTTTTAAATAACCTACACACAGGGCTGGGAGGTTTCTAATATTTGTAGAATAACTTGTGCTTTGGTTTGACTCAACTCCAGTTTCAGCTTGCACATGTCTGGCTTTGCAAAAACCTGACGTTTGAATTCAAATATAGTCATTAGGTAATCTTCCAGTTGCAAAATTATTTAGAGCCTTAAAGCATAATTTGTTTTTTCTTGTATTATGAACATGAAAATCATTTACCAGATATTTAGTTTGCATAATTAACGTGAAGCATTTGCTGTAAATTTTAATGAAGTTGGAAATATCTTGCTGGCATGTAGTGCCTTCCAGAGAAAAGGCAGAGTTTGTTGGCTAATTCTGAAGTACTTAAAACATTTGATGTAGCATGACAAATCACAGAATCAGGGACACAATTTGCACATACTCTGCCCAAAAATCACTAATGCTAATAATGCTCAGATAATGTTCTTGAAATTTCTTTTTTCCTAATGATTTATTTTTCTCTTAATTGAATGCATTCAGGAGAGACTTTGCTAAGTTTCCTATACAATCTCCTCCTAAGATCAGGATCATTACCTTTGTATTGCATAAATTCTGAACTATACATATATTATGAATATATTCTAAAGCATTTCAAATGTATACATGGAATTTGACCATGCTACCTTTTTAGTTATGATTAATAATCAAAGAAAATTATTTAATATATTTATAAGAGGATCTTTTTCCATTGTACCATGAAACAGCTATTTGAAGATGACATTTAATTTACATAAAATATTTTTAAAGGTAATTAATTCCATCAAAGGATATTAAGTACTTTGAAGTTTCAAAAAAAACCCAACAAAACCCTAGGTTATATAATATTACTTTGTTCCTATATTACAGTTGAGGAATGTGTAGTATTTGAAAGTATTTGTCCCTTGTTTGTGGTTGTTCAGCTGGAAAGATTTCTTTTATTGTTGTTTCCTAATGAAATGATGTACAACCACCACTCAACCTGAAGTAAAAAGGGCAAATAAATTGCTTCTTTCAAAAATTCAGGCCTACATGTCTCCCAATTTAGAACACTGAAATCTTTACCTCTCCAAAATAGTAGGCCCATTCACCCTGAGATACTGTGAGGACAGCTACTCATCAAGTGCATTCCTTCCTCCTTTTTTTTTGTTAGCCAGCCAACTAGAGGTCACTTTGCAGAAATTTGACCTTAGTCTTCACTAAGTTGGGAAGAAAAATTCAACTATTTTTTTAGCTAGATTCTATTTAACACCTAATTTGTTTAAATTAATAGCTTTGATAAAATTTGAAAGCATTTTCAATATCAGACTGAAAACTATTGCTTTGCTCAATTTACTTGCTTCTCCATAATAATAATGATTTTTGTGTTAACATGTTACAGCGGGAGTTAGACTCAACAATCCTTGCAGGTCCCTTCTAACTCAAGACATTCTATGATCCTGTAATCATTTCACCATTGCTTGCATAATCATACATTGTGAGAAGTCATGTAGCTCTGTTTCCTGGAAAGAAATTTGTTCCCAGAGTTTTACAGGAGTGATACTGTGTTTTATCTGCCTCCCTGGTCTTGTCTTAGAAATATCCAAGAGAACTGGACTTAATTCACCTGATTTTGAAGGACGAGAAGTTAAATTTGCTAAGTACATTCTGCTAATATTTTTTTAAGTATTTTAGAGATTTTTTTAAGTGAGTATCTCTTACTTAGAAATACAGCTACATCACGTGCAACATTAACAACACTGGTATTGACAGGACACATTCAAACACCTACCTTTCATCCACTAGCAAAAAAATAAAAATGTTTGGTTTTTTCTGAGATGCTCCAGAAGTACCAGGGATTTTTTTCCAGTTTTACTAGAAAGTGATGAATCCCTGCTCTTCACAGCCAGAAGTCTCTGTAATACACTGCATGTCCTGTTTTGTCACGGTGAACAAACTAATGCTTGACCCTGACAGAAAACAACTAAGCAAAGGTACTGCTTCAGTCTCATTTCATCTCATGAGTGATTATCAAACACAAATAAAGCTGTCCAGTCCCCAGGTTTTGGGCACCTTTCCTCAGAGGAATTCTTTTGCAAGGACATTTCATCCTCTGGCATGATTGTCTGAGTTGAAAAAAAGGCTTCTGGCTGCCTCAAAGGTGCTTAGTTTTATTCTGTTTCATACACACACACTCCACAGGTGGGCTTTTAAACTTTCTAGGTGCACTTTTTGAGCAGATTTTACTCTTAAACACTACACAGTAACTTTTGATTTTTTCTGCTCTATAAAATCTATCATCAGTCCCCTCCATAACTAAGACAAATATGATTTCTCCACATTAAACCTTTGTCGCATGAAGAGAGGATCAACTGCTACACACAGTTACTTACACTACCTTCATCACAACCAAAGAAGGTTCCTTCCAATGGGAAAACACGAGTTTTGTTGTTGTTTTAATTAAACATTTATGTTGGCTCTCCAGAAATAAAAACCAGAACCTGCAGTGTTTTTCCATACACTGGAGTGACAAACATACCTACAGTCAGAAATGTTTCCAAATGAAGAGCTTCACTTTTAACTTAATTATAAACATACAGAAAGTGGTTTTTTGTTGGTTTTTGTTTTTTGTTTTTTTTTTTTAAAGGGGCCTGTCACAGTTACACCCACAGGAGAGATACTTCTTAACACAGTACAAGGGTTCCATCTCAGGTAACTCAGAGTGTGGTACCTGGATCACTCAGAGTGTGGTACCTGGATCATTGGAAAAGAAACAGCAGTAGCATAACACTTGAAAAGGCCATTATGAAAACTGATGTGATGCCAAGTTACTAAGTATTATCAAATGAGGGTCTTCTCCTGCTGACTACAGGAGAGTGCTTTAATCCATAGCTATGAAAATAAACACCACAGCCCACAAAGATTAACAGTGTTTCCCGCTTTTCTGTACTGGCTACAAAATATTTTGATTGCACTTCTGTCAGGATCTAATGCAACTATAGAAAATGCCTGTCAGTACGGAGCTTTAGAAAGCTGACATCAGTGTCATACTTCATATTTCCATTTTCCCAAACTGGGATCAGGCAGAAACATCTGGTCTTCTCTCAAGATGTTTACAGTGAGACCTGTGAAAATACAGTTACCTACTACTGAATGGGAATCAACACACTGAAAGCTGTCTCTTCCATTCACCATAGTCTTCATCTCTGAGGCACACTGCAGAGGGCTCTAAATTGAGCTGTTTTCATGGCCAACATTACATGACAGTGAAACAGCATCAACTGGCAACTCAACATGAGGCCACAACAAGGGCCAGCTTCTCACCCAGAAGGGAAGAAAATTTATCTTGCATATTCTCTAATTAGGAAAAAGAGCTGTGAATCTTACTAACAACATCACAACAACTGAATGAGGCCCTAATCCAAGCCTTAATTCAGGCTTTTCAGGGCTGTGTTGGATGAAAACCTAAAAAGTAGCAAACAACAACTTGTTACATTTTCAGTTGTTGTTTTTCCAGTTTAGAAGTGTGTGCATTGTGGGAGTTTCTCCTAACCCCAAATTACAGCCTGGAGGTTAGGAAATACTTCCAAATTCATGCATGTCCTTTACATGCAAGGTAAGCTTAGTAAGGATAATAATTTCATTGCATGACTGCTAACTATGATTAGCATAAGCTCTACACACCACAACAAACACCAAAGTAGGAACCCTCCAGTCATTAATATTTTATCATTTTCAGACAACAGGGTAAAAACCAGAATGCACGGCACACCTGGTCTCTGGATAATCTTGCAGACCTTTGGCTTGCATAAATTATTCCACTGAAGGAACGGTAGCACTGTAATTTACACCAGATGAAAATCTGCTCCAAGATCTGCCTCTTCCAAACAGAAATGTCAGGAGAGTAAGTCAAATGATCTGAGTTGACAGTACATTTTTTCATGCATTAGTTACCCAAGTATGAAATTGCAATCAAAGGGAAAATATACTGCAAAATTATTTGGTGTTGAAAACCAACCCCAGAGAATCCACTGCAGATGTGACCAGTTTCAGCGGACTGCTCAACCAAGCCTTTCAGAAACATTCTGGGTGGGACCTGGCTGCCAACACAGCACCTTGAAAATCAGAAAACCCAGACTGGTGCTGGGTTTTCCTTGGGGGATGAGGGGGCTGGGTTTTTAGTGTGGGGTTTCGGGTTGAGGTTTTCTGAGGCAATCGGGTCAGGGGACAACTGCTCTCCAGTGGAAGCATCTTGTTCCAATCTCCTTGACTAATGTGTACTGAGGATCCCATTTTTATGTCTCCATCTACCCAAGCATGTCAGTAGCCAACAGTCCTTGGGTTTAGTGCCAAGAATAATGTAACTGTATTCTCTCAGCAAAGTCAGAAGAACATTCATCTAGAAAGAACCATGGAGACAGAACCAGGACTGAAATTAGATATCACACCAGCTTCTCCCCAAAATTAGTAATCTACCATTCATGCCAAATTATAACTTTATATTATCACAATTCAAATATGGCCTTTGACGGAAGTTTAATTACTGGAAAATTTCTATCAAGTGACAGTGACTGAGAATGTAAATTCTAAACAAATTTTTCTAATGAAACCAAGATAATCTTAAACTGACAGTGTGATTTGATCATCAAAGTTACACATAGTTTATTCCCTTGTCCACTGGAGAGATGAATGAAAACAGACCCTTCCACTAATTGGGTTTTTAACCATAGCTATGCTTGGATAAGATTTTGCACTTGAAATTGGAGACTTGGAGCACACTTGGAGGGAAATGTCTACAGTGTGCTTCGATGACCTTTTGCAACCAAGTTCTGGTATAGAAACAGGACTTTTCAAACGTCCCAGCATGTTCAGTTCTAGGGGTTTGGTCCAGATCCAAAACTCTGGGCTTGTTTAATAAGGAGATTCCAGGCAGTCCACAGCTGACCCTGGGCAGCCACACTGGAGCTCCAGTTTGCTGACGTGGACGAGCTCTGTGCTGGGGACTGAGTAGGTCCAGATGCGCCTTCTCTCTTCAGAAAGGAAATTATAGTCTATAGAAGAGAAGCTTGGCACAGCCAGCATTCTAAGCTAGGAAATTTCATGATCTGTTGGAATACATTAACATGTACATTTTTAACTCCAACAGAGACATAGCTTGTCTCTGGAACAAACGTCTGATAGGGGCAGAGTTACAGGGCCTGAGGGAACACAAGGGGCTGGATGATTTCATTTCCCCTAAGCTAAGGCGGTTGGCAAACATGGGTATGGTTTACTGCTTTTATGCTTTTATTGTTATGAATTGTGTGGATAATTGATGGCAGGTTGCCTAGAGGCTGGGATAGGCCTCCTTCATGAAAGCTGAAATAAATAAATGGTGGCCTGCCCTTATTTCACTGGTTCTGCGTCAAATTCAGGAATCGCAATGACTGGCTTGGCGTTTAAAGGCACCAGCCTAAAAGAAGGGAGCAGGCTCACCACGCACAGTGGCAGCCTGGATGTCATTCTGGGATCAGTAACTGACATCAGGTCCAACCCCTTCTGGTGAAAGGGAGAGATTTCCAAGCAATTTTCCAAAGACCATTGGTTCCCAAGCTCTGTATTTAGACTACATACTGCAGATCAGAGGAAAAACAAATAAAACATGTGAAGCTCCTGTGAGCTGCATTGTAAAAAGAAACAAAAAGAATGTTTCACTCCTCATTTCCTCAGCCAAAATTTTTCTCATACAAATAAACTTGTAAATATCACATTCAAATGAAGTGTTTATCATCTCAGTTATACACAAAATCTGCACAGGTGGCTCTCCCTCAAACTATCTCAGTACCTACTTCATGAAAATTATTTTCACTACATGTAAAACATCTAAGGTTGGTAGCTCAGTGCCAAGCATATCAGAATCAAATTTCCACCTCACAACCACCTTAGTTGTGAAAATAAAATTTCACTGTTCACAATATTAACTTGAAATTAATCACTTTTCTTACTTTCATGCTATTTATAAAGGCAAACAATAAAAGAGTACATGTTTATTCTGTTTTTTCAATGTAGGTATCAAATCAGAATCATAATTAGGATCATCAATCAAGCACTGATTTTCTGTTTGTTTCACTAATGGGAATCGATGCATATTAAAGAAACCAGTTCTCCCTTTTTACCTTCAAAGTAATTCATCTACAACAAAAACAAACTTGGAGAGAACGATACAGATGATTTGTTTCTTTCATGGTACAGAATAGAGGGAAGGCACAGCATAGGGCATAACCAACTATGCTAACTAACATTTCCCATAACTGCTATACAATTTCAAATTTACTGCACTCTAAGCCCTATAAAGTCCCTCCATTAAGTATATTTTCTGTGCACACCTCATCGCTATGGCTGACTGGACTTATATAATTAAGTACAGTTTGAGGTCAATATGGAAAACAGCTCTCATTCATCACTGGCAAGCTCTCTCCTAGAAGTATACACTGCAAGGAGTCCAGTGATACCGGCACAGAGACAGAAGAGCCAACTGGTAAGGTACAAGACCTGTGACTGCTCTACTCAGAACATAATTACCCTTTAGAATCTCTCAAGGGCAATACATTAAATCCCAGATGCACACCTGGTAATAAACACTGAAAGTACACAATAGCATTGATGCCAATCATCCACCTGGTTACTGAAGCACTTTCCTTCAAACAAGACAGCATACAAAAACATGTAACAGTCTTTTGGAAACCATCCTCCTGCAACTGAGCTATACAACTGAATATTCTTGGCATTTTTAGTGTCAAGCCTGAAAGACCAGGAGGGCTTGCAATACTGCCTCAGAGGTGCATTGCACAGGAGCCAGGCTGTGCTTCACACAGGCTCCAGAACTGGCTTTACAAACTTACTCCCTTTTCAATCAGGCCTCAAACACCTGATGTGCTGGTACCATCTTCCCTAATATTAACTTCTTATCAACAAAGAAAAAACTGAGTAGGAAACTTTCTTACACAACTGATTGATTTCAAGTAATTGCTGAACTATTCACATGTTATGAAAATAGATAATTCAAACACCCAATGACTCAGAAAATATTCCTTAATCAGAAAGGCAAAGTCAGTTTGGATCAAAAAGAGTTGCAATATGTTTAAGTTTTTTCTACTTTCTGTTCTGTTCTTCTTATCCTCTTATATAGCCTGAGTAAAGTATATACCAGCCTGTTCAAGGCACCACAATTTTTTTTCCTTTTTATTAGAAAAGGAATATTCATGCCCTAACCAAACAGTCCTCATTAGGGTCCCTACCAGTCACATTTCTTTCTGCAGAAATTTTCTCTAAGTAAGCATTGTCTACAGCTCTGGCACAACACATGACATGAGCTCTAATCACATATAACATACCAGAAATTTCAAAGGCTACAAAAATCTGAATTTTGCAACCCTGTCAGACTCTTTGTCATAGAGCTGTGAGTGTACTAACACAGGTGCTGGAAAACTCATTATGCATTTAGTTGGACTGAAAGGAAAACATTACCCTTCAGGCACTTTGCATGAAGACAATCTCTTTTCCAAAACCAGAGCTGTCTGGTTGCAGGCTCCTACATGTTTCCCACAGGATGGGAACTTAAAAAAAAGAACAACAAAACAACCAACAACAAGAAAAGTAGTGTAAGCTAGAACAGGAAAAAAAAAAAAAAAGGCACTTTGAGGAAATACTTTGTGTTCTTTAGTATTACATCTATCATTAGGGATAATAGTTAGATCTGCAATTTCTCCCAGCCTCAAATCTCCTACTGGGCTACAAAAATGTATAGCAGAGCTATACATGAAGAATGGCACACGCCTACAACACCCTCAGGGACAGGGGCTATGTTTAGTTCATTAAGACTTGAAAGAAACATTTTAGATGCCTGAAGATGTTTTGCTGCATTGCACAAAAAATATAATTGCCATAACTGCCTCTGTAATAACCTGTAAGTTACACAGCAGACGCTTTTTCTTTTTCATATCTGTGTCCCTGAAACATTGCTATTCTATTGCAAATCAAACTGAAGATAAGTGTTTCAGTGTGACAGAGGCTGCTGTCAGCCAGAACCACCTGCAATTTCTTTTACTAAACTTGCCTTAACCAGGCTTATCCTATACCATTTGTTGTTGTCTTCTCAGAAAAAGGCAAGCAGTACAAGAAGCATTGCTTTAACAGGACACACAAAAGGTCAAGAGAAGGTCGTGAAAAAATCCTTTGTCAAATCTTCATCTTCCTTATGCTAGTTAACTCCAGAGGGAAGGAAAAAAAAATAATGCCCATTTTCCTCAAAAATCTTCCACCCCCATTCCTGTGAAAAAATCTCACCTCCTGCCTACTGACACAAGTAGTAAAAGAACCAGGCCTAAGCAAGATCTAACCTCAAAGTTCCCAGTTTAATAGATATCAAAAGGGATCATAATAATTAGTTATTTGCCTTGCCTGACTGACAAAATGTCCTAAAGCTCACTCTGCCATTACAATAAATACTTCTAATTCAAGACAAAAGCAAAAGCCAGAGGATCAGAGTGCTGGTATTTACATTTCATTGTGAGCTGCATTCCATTGTATAAACAAATGACTTAGAATTTTCTAAGTCTTGCAAACTTCAAGGAGGAATTTCAGTCTTTCAGCCTCCGGAAGGGAGGAGATTTAAGGAGAGAAAGAAAAAAAAAAAAAAAAAGGAAAATAGAGAGAGTACATGCACACAAAAAAAAGTAAGATGAAGACTTTGAAGACTTATTTAGCCATCTCTTGAAGAAATAAATTCCACTTTGGGGTAAAAAAATAATTCTGATGTTTTGGTAACCAAAAGTATCAGGTGGCAGTTCTGACAAACTGGAAACTACTTTTAGGAGAAGTGTATCCTTTTGCTAAACCAGCCCCAGATCTGTGCTTTCAAAATGAACAACTGAAAGTCAGAAGATGAACCACTCCATTAATCCTAAAGAGATTCTGATTTATATTATGAAGACTTGAGATAAAAGCCATCCATTAAGGCCATATCTTTTTTTTCTGTGTGAGGGTGGAAACAAGAGGACAAACCAGGTAAAGGTGTTTAAACATGGGCTCAGCACAGCCTATACCTCTACTGTAATTCCCTACAGCAAGTGTTGCACAGGGTCTCACAGCTGTGTCCAAGAGCAAAGCCCACAGGGAATTATTTGATGAAGCTATATATTTCCAGGAGCTGATACTCCTAGATCCTGAGATCTTCCCAGCTAATTCGAGTATTGGTGCCTACTAAGGTTGGGTAGCAATACTATTTAAGAGTACATGCTTTCACTCCAATTCATCTTTCATCCCACAGACCAGCTTTAGCCCAAAAGTTGTGCTGTATTTTAGCTATATTTGCAGACTCCTTTTCAGAAGTTTAAACATTCAACCAATGGCATAGGGAGACTTAAAAGAAAAAAAAAGCACAGGCAGAATGTCTTACTCCTTTTCTCAAGGGAACTCTGCTAGGCAGGAAGTACTCATGATGTAACTTAGACTTTGAAATCAGGGATGCTGGATGCAGTCATGAAGAGCAGCGGCAGGACTGTGCTCTCTTCTGTGGCATTTTCAAGTTGAATGTGTGTCAGGAATTGCTCCATTGTGATTTCAGTCCCAGTAAAAGAAAGGCAGAGTACTGTCACACCAGAAAGCTTCTTCTCATGGCACTGAGTCAACACTCATTGACATTTATAGGACTCAGACTAAGCCACAGCTGTATCCCATTAGAAAACAGGACCATAGGAGCACCCCCTTTCCAGGCTGTCACATTCCCTTCTGCTATCATCACCCCAGCCTAGGGGTCCTGAAGCAGTCTTCCAGGCAGAGCTACAGATCAGAATGTTACTCACACAAATGCCAAGTCACTATCCACACTAGGCATGCTGAATTCTGTCCCAAGCTTAAGCCTCTATGGCATATTTCGTAGCTTCATGTAAAATTTACTAGGAATTCATCTATTATATTAAGCACTATTAAGCACACGGATCATCTTGAGAATCCCAAAAGCCTTAACTTCCATTTTCTTCTGTACATCAGTATCTGAGATCATCCAAGGATCTTTAGTACGTCAGATCTGAGCACAAAGGAAATTCAAACCAAAGCCACTGAGACTCCCTTGGTTTCCTGTGAAACCAGAAACTGGGCTGTGTTTGTCTACTGATGTTTACTGATGAAAGGAAGCAACCTTCAGTCAAAATCACGTGAATTTGTGCAAGAATGACAATATAACTGATAAGAGCTACTTAAGATAACTACTCTTATTACAACTAACTCACTGCTGCCTCATTTCTCCTAATCAAATCCTACTCCAGATTAATAGATCCTGAAGTTTGTTGCCCTCTTTTAAAAGAAAAACTGAAGTAATTAAAGTTTTCATTCATTAAGGAGCAAATAAACATGGTATAAGCCATTTCATTACAAGAAATAAGATTATTCATGTACCTCAAGTTAGGTTCTAAAGTACTCTCCTGAATGGGAGATTTAAATAACCAAATACTTACTTTCTATGTTCATTACATTCAAACACAAACAAAATAAACTCCCTATCTTGCACTGTGCCTGTAAAATAGATAAATTCCATACTGCAGATGTTTCCTAGGAAACAAGGAAAGGCTCAAAGAAACAGAGAACAGCTGGAAAAAGAAAAAAAAAGAAAAGCCAACCTCAAGAACTAAGTGCTCCATAGCCTCACTATAAAAACCATTAGAATGATATCCCTAATAAAAATTAGAGGAGTGCCTTTTACACTGGTTGGCCCTGACTCTTCATGAGGGCAAATATGCACAGCCTAAAGAGATCAACATTTAGCTCTTCTCTTCCCATCATCTCATCCTGCTCCCAAAAAACAATAACAAACCAAGAAAAGTGAGCATTTTGCTATAATGTGGTAAAGCTGCAGTTTTGGGGTGCACACTAATAAGGATGGCCAGCCCCACAGAGGTGCCTACTGAAACCCTACAACAAGCAGGGGATTCACTGCCTAGAGATTTCTTTGCTGAGGAGCCAGATTCCACTTCTGAAACCAGCCAGCTATTCAACATGAAAATCCATGCCATTCCAGAAACTTATTATTAGCACAATGACTCAGTATGTATATTACAGTAGTACCCTAAGGCTTCATTTCATATCAAGGATGCTTTGTGCTCTGCACTGCACAAATTCATAGGAAGGCCCTGCACTTCACAGTGAAAATATAAAATCAAAGCATGCCAAAGTTATTCAAGCTCAGTGTCCAGGTTTAGATAAAATTTTCTATCATCACAGCAAACATTTCCCCCAGAAAAAAAAAAGGGAATGAAAAGAAAGAAAAACAAAAAATGAGTAAAGGACCATTTGTCTAACCTCAGTCCTAATTTTTGAGGTAGGCTCCCAGCATGCCACCAGCCATCACTATAATTCCAAGCCTCAGTGCTCTGACAGCAGCCATACTGTCACATTGGCTCTTCCTTCCCCACATGGCTCCATTTTCCATGTTCTGCATTGCTTGTCACCAGGCTCAACGCCTCTGACATCAGGTTCTTCCCGGCCTTTGTTGCCGCCAATGCACGTTCCAGTACTTTCTGCCTCTTGCCAAAGCAAGCATTAAACATCTGGAAATCATCCTCCATTACTTTCACCAGTGAGATAAGTCTGCCTTGCACTGTAGGTCCCATGCAGTGGGAAGACACCACACCCACATATATCTGTAAAATACACTATATGTATCTAACACACTATATATTAAACTACTCTAACATGCACTAAGTTACAAACACATGTTCCTTTCTTTTAAAAATGTAGGCATATATACCGGGTAGCTTTACAGACCAGAAGACTCCCGATTTGAAAGAATTCTGAAGTACAGATATTTACTGTTAGAATTGTGTTCTTTTTTTAGTGCATGAAATCTTTTTAATATTAGAAACCAACAGGTTTTCAATGCATACATTAGTGTGCTGGTTTGGGAATTTTAAGAATAAAAGAATCACTCCTATGGAAAATTTAATATAGAGGAAAAGAGTACTTTTTGTCTGTGCCTCTGAAAGAGTGGAAAATGCAGGCTATTTCCACTCCTTTTCCACAGCCCAAAGTCACAACAGGACCATGACCACTCAGTTGTACAGAGCTGAGGGCTACTCAAGAGGTACAAACCCCACCACACACCCAATACCCTTCTGGAAGTTCCTGCCTCTTGCTTCCCATCATCTTCTATTCTCAGAACTTTGGACACACTGAGGATTATTCAGAGAAATTGCAGAAAGCCTCCAGGAGCCTTTGAGAAGTGAGATAACCCAGCTACTCAATGATATCTTTCCTACCAAGATGCTCATCATTGATGTAAGCAAGAAAGCCAAAAAATACCATACTTGATTTAAAAAAAACAAAATAAAACTCTACTGATTATATCACTTGTTAAGTATAATTATAATTCATCATTTGGATCAACTGAATGGTAATAATTCAGGGTAACTTGATTTTTCTGTAATAGCATAGATAGTAATTTTTAAGNTATCACTTGTTAAGTATAATTATAATTCATCATTTGGATCAACTGAATGGTAATAATTCAGGGTAACTTGATTTTTCTGTAATAGCATAGATAGCTTAAAAATTACTAAATCATTCTCAGTATTTGGAAAACTTGAGGCACTGCAGCTGAGGGGAAAAAAAGCTATATTAAAATAGACAGAAAATAAGACACAAATGTCATAGGATATCAACAACTATGGCAATTCAGCACATTTTTACTAGATTAAAAAGTTTGATAGAACACTGTAAAGAAAATATTTGTGAAAAGCTATGTGTAAAACAGGCAACCAAGCAAGCACAGCTTCTGTTCACTGCTTCTGCTTTAATTTTTTCCTTAAATATTTTTTCTTGACCTGCTGGGATGTTTAACCTGACAGGAGACATGAGATTTCAGACTAGAATGTGATTAAATATCAATCAAGCATGTCTATGATTTCCTGAAAGAGAGAGAACTGCTTTAAACAAAATGTTCACTCAGCATAACCTCTGAGGTCACCTATGATAATACAGCTGGCCAGAGGCAGTATTTCTCAAATGAGGAAGCAGTTTCCTTCTGGCTTTTAGCTGTATTTTCACTATCATTTTAATGGAACAACTGGGCCAAGACACCCTCACAAACTGGAAGAAGGCAGGTTTAGGTTAGATATTAGAAAGAAATTCTCTCTCGTGTGTTGGATGAAGCGCTGGAACAAGCTGCCCAGAGAAGCTGTGGCTGCCCCATCCACAGAGCGGTTCAAGGCCAGCGAAGCCGGGACTTGGAGCAACCTGGTCTGGTGGAAGGTGTCCCTGTCCAGGGCAGGGGGGTGGAACAGGATGAGCTTTAAGGCCCCTTCCAACACAAATAGTTCCGTGATTCTGTGATGACTCCTTTTACCTCCCTCAATCTCTTCCTGCACTACACTGTCATTATGCCTAGAATCCTGCACTTCAGATGGTCAGCTTACTGAAGGATGCTGGCAAGCATTTAATGACCAAAGAATGTTTGGAGAAGATACTGTATGGACCTTCTCTGCCAGACATCTACTGCACAGCAGGGAGCAGGCCTCAGGGAGACAGTTTACTCTTCTGTTCTTACTCTAAATGAGTTCATGTCCAAAGCTCTGAATTCCTGCCAGCAGTATCAGAGTCGCTGTTTGTGTTTCTATTCAGCCACATTATCCAAAGAACAAGGGCACAAAGATTCAAATTAATTCTTTAGTCCTCCCATGCTACTGCTACATAGTCCAAAGGCTATAAATGAAAAGTAGTGAGGAGACAAAACACCATGAAAGCTTTTCAGTATAAAAACAACTTCATTATATCACTCTCCCGACTATACTACTCACACAAAGCTGCAGAAAAATGCAAATTCTCAAAAGCTCCAACCAAATTTCAGCTGGCAGCAGCATGGCCAAGGGACAACCTTAGGACAGCTCTCCAAAGACAAGACCTATCTTCAGCAGCTGATACAAATAGAATCCCGAGGGTCTGCATGAATAGAAGCTCCCTGAACAGAGAGCATCCCACCACTGGCCCTCTGACAATCATTCTTAGTCTTCGTGCTTATATAACACATGACCTTTCCGCAGCAAATGCGGGTGGGATAGCGGAATAAAGGAATTGTTTCTCACTGCAAGAATAAAAGACAGCACAGCAGGCTATGAAAAATGTATGTTGCTTACTAAGAAGAGATAATTGTAAGCAACGGTTTGGATATTTTAATTACCACAGCATCAAGGGCTTATCAGCATCCAAAGCTTCCAGGATGTTACTGTTTTCATAATTATAAATCAAATTATAAAATAAGAATTTATGTGAAAATAATTGTGTCACTTCCTATAGTCAGTACTCCTGGTACATCCTTTCTGGTAGTTCAGGAACAGCACTAACTCTTCAGATTTTGCTAAATTAAAGTTAGGAAAAGCACAGAATAATCCATGGGGGAAAAAAAAAAAACCAAAAAAGTATCTAGAGAACCAGTATTATTTGTACACACAAAATGCACTGATTACACAAAAGATGTAAACAATACATGATGCCACCCCCGGCGTACCTCTGTTCCTCAAAGTGTTATATGACTCATAAGCCATTTTTCTCCAGCTTGAAAGTACCTGGTTTCTTATTTTATACTATTGAAAGAAATATATGCTCTTTATTAAGCTTTGAATGAATGCATCCAACATTCCAGCTCAAATTATACCTGACCCTCTGCACATGACAGTCTCACCAGGGCATTCAAAGACAGTCGAACAAGGTGGGTCTGTTGCAGCTTGAGATTTCAGGCAGTGCAACAATCCTTCCTCATGCTTTCAAAGTTCAAACTCCAAGAAGCTTTTGTCAAAAACTGAAATTCCAAGTTAATCAGATTAATTTATTCATTTTAAAGGATACTTGGGTTTGCCTTAAGAATGGGAGGGGTTTTCTATAAAAAAAGTTGAAGTGGCAGCCCAGTCTCTCTCTTCCCTGACCCAACTGAGAATCCACTGGATTAGCACTTTGATTTGCTCCAAGAAGAATTTCTGAGAAAATTATATCATCAGGACTTTACACACAAAAACGTGCAGGGTCATGATGACAAACATAAGTGAAACAGTGTACATATATGGATAGATCACATGCCTCCAGCTGGAATTTCAAATATTTTTTATTATTACTTTGTTATTTTTTGGCACCGAGTTCATTGCCTTTCTCTGTATACTGAAAAATTGTTGTATACAGGCCACGAACATCAGCTTAGTTTTTTTAAAGGATTATATTGTTGCATGAAGATCTGCCTTCACAGTTTCTGCTTCCCTGCACATACACACAAGAATCTGTGTTTCTTTTGTCAAAAAACACCAAAAACCAAGTTATGTGGCACGTTGACTGGTTTTATTCTGACCACAGAAAAGTCATAACTAACCCAAATAGCAAATACAACTTCTACACCAGGAACTGTTTCCAAGCAAGGCTTCCCAGGTGCATTTATAATCAAGCAAGGGATTTGGTGGATTTTTTTTTTCCTGAAAATTTCTAAAGAGTTAGCAAGCTAAAAAAATACTTTTTTTTAAACTAACTTATATTTAACTTATGTTAAACAGGACCAATCCTGGATGTTTTGCATGAACAAATCAAGGTGAAAAAATGTTATCACACTGAAACAAATTGCAAGGATGAAAAGACCTCACCAAGAAATGAAGATTGAGCATGTCAAAACATGAGTCATGAAATGACCATTTGGTTTCTATGACAATAATCCGTATTTGTAAACATCATGGGGAAAAAATGCCTGCACTAACAAACACAGCATGCAATTATTCTTCAATCACTATGTATTTTCCAAAAAACTACACATTAATGTGGATAGTTTAACATGACCCTCAATTTTATGTATTCCATAATTCTGTGGAAAGTTTCGCTCAGGTTGAACAGAAGGAATCCTCTTGAGGGCTCTTGTAGAAATGTCTGTGTAGAGTATCCTTCCCGCACTTTTACAGTCAGGAAAGTCAACCCCAAATATTCAGAAGTCAATGAGTTAGTCCCCACAGAATTATTACTTTGTTTAATACATACTAGATTCCCATCTTCTCCTTCTTAGATCTATAATAATTTTATTTTTGAGTTATTTGCTATGATTAAACTCACAAACATATATATCTACATGCACACACACTCACGTACATACATGCAGGCTCTCTCACTAAGAAAGCAGAGGTACATATATCAGAGAGCTATTTGCAGATCTGAAACTTTTGGGAGAAAAAAAAAGAATCAGGTACAGGATAACCAGGCAATCAGGCCCAGCCAGCATGGGTTTATGAAGCAGGTCTAGCTTAACCAACCTCATCTCCTTTTATGACAAGGTGACCCACTTAGAGGATAAGGAAAAGTCTGATGTTGTCTACCTGGAACTTAGTAAAGCCTTGGTCACCCTTTCCCCAGCATTCTCCTGGAGAAACTGGCTGCTCACAGATTGGAAGGGTGCACTGTCCACTGGTAAAAAACTGGATGGCCAAGCCCAGAGAGTGGTGGTGAATGAAGCTAAATCCAGTTGGCAGCTGGTCACTAGTGGTGTTCCCCAGGGCTCAGTACTGGGCCCAGTCCTGTTTAACATCTTTGCCAGTGATTTGGATGAGGGAATCACAGCAATTTTACAGCCAACACCAAGCTGAGCTGGAGTATCAATCTGCTGAAGCAGTGCTGTGCAAAGAGCTGGATTCAATGATCTTAAGGGCCTTTTCCAACCTAAACAATAGTTCTGTAACTCTAAGTATCATCAGATCCTCATTAAAATTGTGACAACAGGCAAAACAGGGGTTTTTTCCCCCTTTCATATAGAATCATAGAAAGTCATTCTCCTTAGGAGCTGTGAGGACTCTTCATATAGAGAGGAAAGGCCCATAAAATCTAAAGAAGCATCTGGCATGAATGTTCAATAATTCTCTTACTTTCTCATAGCTACAGAGGACTTTCACTTGACATCTTATTTCCAACACTTGCCCCACTACAGAGACTGTGCAATGTCTCATCTCCCTAAAGACAGTATCAGTGAGAAAATAATGGACATATTGAGTAGCCCCCCATTCCACCAGCTGAGCTGTTTGTGTCTCCAAAAAAAGTCAGTCCATTCTCCTGTCTCCCTTGCATGGTTTCCAGCCAAAATGAAAGACCTTGAGAATTCAAAGAAGGCAAAGAGGATCATTAATTCAAACAGAACAATGACCATTCTATTTTTTGTGTTTTTCCCCTAGCTCACACTCTCAAACAAGGCAAATTAGATACTTTTAAAACAATACCAGGGCTCACACTGATCTCAGCTGAAGTAGGGTTCACACCACAAGAGGGGGACAGGAAAATATAATTCACCACAAAACTCAGATAAGGGTATGTTGCAAAAACTGATGACAACCAAAGGCAAGTATAGGATTGAAGAGAAATATGGGAGATGCTGGCAATAAACCACCACTGCCATGCCCATGTGGAATTTGCACAGACAATTCTTCTTGAACAAGGCGATTCCAACAATTTCAGATCTGATTCAAGTGTACTGATTTTCCACTAAAGGTGTGTTTCTAATTGATTTACATTAAAATAAAATAAAAAAAAAAACCAAAAAAAAACCCACAACTTTTTTGGAAAAAAGCAGTGACATTTACACTCCCAAGTGGATGGGAAAGGATCCCAGAAGCACACACTGCTTCTGCTAGTAGCTTCCTCTATCCCAAGCCCTAAGGAAAGAGGAAGGATTGTAGAGTTTTGTGGAAATCCCTACACCAAAGTTTCAGAGCTTTCAGGTATTCAGCATTTAAACAGCACATAATTTCAGCCACCTCCTGGGTACCTTTTGGCCCTATTGCATTTTTTAACTAGACCAGGTTTCTACAGAGAAATTAAACCCAGGATCTTTCAGTCCTTCTAGGATTCTGCAGCACTGACCTTTTTGATAAACAACTTTTAAATAGGCACATTTAAACAGTCCACAAAATGACCAATTTTGCTTTACTAGGTTTGCAAGTGTCTGGTTTTTGCATTTTTACATGCATTTTAAGCACATCCACCATGTAGCATTATCAGCCAAGTGCTCTTGAGCAAAACAGATCAATCTGCAATGGTTTCAAGAGAAAAAAAAAAGAATTAATAAAGAAACTGGCATTACTTAAAAGCACAGCAATGGTAAGTGCCAAAATAAAAAATTATAATTAAGCAGTATGTTTGAACAAGTATTACAATTCTTTCATTAATTTTTTAACCATTTTACCTGCTTTATTTTATTCAACTTACCTATCAATATCAATCCCCCTTATCATGATAAATTTTGTAACATACTTCCACAGAAGCTATTTCTTTCTTCTACTGTGGCTAAAGTTGACAAGCAGTATTCAATCCTTCTTATTTTTTCTAGGATTGTCATGAAAAATGACCAGTAAAACTCTGGTTTACATCCTTTCTGAAAGTCTGATAGGCACTTCAGGAAGCATAGATTAGAAAACACTTCTTGCTTCCCCAGATACCTCCAATATTTGTTTACCTGGTAGCACCTATATTTAGGTGGTACACTTGACCAAGTGAAGAAGAAATGAAGCAGCTGTATAGACAAAGTAACCTGCAGTAAAATACAATGTTGACTGATGTCAGACCTCTGCATAAGTACTAAACCCAAGACAAATTAAGGGTAAAACCTGTCCATTCTTCAGCATTTGTAGGCTTCAATCAGGAACTTTTATTTAAAGTTGAGATCCCTTTCTTATGCAATTAAACCAGACCAGTGTGTAGAATGCACCCTTACTTCTAATCTTCACTGCACCATCCCTCACATCACAGTAAAATAGGTTTGGGGCTGTTTCTTGGGTTTTTTTAATATAATGAACATTGGAGAAGTGTATGCACAGTAGACAAAAGCTATTACATTCTGAAAAAGGAAGATGAATAAGTAAGTGTAAACAGATGTCACTAGTTTATTACAACATATTTTGCTATCTGACTTACCACGTATCTCTCAGTTGCCTCAGTCATTAGCATATGGGAAATACATCCCAAAAGGTGTTGCTACATTACTGGCGTATCCCATAATTTCCATAATACCAACAAACTAGTAAATGACATCTAATAACCTCCCAGAAATCTCACATAAATGTTGCCATTTTTTAAAAGAAGTAAAAAGCTATAATTTTTATTACATGGATATCAAAATCTAAGTCAGTATTTTCACAAGTGTTTTGTCTGTATTACATGTAACTGGAAAATACATAATATATGCCTCCCTTTATGGCAAGCATATGAATTATGCTCACAGGTTTATATAAAGTGCCCCCTCTATGGGACTTCTTACATAGCTTTGCATGGGCAGGACAGTCTCATTTTGCTTTGCAGAACAAAAGTTTCAGAAATATTGCACTGGTTTATTCATCAGGCTTTGACTCCTCCTCGCTTATGCAATCCAGCGCATTACCAGAGAAGTTCAGTTACAAGAAAAATTACACTTGAAAATACACAATAAAGTAACTGCAAACAGCCTTGTAAGGTACGTCCTACAATGTGCTGGAATGCCCTAGAAAGTCTCTTTGTCGGGCATAATTTGGAAAAGAAGCCAGTGTTACATACAGAAGCCTAGGAAGTATGTTCAGGAGTACAATAGCTCCAGACTGTCCCACAACCAGCCCGCTCACATTTCAGGAAATCAACATACGGCACGACATCCATCCCGACTGATGAAAGAGTACAGTCACTACGCCTTCTGACCATCAGCCTCTCTCTCGCAGGCATTGAAATGATACGAAGCACAAACGGCTACAAAGCAGCTGCAGATAGTGCAGGTTAGGCGGCCGAGGCTCGCAGCTCGCCCGCCCTCCTGCGCTCCCGGAGCTTGCCCCGAACCGCCGCTGCCCCGCTCCGCGAGCCCCCGGGCGGAGGAAGGCTCTGTGCCATCCTCGGCATCAGGCAGCCCCTCCGCAAGAGCCTGGGGGGAAAGGAGTCGAAGAAGGAAAGAAAGGAAAAGGGGGAGGGGGGAGGGGAGGAAATTAGAAAATTTAAAAAAAAAAATAAAAAAAAAGGAGAATCCACGTTTCTGCATTTCTCTAAAACAAAGAATGTGAGAAAGCAGATGTAGTTCAGCGCAAACGACTCCGCCCTGCGAGGCTTCGGTGTTTACTCTCCCAGCTCGCTTGCCCAGCTGTCCTCCAGCCCCGTCCCAAGCCCTTTCTTTTGTTGGGAACTTCCCAGCGCTGCAGCCCCGCCGGGACGGGGGCTCAGCCCGAGCGCCCCGGGGCAGCACTTGGCCTTTGACCGCCCCTCCCGCTCTGTGCCCGCAGCGAGCGCCGCAAACCTCGGTTTTCCGCTCAAATGCCCAAAGCGCAAACCCCTCTCTGCCCCGTTCTCAATATGTAAAAGCAAGGTCTTGTTACTCTCGTACACCAGAGGTTTTCCATTCCACTTATTAGCCAAATCACACAATAAATACACTGCATGCAAAGAGGGGGGATTATGATAATCATTTTAGAGGTAGAGAGAAACTCACCACCTTCATACTCTTCCACTTCTTGCGCTTTTATGGTTACAAACCGGCCTAATAAAGCAGCGAGGATGAAAAAAGTTCTCGTTTGTACCAAGATTGCCATCATGCCTAGCTATTAGACATGTATCCTCCCCGGGCAGCAAAAAGTGCAGAATCGTAAGGTTATTTTAGCACCATGAAGCCAGCTGAGGAGTCTTTCTGCCTTTCTGCATCAGTTCCAGGACAAAGTCTGCGAGCCCTCTTTTCAGCACCAGCTCCAGCGCAGTCTGCAAACACTCCTTTCAGGGGATGCAGCTTTAAATAGGAAGAATGCTGCCTCCACTTTCTTCCTGCCCCTTTTCAGCTCGTTCAGGCTCCTAATCATCCACTCCCTGCCAAGCAACAGTCTGATTGATGGTAAATAACCGAATCAGAGCTAGCTTCACTCTTCCTTGAACTTTTGTCTTTACGAGTACACTTGCAGGATATTTTCCTGCTGCTGTGCCGTGCATGTGCTTTGTCAGGACCATTTATTAAGCAAGCAAATGCACAGTTTTAAGAAGCTGACAGGAACAGAAAGCTCCGCTTTTAACACACCCAGCGCAGGCTTCCTGGAAATGGAGGGTATAGCCCCATTTGGAGCCGATTCCCTTATTAGGAACTTGATCCCTTCCAGCGCGCCAGAGGATTTCCTCCTCTCCCCTGATAACTGCCCCTGCCTCGCCGGGTTATCAAACGGGACTCCAGTCCCTTGAGAGGGGCTCACAGAGCTAAAATAAGGCAGCTTGTTTCAGAACATGTAAATAACCACCTTCCACCCAAAGGGAAACAATCATTCTCAAATTAATTCTTTTGCTGAATAATCTTTCCTCAAATGCCTACGTGCTCTATATTTACTGTCCTAGCAGCTGGGAAAACTGTTGCAAATCACCAGAAGATGCGCTACACTTTTAACACCAGAATGACCATTCAAATTATCCAATCCCCTGCTTTTCTTCAAGGTTCTCTGCCCCTGTTCCTTGACAAACCTACCTAAGCCCCAGCCTAGTATTTACCCCTTAACAATGTGCCTTAATTAGCATTCTAGCGTGAGCACTAAGCAAATCTCTCTTTTGTGGATCACTTGCAACTGGGGTTAGAATGTTAAATTTCTTTCTTCCCACAGTGTTTATGGTCTGCTGAAAGGAAGCTCAGTCACTAATCCCCTCATTAGCTAAGAATGGGGTCATCTATACCTGCTGCAGGGAAACACAGGTTCATCTTTTGGAAGGTTTTCTCTGTACAGCCATTTCAGCTTGAGAACAATCCCATTCGAAGTAAACGTCTTTGCCTGGATTCAAACATACTGGAAACACTGGCTAATCACAGCATGATTTAGCACCTCTCAGTGATGCACAGTCCTAAAGCCTGTGAAGTTTTCTTCTGGCTCTTCAAAGGAGCGGCATGCCCAGAAGAAGAAAGGTAACCCAGAAAACGGTATAGCACTGCAATGCTACATCAAACCTAGTCTAATAGTAAAACCAGAATTAACGTAAAAATACACTCAAAGAGAACAACATCAAAGTTCCCTATTCTCTTGTACCAGTCTTGACACTATTTTTTTCTGAGGTATTCAAAGATACCTTCTGCCATTTCACTCCTTGCAGAGATTCCTACAGTGATACCTAAAAGTTGCCCTTCATATCCAATTCTGCTTTGGTCGCACCAACAAATTATGACATGTAACTAAAACAGATGAACAACATAATAGAAAAGGATGTATATTGAATCCATCCCCTTATGCCTCCTAATAAATACTTCCTTTTATCATGGTTCTGCACTTGAAGATGTTTCAGTTTTATTACAAGCATCATATGGAGTCATTAAGTCTATCATTTTTCATTTAAACAAACTCACTTCCAGGTCTAAGCCATTTGATAGCATCCCATTGGATACGAGTGAGAGAAAATCTTCAGATAGCACCACTGTGAACAGCGTCAGACTAAGCAGTTAAGAGTTGGCAGATAAATAATTCCAATTATGCTGAGTGTCACTTCTCCCCTCCTCCGCTCAATAGGGGATAAGCCAACATTGCATAGAATAATACGGTATATTTATGCAGCAACTTCTCTCCAATGGTTTTTCACTTTTTTCCATAGATTTTAGTATTCTGTAAGAATAGAGGAATGTGGAATTTCGCAAATTAGCCCTAGGTCATGGATTCAGTAGTAAAGCCTTTTTGGAGCTCATTTTTCTTCTGTGCCAAGGAAAACTTACACAAGATGAAAATTCCTTGGAAGGAGAATCCTGGGCCCCAACTCCTGGAGCAGATTCTTTCCCAATCCACCTTCAATCTGACAATTGTTATACATCCAGCTTACAGTATGTAACAACACCAAATTGAGTAGACAGAGACACTGCACAAGCGGTAGGACTGAATCCTCTTTGTCTAGTCCATCTCAGTAGGGCAATAAATGTGGAAAAGCAGGACACAAACCCAGAGTCTTTCCACCAGCAGGAGATGCTTTGAGTTCAGGATGGTTTCAGCTACCAATTTGTGGCTGATTACTGACTTACAGGAAATGAAAAAGTGGTATGGCATGATTAAAAAATCACTTTCTAATAGAATCACAGTATAGTTTAGGTTGGAAAGGACCTTTATGCATCGTCTAGTTCAAGCCCCCTGCAACAAGGAGGGACATCTTCAACTAGATCAGGCTGCTCAGAGCTCTGACCAGCCTGACCTTCAATGTTTCCAGGGGTGGGGCATCAACCACCTCTCTGGGATCTCTTTTCCAGTGTTTCATCACTCTCATCATAACATTCTTCTTTATATCTAGTCTGAATTTACATTCTTTTAGTTTAAGGCCATTACCCCTTGTCCAATCACAACAGGACCTGCAAAATGTGTCCCCCATCTTTCTTACCTTTAGGTACTGGCAGGATACTGTAAGGTTGGCCCAGAGCCATCTCCAGGTTGAACAATCCCAGCTCCTCCAGTCTGTCATCACATGAGAGGTGTTTTGTGCTTCTCATTAGAGCAACCTTCCCGTTTGAAGAATCTTCATACAATATATGAAGGGAAACAACAACACAATAGCAAAATCTTCACACAAAAGCAGTGTGTACTCCTTAATGAGGAGCTCTAAAAAGTTTTTGTGAAATGATAGCTGTCCCAAAGCTAGGACACTCCTAGAAAAGTCAAGATACAACACTCTGAAAAAAAAAACAAAATCACTAAATGCTCCCTAATATCCTGTTTGCTGATATTACCTACTTTTAGCCCATAAGTCAGTACTGTAAGTTATCTGACCTAAAAGTCGCATGTAAAATTCAAAATTACTCAAAAGTCAAAGAGCATTGTGAGTGATAGATGAGGCTAGGGAATACTATTAGGTAATTATGAGGAGTCAAATATATTACAATATAATTCACAGACTTAAACCTTTCAAAATCTCAAAGTCAGGCCAGAAATCCCAAGCAGCATTTTTGGATGCTTCAGAGCATGCATACATATGAGCAATTAAAATCCAGTCTCCATGAGGGTCTTTCCAATAGAGTTTAAGGACCTCTCCCACCTTTCAGCACTCCTGTTTTAAATTTGTACTAAGCCGACAAAAAATGCTTTCATATAAATCTGTTACAAATAAGATCCTGGGCCAGTCCCTTAGAGCCATACAAAACCAGTGGATTCACAGAAACTGAAATAAGCTCTAGTTGAATTCAAAACGTGCCTGTTCAAAGACAAGCAAGATTTTCAAAAGCAGTGCGGTTTCACCAAAGGGAGCTCAAGTCAATGTGAGAGTTGCTGTCAAGTTTTATGTCGGCAGTTAAATCCACAGTAAGCGCTGTTTGAAATTTCCACCTTGTATTACTTCTTCGATCACACACTTAGCTTAAAAAAAAAGGCAGCAAATTGCCATACCATATATTTAACTCACAAAAATATAGTCCACATAAAATGCTTGCCCTTTCTTGGAATTAACCATTAAAATGAACATGACTGATATAATATATTGAGAGGAAAACAGTTCTTCCTTTGAAGTGTGTTCACTTTGCACTTTTAAGACCATTACTGCATAAGGAATCAGTTTTCCCATTTTATACACGTCTATCACATAGTAAAAGGAAAGAAAATTCTGCTATTTAAAATGAGAAAATGTAATAAGAAACTACAGAAAAGGGCAAGAAAGAAAACAGAGGAATATTATGCTACTTTTCAATCATATTTTTAAAGGGACTAGATTCCAAACTGCACAGCCTCAAAATCACAACTTTCCTTCAGAGAAATCCACTAAAAAAACTATTATCAGCTAGAGATTCAAACAATCAGTAATGTTGCTGCCTGATTGCAAGAGAATTTTCCCATCAACCTTTGTATAGGAAGGTTTAATAAATGAATTTAAGTCCTAAGAGAGGAAAGATATCTTTCTTTTTTGCATTCAACCTTTGTAATGTTGTTTCAGCTTATTTTTAGTTTGGAGATGTGGGATGGTACATTACTTTAAAACTGCTAATGTGGAGTCTTGGATTATGTCAGTCACCATAAATGTGATTTTGCTATGAGGAACTCCAAACCCAGTAAGTTCAATATGTTATTGGCACTGGCAGCCTTTCCTTTAGAATGTCTCAATTAAATTAAACTCAACATTAGTCTAAGCAAAAAAAAAAATCAAGGAATTAATTAGGGAAATAATTAGGGAAAGTCTTGCATGAGGTTGTCAGAAAATTATACTTATTCTTTACCTAAAACAGGAAAAACAGCATTATTATTTTATTCTTTATTACAAATTCATTGTCAAGCTGGCTTTTGTCTGCCTAAGAACTTAAAGTGATTAAGTGATAACATAAAAGGATCACAGCAAGCTACCCACTTAAGTGGCAAGGGCAAATGCTAATCTGTAATTCAAATAGGTCCCAACTGATGGCCTTCACTGTGGTTTTTTCCTTAATATTTAATTAATTTACCTTAGGACCATAAGATAGCTTACTTTGTTCTTTTTCATTGATTGAAAGTCCCTGCAAAAGGAGTTAAAAGTTGTGTCCAACAAGTATATTAATATTTCCATTAATTTTTCTGACCCAGGGAATCACTTAAATCAATGGGAGTGTAAACAAAGAATTTGGCTGAAATTTATTTTTAACCCTATTCTCTTGTAGGAATAGGCTTGTTATAAGATGTGTTGAGGCTCAGGATTACTTAATCTACTCAACTTTATCCACAGTTTTAAAATAATATTATTTCATTGTCATTACTTAGTTTAAAAATTTATGTCCAAGACTATGTAGAACTATTTTGTCTTAACAGATTTCAGACCACTGAACTGTGCTTTAATATGCTCAGTGCAGCCCCAAGCACAAAATGAACCCTTTGGTAACTTGTCATCATGTCCTAGTATAACATACCATGTCTTTAAGAAACAAAACACTGTGTCTGTCTTTTAGAGTTTAAATTGTGTTAACTAGGGACATGATTAAAATCTTATTTATTGCTTTTATTCATGGTTGTTGAAGTTTTGTATCTGTTACCATTTATTTAAATAGAGGCAATTAATACAGGTTTCAGATATTCAAAGCTATTACAGAATTTATTCTCACAAATGTAAAAAGCATTAATGAACCCAGCTGAAAGGACACGGAGGTGATGTGGAGCTCAATTAAACTCTTATTGCCCATTCTCCTGTCAAAAGTCCCATGCAGATGGAACCCTATAGTCATCAGTATTTCTTTGCAAGCTAAGGACCCAAGAGTGCAAAAATAGAAGCAAAATAGTCATTATTATCACAGCATGCTGCCTGGACCTGTGTTCAGCTCTCCTGTCTGTATAATTGTTTCAGTTTGGGGAAGAAAAGAGTCCATGGTTTCCATTTTTGGTCCCATGGACTAACATCCCATCAGCTACAATCAGACTGTGTAATATTTGACCAAAGCATGGTAAATATAAATATCCCAGCTAATTGTTTTCTCTGTCATTACATTGTTACTTTTAAAGCATTGATTTGCAGCCTTAGAGTTGAATTTGTGGAATATCCAAAGCTGATGAAGTCATCTACTTGAAACATAGGGAATAAAGCATTTAAGTTTGTAGCAAAATTCTTACCAACCATAACACAAGCAAGAAGTTCAGAATGCAGTCTCACAAACCACAATGCTCCCAAGTTATATCTGATTACCTAGCAAAATAAAAATGCTGAAAAGCCTGTGCATACTACATGCCAATTAACAGAGCTTGCCTACAGATGTGACTGGAGAATGGCTAAAGCAGCTCCAGGAGGGACTTTAGAATCACCAAGCTACTCACAGAATACACATGTTAAAATTAATCTTAGAGAAAATTATACATAATGCTCCAAGGAAAGCTAGTTACTGATCAAGCTCTACAGACTAAGTTTCCAAGTAAGAAAAACCCCAAGGTAACCAAATGTACTGGAATTTATCTGTTAGCTCAAAATGAGACTTTGTCAGCAGTTGTTCTGGGCCTGAGCCTGCTGCCTGCAGGGAGCGATGGGAGAAGCACCCTGGGTGGCCTGCAGAAGGGAGTGTCTTGAGTTGATGGGGCACTGTGCAAGCCAAAAGCGGAGACAGGTCCAAGGAGTGTCTCCCCAGGGAGGGAAAGGGCCACTAAATTAAGGAATATATTTTTCCCCCTAAAACCCCATATTTATTATTACATCCATATGAAACAAAGTGCCTGTGACTGTACATACACTATAAAGTAGGACTGAAGGGATCCATTTACACAGGATATTGTTTCCCATGTAAAAAAAATCTTAGCAGATGTTTAGTGAATGTTCAGTATATATAGACACATTTAGACAATATTCTCAGGCATATGGTGGGATTTTTGGGGTGTCCTGTGCAGGGCCATGACTTGGACTCAATACTGATGGGTCTCGTCCAACTCAGCATATTGTGTGATATAATGCTCTATATTAAATTTACATTTGCCAGAAAATCCCCATTTTTAAACATGTTGGTTTTGTCCTAGATAGTTGAAGAGCCTTTGATTCTACTTACCGTTTAAAACTGGGAAAGGCCTCAGCTCCATTGACAAAAGCAACTTAGCTTGCTCAGCATCTCACTGAAATAGTGTAGCTTTTTATAAGGTAATCTTCTTAAAATACATTATTGAATATCTTTAATTAATAAGGAGAAACAGATTTAATAATTTTCGGGGAGGCATTTTTGACACCAAATCAAAACAGTAGACACAGGGGTGAAAGATTGCCCCTGTTGAAGTTAGCAGCAATAGTTCAGCTACTGAATTAATGTATTCTCTTGGAATGGAAGCTTCCACCCCTTTCTAACCATCTTTTCATCACACTGCTTGTTAATACACAAACAGCCTTCCCTGCTTGGAGCATTGAGCATAACATCCTTCTGTCAACAGTCCCATCCAAATTGTCGTTTCTAAAATAAACTATGGTTCAAACTCTCAGCACAAGCACACATTCAAACTACTTTGGTGTCCCTGGCCATCTTGTATCATAGCACACTGTCCCTCTTGAGCCCTTGGAAGACTGAGAAAGTAACAATACTTACCCCCGCTCCTGAGTATATCAGCAGCCCTAGCAAGCCAAACCATGGCTACTTAGGTACCTGTAGGCCTTTCTCTTCCAGGTGCATTTTGGTTTCTTTGGTAGGAAGGCTGCCCTTTCTCTGCACAGACACAATCTGGAGCACTTCCCTTCATGCACCAGCCCAGCTGCACAGGGCAAGAGCAACAAAACGTGATGGGCAGCTTGTACTTCTCCCAGCATGAGAGGTCTGTGAGAAAAAGCTGGATTAACACCTGCTAGGAATGATGTGGATAGGGTTTAATCTGCTTTAAAGGATTGGGATCGTCGAGATGATCCTTTTAGATTCTTTCCAGCATTATTTTTCTTCTAGCAAAAAAAATGTGATTTATATAGGGGCTATATTCTCTCTTAAAAGTAAGCCCTTGTCTGGAAAAGAGGATATAAGACCTGATAAATGGAAAATGGGGGAATTCATAAAACCCAATTCAAAAACTATTTTAAAAGTAATGAAAAAGGAAAATCTGTCATATTTTTAGTGTTTTCCATGTTAACATGGATTCCCTCTTTCTTTCTTTTAAGCAGCCAGGGAAAAACTTTGTCAATATTGGCAAGATTATGGATGATTAATAAAAGAAAGGGGAATAGCAACAACAACGGAAGGAAGTAATAGAGAAAAAGGGGGAAGAAAGGAATCAGCATTTGTCTAAGTCAGGGATATCAGACTTGAATTTATGCATCACATTTGCATAAAGCTGAAACAAAGAAAAATTTCTATACTTTAATAATAATTTCTATAATTTCTATAAAGATAATATAATATTATTTCTATAAAGACATAATTCTAGCACTGGGGGTGTTGGTGTCACTACCAGAACTATAAACTCACGACATTAGGTAAATGTCAGTACAGTTGTGCCTAGGTTCAAATAGAGAATGCAAAAAAAGTTTGTTCTGCCTGCTTTACTTTTCCATTTCCTTTCCATGCTGTCTTCATTCTAGTATTTTATAGCTTTTATGAGCCTTATTGCACTAAGATTCTATGAATACATGTGTGGAGCACATTTTGGACTGCCTTTAAACGTTAAGTGCTAATTGAAAACATAGTTTGCTCAGAAACAATTAATCAAGCTTACATTTAATTTTTGCTGTGAAAAAATGTGCTGAGCCCTTTTAGAAAACTTTTAGAAATTTTTATTTCAGAACTCTTTATGAGTTAGGCTTATTTTCAAAGTTATGGCACATCAGCAAGTGGATTTTCATCTGGTTAATGGGCTGAAACAGATTGTTGAAGAGAATATCTACCCTCCACACTCACTGATATGCTTTATCTTGCCTCAATTGATTGCTTTCATGATGTACTTCAGGAAATGAGCCTCTTACCCTTTTTAAAGATTGATAGTTTAGATGAGCCTCAGTCATTTTATAATATAGTTATTAAAGCTTAAAGATGGTTGTACATTTCCTCAACAGCATAACTTATTTGCTTCTCAAAGCAAACCTAAGACCTTACCCTGCAATCCCCACGGTAAGCAAAAACTTATGAGCAGTCTCCTTGTATCTCTTATGTAATTTCTGACAGCAGATCGATCAGTGATATCATATGTGCTTCCATTTTGATCATGATATTCTTACCAATCTTTCAGGTTACTTCCAGAAGGAATGTTTGGCTTTGTTTATTTAATGTGACCTTACATTATATTGTCTCTTAAATACATTCCCAATCATATCTTTATGAAGAGGCCTGAATAGCAAGTACCTGATGTTCCACAGGTTTTAGGATAGCAGGAATGAAGTGTTTGATCGTAATTGACTATTTTTATCCTTAAACATCTCATACACTGGGTAAAAAACGTAGATTAAAATGCTGGTTCAATTTCTTCTGTATACTTCCAACATTCAACAAAACAATAATTCTCCTATGAAGAGAAAAGTTTAAATAGCATGAAGGATAATTTCATCAGGATGAAATAAGTGCTTTTGCTTAGTGTTAATAAAGATGTCACTATTGCAACAAATATGCAAGTTTTATCTGCTATTATTATTTCATAAAAAAATTTAATTGCTTATAAAGGTTGCAATATAAAATATGTCAATTCATATACAATTTTAATAAAGATAGAAGAATTTTCAAATTTTTTATGCACTTCTTGCAACTCTTTTTAGAATTGCACTAAAAATAAGAGACTGGTGTGAAATTCTAGCCCTACTCTTCTGAGAATACAGGAAAACTTTTAATATAAAATCTTGACCTAATTTATTTGCATTCAAGCCTGTGACAATGTCCCTCTGAAGAGAAAGCAAACACATGTCAGAGGTAAAGTGCTGTCAGGAACTTGACATTGATCCCAGCCTCTCCTTGTAAGACTCCCTTAGGAATTGTAAAACTGTCACAGCCCCACTGAAGTCACAAGGTTCCATGCAGATGTTAACTCAAGGATATGGCAAACTCTTAAAAAGTCACTAGCATTTAGTCAAATATTCCTAGGGCTTAAACATGCTCCAGTTTATTTAATATATCTTCTCTTTCTTTTAGTATTTTTGAATCTTAGATTGGGGCTTGTACATCAGCCCTTCTGAATAATCTTGTGAGATTTCTAATGGATAGAAAAGAGATATAAAGAGAAGGGAGGGGGAGAAAGTTACTCCTATCCTCTCCTCAGTGCCATAGATGTTTAAGAATACTATTTATACCCACAAGGGAGAATTTTTGGGCCCCTGAAAAATCCCTCAAATTGTAGAATTAGGCCATTTTGAAAGAGGGGGGGACCTACAGACCACTAAGAGCTCATTGCACTGAAGCTTCAGGATCCATACTAGAAAAAACTCAGCCCACTGACCTGCTAAAGCATGTCCTGGAACAGGACTTCCACCATGGCAAAGGCAAACAACCTGCCTGTCACCAGCAAAATAACAAAATACAGACTCTGGGAAAAAAACACAAGGCAGATGGAGCCTTTTACGTTCTCCATAACCCCAGACTGAGGATATGAGACCACAATACACTGTTGTTATGACAATCCTGCAGTGGCTATTTGAATGTTTGCTGCTAGACCTATAACAAGGAATTTTAAAAGCCCACTATCTTTCATATAGGCTCCAACAGACCATCAGAAGGCCAAGCTGAACTTAACACACACATAGACTAGAGGAAGTACTTAGTTAGAGTGGCACACAGACAAATATTTTCTTTGGCAGAGAATAAGTCTGTATAAACAGGAACACGGTCGATTTGCACACTTTTTTCAGGAACTAAAGTATTCAAACTCAAAAAAAAGAAGACACTACCCAAAGTTATATAGGAAAAAAAAGAACCACTAAATAATCATAGAATGATTCCTTTATTTTCATTAAGCTGGATCCTTCTCAACAGCATACTCTTTCAGTGCTTCCTGTAAGGTTTTAAAACTCTAGATATTATGTGTTGTACCCAAAGGACCACCAGTAACTACAACAGTGGATGCTTCAGTAAATCCCTCAATCAATCTAAAGACTGTCTGCAGTTGTTTATTTCCAAGCTTTATTTAGTGTCACAGTTACACAGTCAGATTCAAGTCAGCTCTAAGTGCCTTGAACACAGAGGTCAGCAAATGTCAGAAACCCCAAGCCAAATGCTGTTTTTCTAATGATGTTGAGAAATGACTCAAAGAAACTGCAGAAACAATTATTCTAGGTAAGTGCTATTGAAACTTAAGTCTCTGATATTTACGAGCCATCATGGAAATCATTCTCCACTGCCAGTAAGAAGGATATACCAAAAGTAGTTCTGTCTTTTGTTCACTCACATTTACACAGGAGCTACCAGAAGGCTTTAATCCTATAGCTTGGCTTGCCTACAGTACCCCTCTCTAAACATATAGATGCCCAATACTTACCCTGACAAATGTGCTCTAAATGTTTTGTCATATTTTTATTTGAAAGTGGATCTATTCATATTATTGAGGGCAGTCATAACTAAAGTTTGATCTGCTTCTTTAGCAAACATACATGATCTACACCTGGCCTATGGAACTTAGTCCTTCTCCAAGTTATCTCTGTCAGTCCTGGAATTCTACAAATGCACCTATTTCCTCCACCTCTGAAAGAAAATTTTTGTCTAAGGCACTTCAGTGGTTTGTCATTTAACAATCTACAAAAATGTTCCCAGTGAATACTTTCTTCATATCCTTTAAGAGTGACACAATATTTCTCCAAAAGCAACTGTACTTCTAAAGTAAAGAGCTAGCAAACAATTCATGCAAATATTACTTTTTCACATTTGAATTGATGAATGCATAACTTCTGTGAAATGTCCCCCGTAAGGGTGTAATCTCACATTCAGTTTTATAATTATGTGTATACTCAAACTTAATGAGTAATTACAGAACTTGTTTGTGGAAATCAGGTAAAATCAGCACAGTCCTTCATCTGTGCAATCCTCTGTTCCCGTTGTGGAAATGGGTAAGGGTTTAAATGGTTGACTGGAGATAAATATTTTTGTAAGAAAGCCAGCTGTGGGCCAGGCAGGAAAATTCAGCTACTAGTATTCAAACAAAATATTAAATACTTTGAAATCCCAAGGTCATCAATGTACCTGTGTAAGTCTCATTAAACTTAATTGACATTACATACATTTGTTGAGGGCAAAACACTCTCCTGCATCTGCAGCACTTCTTGAATGACTGCTCATTTTCATGTTTTTTATGACTGTAGGCCAGATTATAATTTAAAATTGCAAAAACAATAGTATGTTTCTACAGACTAATCATCTTTTTTGGCTTTGGATTTGTTTTAGCTTGAGGCTCAGCTCTGGCTACTGAATATGGAGCCACCAACCCTTGTGGCTCACAAGGGTTCAGTTCCTCCCATTGTCCCCCCACTGCCAGGGGACAGTGAGGGACTCAGCCTGGCAGCCCAGCACATGCCACATCAAAGGAGGATGCATCCAAGGGACTCAGCCTCTTGATCTCTGAGCTTTCCCGCTCCTCAGAAAGAGATCAGGGCATGAGGAGAGCTGCTTGTGTCTGCACCCAGTGATGAAATTCCAGAGGGGCTAACGCTGCAGCACTGGGGATTGGACACAATCAGTCCCATGTTTGGCAGGGTCCTGTTTCCTCAGGACCCATTTTTATCTCTCATTAGGATTTTATGTTAAATATTTATATATTATAAATAAGTATTTATATTAGATATATCCCTTTAAATTTCTATGAAAGCTGCTAGGGCTTTAATAGCAGGTCAGGGCTAGGGCAGAGCCAAGCAGAGAACCAAAAACAGCTTCAGAGCCACTCAAAAGCAGAAAACCATAAACTGCCTCAAAGATAGTTCTCTTGTACAAGCTTCATGCAAGTGCGCAGCTCAGGACATTCAAAGGTCTGCAAATTCCAAGACAATTTTGGCCAGATTAAGAGAGATGAGAAACATTAAATAAATCAGCCCACTTTTAAAACCCCATCTTCTTCACCCAACAGACACGCCTGAGGTTCCCCTTTTCGTGAGATGGCCCAGCATTCTCCCGTCAGGCCCTCCCTCTCTCAGCAGCTGGCTCTCTCCTTTACAGAATCCTACTTCATCTGAGTCCCCGACCAACAGTCTGACTCACTTCACAGTGCTGTCCCAAAAGCTATTTTTATGTCCCAGCTTTGTAATTGTCTCTCAGATGTTAATCTATTTGCTCCTCCCTCTCCTCCCACATAAGAACTTAAAAGTCTCTTTACCCAGCCAGGCTAATAAAGCAATGAGACTGTGAGCTAAAGCGTTTTGGAACCAAAGAATTTATAATGTATCAAAAATTAACTTCCCGTGTATTTCTGTAGCAATGCAATGTTAAAAATGGGTTGTTTTTTTTTTTTTTGGTCTCTTAGAAAATACAGAGGGAGTTGGAAATTCAGCATTACGTTAAGCAATACCTCACTTTCCCCTGAACAATGAGGTTACTACAGCTGTGCAGTCATCCACCAGGAATCCCTCTTACTGGAACATAAAAGCTGCTGTTTTATTCAAAAATTCCCTGCTGGATTTTTAAGTTCTAGTGAGATATGCAGGACTGATTTGGGGAGTGCTTAAACTTACTTAATAAGAGGGCTGAAAGAAAATAATTCCTATTGAATTTTTTTTTTTAAAGTATTGAGATTTAATTTAGTTGAACAGAAACACAATATCATGTTAGACTAGTTATAACTATTCCCAGGTTTTGGCTATAGAAAGTAAAATTACATCTGCACACCAATCCCTGACAAGCAGGATGAGTCACATTTCAGTCTGTTTTCACTTAATCAGAGAATTTTTTTTACATATGTAGGGTTTAGAAAAAACACACAGACAACCACTGCAACTGGAAATTTATTAAAAGGAGAAATGTGAAGAGGTTCTGACTCAATGGCTAGGTATTCCTGACTCCAAGAACCGTCTGAGGAAATAATGGTAACCTTTGTAATTCGCAGAAATAATAACACAAGTCTTGTGAAAGGATGCCCAAAATATTTCTCAACAGTAACACATGGTGTACTACTTGCCCAGAAAAGGAAACCTTATTTTTAATTAACCTGGTAGACATATATTATGTGAAAAGAAAAAGTGAGAAACAGTGAAAAACAGATAAAAAGCAAGGAAAGAGAGAAAACTACAGCCTGCTTTCCACTTTTGCAATTACTTTTTATTAACATCCAGTAAAGAGGTGGTTCCACAGTAAAGGAACATGGTTTAAAATACAACATGTTAATAATGGCTAAAAATGAGACTTTAAAGCTTTTTCATCTTTGGAGGACATGCAAAAGATAATAGAAAAATAATATTTTTTGAAAGAGACTGAATTACAAACCTGTTGCCTTGATAATTTTCCTCTAAAAAAGTAAAAGTAATCTCACTTAAAAATTCTTCAACTGCGTCTAGATGAACATGTCACCTTGAAGACTATGACACAGAGGCTGCTGCTGAACTGAGAGGTTCCTATAGGTACTTCAAGCATTCAACCCAAGGGACTCAGCATAAAGATTACGTTGCTTAAAGACACAGTTATGTACAACTGCCAAAGTTGAGAGAAAACACAACGTGTTTTATGCGGACACTCCTGCTAGGTCACAATCCTTTAGACATAGATTTTAAAAGAGGTCGTATTTCTCTTCAAGTTCAGGAGCACTGAGCAGGTTTGGATGGGAAAAATAATACTGTATTTGGGGCATGGTATACCTTTACCTACTCAAAATTAGATTAGAAAATATTTGCATACTTGGGGAAATTCTGTAACTTTCTTTATAACACTGTGCAATGGTATTTTTTCCATGCAATGGTATTTATTCCCTAATTGCTTTCATCCTTTATTCTCATGCTTCAGTACCTGTGCATTGGGTCTAGGATAAAAGTATTTCAACTTTGAAATCCTTTTCAAAGAACAAAACTTCTCCCAAAACACACACACACACAACACACACAAAGCAGTAGATCGGCCAGGAAAATGGGCATAGATTTTTGTTTTCCTGCCCACAGCTGATAATACCAATATCCACATATCAATATCCACAATAAAGTTTGACTTGGATGGAGTCAGTGTCCATAACAATTCTCAGGTTTTTAAAATTTATTTAGTTACGATGTGGAAATAGCTTCTAGCATTACATAAAGTTGAAAAACCTGAAATCAACCAATTAGCAGAGGGAAAGACAGCAGTAACGACTGCATATAAAAAAATTGCAGATTGTGTGTTGGAAACCAGTGGAAAATCCACATTATGGGATGTCATGACAGATCAGAAGATGAAGATCCAGATGCAGTATCAGCAATGCCTTGACTGAAGCTTGCCAATGTCAACAGATGAGATGAGAGTTTCATCAGTTTGCCTATGTGGAAAATTAGAAATACTGAATTTGCCTGATAAATTAAGTTGATGACCCAGAAGTGAATACAAACCATTACACTAAAAAATACCCAACGAGGCAAAGCTTAAAAGAACAGGCCAGCAGTAGGAAAAATCAGGGCCAAGATCATTCATTACATTAGGTGCACTATCATTCCTGAATGGGCAGGCTCAAAATGTAAAGACAGTATTTTGAGATCACTAGCAGTATTGGTTACATGTCATGAAATAGGGAAGAAAACCCACCCACATACCATTCTTTATACAAAAGTACTCCTGTCCTCAATACTGTTCAGGGCTTCTATTACATTTACTCTTGTAGAAGCAATTCAGTTTTATTTGAGATAGGGATGGAAGAATTGGAGCCAGAAGACTGAGCATCCAAACCCCATTCCTCAGTTTTTAGATGAAGGCTGTAAGCACTAAGGAAGACATCTGAGACAGATGTAAGTAAAAGAATAAGCAGAAAGGCACAAAATAACTACAAGGAAGAAAAAAGAGACAAGAAAATTATAAAATTCATTTTTGTGCCTAAAAACATCCATGTGTCCATATAATATTCATACTCCCAGAGCTGGAAGGAATGACCAGACTGTTGATCTCAGAGCGCATCAGTGTGCAAGGGAACAGTGCTGTGATGTGCCAGTTCTGAAGGCTGTAGTTTGTGGGTGTCCTACACAAGGAGGCTGAAGCAGAAAGCAAACTGTTTAGTTCCTTCTCCAAGCCAATGTTTTAGCTCTTACCCAAGACTGTGCACCCATGTCCTGGCAGCTCTGCCATATAGAAATGAAATTAGCATTATGTAACAATGGGAGCAGGTAACCGAGAGATAATAAGCGCACTTGAATTAAATGAGACTCCTTGAATGAACTTCTTGGCCTCAATGCATTTCACCAAACCACTGGGAAATTTCACCACCAAACCTGATGGTGAAACACCTATCCAGCCTGACAGGAACATGCTATACCCCTGCTGGCAGCTACCACAAGAGTAGGGAACCACAGCTGCCTTACAGGGATTATGTAGGGGGTACAGAGACTCTGAGGCCTCTGCACTGCTACTGCTCCTTTCCCACTCCAAGAGCGCATGTGCCAGATCCATCTAGAAAAAATGGGTTTAAGAATCAGCAGCTACAGTGTCAGGAGTGTGTGGGCTGCTGGCAGAAAAGTAGGAGAGGAGTCAAGTTTCAGACACAGAATTTCACAGGTTTACCCAAGAATCACTCTGTAGAGTAAAAGCTTCCCAAAAAATATAAAAGAGTGGCTCCCACATTATGGTGACACTTCTTATTTCCAGCAAAGACCACAGAGCCAAAGATAAAATTAGCCTTAAGTGCAAAAATTTAGATTAGCCATTATTAAAGCAAAGTAAAAGGACACATATCATGTCTATTTGTTCAAACTTTATTTGAATTCTACAACCTCTATTTAATAGGTTTTACTCCTTCTCTCTGAACACAAATAACTTTTAACTTCTAGTAGTGAATTTACTGACCTTGCAGTAATGATTTATGCATCATTTCCTGCATTGCCAAGCATCTGTGGATGCTCTCGGGTGAGCAGGGAACCCACACAGGCTGAGAAACTGTATAAAACAAGCAACTGGCTTTTTACTTTGGAAGTCTTTCCACATTCAGTTGCCTGCTATTTTAATGATTTTCAGTCACTGCAAGTCTAATTGATAGTAAACAAAACTCTTTCAGGCAGCCCTCAGTTTTACTTCATGGTATCCTGGATTGAAAGGAGAAATGCAATTTAATGATACTCTTTCCCTTTTAAACCCACGATGAACAATCCATCTCTGCCGCCACGATATAGTAGTGTGTAATGTGGGCTGCTCTTCCAAACACACACAAAGCAGCCAGGAAAATGGGCATGGAGGATTTTTGTTTTCCTGCCCACAGCTGATACTACCAATATCCACAATAAAGTTTGCCTTGGATGAAGTCAGAGTCCATAACAGTTCTCAGGTTTTTTTAATTTATTCAGCGCTTCTATTACATTTATTACATTCTATTACATAAACATGCCCAGTTTCTGTGCAGAATTTCTCTATGGACACTTCCTTTTTATGTTTGTCCCTTGGCTAGATGTGTCACCTGAATGGCACAAACCGGGACAGCAATTGTATGAAAAGTATTTCTAGGCAGAGAAATCTATCTGCCCATGATGTAAATACAAACTGTAGTAATTGTGCAATGCTGTTTTCTACACTGACATTTCACTGAATTTGTGTCCTGCTGTATGTTTGCTACGTGAAATAATTCTGTAAAAACAGATGTAATTTCTCTTTCTTGACAATTTCTGTAATCAATTTCTAATATATAGTATATATATTTACCTTTATATTATTTGTATTTTTACAAATATTTTTGATAGATCATCATGTTCCCCAGTTATTATTAATTGTTAAATAGACTGTCACTTTAATCCACCTTATTGTTAAGATGGAAGCCAACTGGCTTTTCTACAGCTCTGAGGGTACTGATCTTCAAATAAATTTTATTTGTACCCATCACTAACTGATTATGTCAAGAATCTATGCTTCCAAGGAAAACTTCGTCCAAGTTATACAGGTTGGACAAGTCTGATTCTCTGATGGATTTTTCCCCACCTGTGCTTATAGAAGAGACACCTTTCCACACATGCAGCCACACATAATAAAAGGAAATAGCTGTGTGCCATCTAACAGGAGACTGTAAATGATCAAATATTTTGATTTCAGAGCAGATCACAGTAGGTTGATCCTCTGACTGCAGTGGTGCAGTTGACAAGCAGTCGTGGATCTTAAATGATGTCATTTAAAACCTAGCTTGGGTCCAATGCAAACCTGCCTGCTGACATCCTCAGGGAAAACAGCTGTATTTTCACTTCAGGGAAAGAAGCAGCTGTCTATTCCACTTACTGTTAGATGGGTTGCCAAAATTTTGACCATACAGTTAGTGAGATGTGAAATACTACAAGACTAAGGAGGATCAAACAATTAAATGAATCACGATTGACTCATCTTTCCTGCTTCTAGTGAAGTATTTTTAAAATTCTTTAACTTTCAGCAGTGCAGACATCAGTATTTTACTTCAGATAACTGGTGGACAGAGGGGGACTGTGGTACAACTTTATGACTGTTCTCACAGACTTAGGAAAGGCCATACTAGCTTAATTAAAGATAAGTATCTCACAGATCACACTGGAACACCAAGAAAGGTGGAGTTCAAATGTGGAAAACCATTTTCTGTAGTTTCTGCAACTTCTTCTCAGGAACTAGTTATGAACATTTGTTCCAAGTCATTGAATGTCGTAACATATAGGAAATAAAGAAATTAAGGTAAAAATCCAGATTGTTGTTAGTTCACTTATTGGTAAAATTATAGTGCAAGTATCTCTATCCAATCAGAGTACAAGGAAAACAGAGCCCTATTCAGTATCAGTACACAAGGATTTTATTTTGGGTTGTCCTGTGAGCTCACTACACTTTTGCAAGTCACTAACTTTAGGTCTTAGTTTGCACAGTATTAAGGAAAAAAATGATGGCACATTTTAAAAGTCAATCTATTGAAGAGTGAGTCTTTTTAATATCTTAAAATTATTTATATGGAGTAGAATTCCACAATAAGAATGAGAATCTAGTGTTGATCTCTGAAATAAAATGCTCTGGGGGCTACTTGTTCCCTGCTAACTCTGAATTTCTGAGCCACACCTTCCATGTTAACACCCTGCAGACAAAAGAGTTTTTCATTTAACTTTTACTCTTCTTCATGGATTCAGTTGCTTCCAAGCCACAACCTGAATGGATCAATCTCACCCTGTTGTATTTAAGTGCTTCTTTTAACCTGGAGATAGCTGGTTTACCATAGTAGTTAACATTTAAAGCTCAGGCACAAACTACTTTTAAAAGACAATTTCTTTTCAGCACAGGCTGCAACAATAAATCTAAAAGAAAATCTCCACTGCTGTAAACTTCTAGTCAGACAGAAAATTTCAATTACTTCTACTCAAGTAAAAATTTGAATTTCCAGATTTTCAACAAAACAAACTAAAAAACCCTTTCATTTTGCAAAAAAGGAATGACACAAACAAAATCTTTGTACATGTTTCTGTAATTGATGAAGTTCTCTCAATCACTGATGGCCTAGCAGGGACTTTCAGGATGCCACGAAGTCCTAAGTCCTCAAACAGCAGCACCATAAATGGTTGGTAGTTGTATACTAGAATAGTTCAAAGACATCCTGATCCTTACTGACAGAATAAGGAAACATATATGATAAAATATATTTTATGCATCCAAATTGAAAGCGCTAACAATTACTAGTGTTGTTAACAAACATTCAGAATCCGTCTGCAAGGGTTTGAAACTAACGGAGTAGGTGTGTGGGGCTGCCACCGAGCAGCAATTAAACAAATGAAAACAGACTGCAAAGGAGCTGAGAGGGTGCGAGGATGAAAAATTCTCAGAGTTTACTACAAACCATCTTATGATGTTGCCCAAAGCTATTAACTATGTTTAAAGACATGCAAAAACCATCCAAGGAAAACATGAGAATGATAAATTTAACTATCGAGTTTTCTGCATGAAAAGGCTAATTGGAAGGGTGTGGGATTTTAGTGAGTTTTGCTGCACTTAAGTATAAATAACCAATCTAATACCAGCTGAATGATGTTTCTCTCCTACTGCTTAAACATGCCCTGATATCCAAGATACCACTGTCATATATCTGCTTTGCAAAAGGAAGAAAACAAGGGTTAGATATTCAGACACTGGTAAGCAAAAAAAAAAAAAAATATATATTTAAGAAAAAAATGGCAACTGTGTAAAACCAATTAACCAATTTGCAAAGCATTAGTCCTATTTAGGCATTAGACCTTACAGTCCAATAGTCCCTCTAAGTTCTGCAAAGCCAGTATGAATGGAGAAAAAGAAACTGGTTATTCCCTTGTTCAATTTTCAAATAATTTTACAAGTGGATCTTTCAACCCATAAAAAAAAAAAATCAAAAAGGGATTTTGAAAATTCCACTATATATTCACAGTCAAATAATAAACATTTTCTATTTCAACCAGTCCTGAAGTAATATCAAATGAGGGCTGGAAGCTGAGAGGAAAAAGAAAATGCAGCATAAACTACCTTGTGCCAACCACAGAATCTGAGACAAGTCATATGGAAATCCACAGTAATTCACAAACATCTCAATATTCCTTTTTTAACAAACCAGTAGTTCTGCATAGCAACTGGGGAATGCTAACCAGCACAGCCACTTTACATGCCCAAGTTTTCCATTCAGTCCAGATACTTCCTCTGGTGTATAATCAAATGTTAAATAGCTGTAAATCATGTAAAGATGCTGTTTTGTTTGCATTTCACAAAAACAGACCAAGCTAGTTCATTTGGGTCATAAAGATTTTTTTCCACCTCGGTAAACATTATTTCTAATTGCAACCCTATTTAAGAAAGACATGATAAAGTTAACTTCACAATTCAGATTTAAGTGCTCTATTTTTGAAGTACCGCAGTTTGCTGGGAAGTCTAATTGCCCTGAGTTCTTAAGATTAGGCTCAAAGACAAGTGCAAATGAGCATCTTCATTTCAGGGTACAAAAAAGCCTTTACTGAGTTTCATATGTTTTTACAATTAGATGGATTAGCAGTTTTCAGTCCCCAAAATAGTTGAATCTGTCATCATTTATGTTCCTACCAAAGCAGTCTGGTATTCCAGAGTGGTTAAGCTTCTGCACAATTATGTTCAAGTGAAGAAAATGAAGAAGAAAAAGATGATAAAAGAGCAACCTTATTTTGAATATGTGCAGCCCCAAACTTTCTAAAATATCCTTTTTTCTTTAAAGAAAAGCCCACTCATTTTGTCTTACCTTTTCAATATGTTTTCAAGAAACAGTGCAGATGGTGCTTTTTGAAATCTGCTTTCTATTGCAAAAATGTTAATTTCTAAGATTTATAAATATGGTTTACACCTTAATATAGGCAAAAACCAGGGCATGTAGTGATAGGACAAGTTTGTAGAGAAGGAAAAGCTTGGAACAAACTCCTGGGCACATCCCCTTCCTCTGGAGGAGCTGGAGAGCCTTGTCCTGCTGCAAGAAGGAAGCAAAGCAGAGTCACCTCCTGCCTGTCAGCTGCCACAAACTGGACCCACTCTGCTGACTGTTTCTCCTATGTGGCTTGTTCTGAGTGCTTACAACAATTTTTCCAAAATAAGGGAGCATCTCTCCGCCTTCAAGGCATCTGTCATCAAATTCCCTAAAACTGCACCCCTAACTCCTATCTTTTTTCTTTGGAGGACTACTTTCATGAGCACAGATCAACCATTACACAGATCACTTCATTAACATTCACAGACCAGCATCAACATTTCCTGGTTTTAACTCTACATTTGAGCAAGGCATTTGTATTACAATGTTAGCTCACTGTTCTCTTTGCTATTAATAGCATTGTACTCAATGTAATAAAAAGTTAATTGAAATCTCAAAGCAGTCATGAAACCATTCAGGAGTACAACTGAAATTCATCGTGGGAAGTGACATTTTGGTCTGGTTAATGATAGAAAAATTGTTAACTATCTCTCATTTAAAAAAAAAAAATCCACAGGATAATTTGCAGAGACACAGAAAATATATTTTTTCATTTTATTTCTGTTTTAGAGACAGAAATAAAATGAAAAAACAGAACTTCACAGCAACTGTTGTGCCTAATTACCAATGCCAATAAAACACAATTACGCTACAATTACTTGTTTCAAGCTTTCTTTTGAAAAAAACCTCCTATATCCAAGCATTAATGAATTCATACTGCCTTTCCCAGCTACCACCAGGAGCTTAGTATAGAAATTACGGATATCTTCATGTAGAGCAGACAATGAAAACCTCTTGCGTTTCCCAAAGCCATTGTTAATGAATTTTGAAGATTGCATTTTACCCTCTGTGAACACAGCTTTGCTCTCCAAGATGAAATCTCTCTAGTGCCACTGAAATAAGTGTAGTTACCAATCTGCAAAATCAGCACAAGCTAGAAAACGAGGTCTGCTAGGCCAAGTGTTTCACATTAAACATACAATTGCTGGCATAAAATCCAATGTCTCCAATGGTCATTTCCTTTAAGAAAGGGGCAGGATGTGACTCAACAGAAAGCATAAGCCATTTTACAGTGCATTGAAGCACTTCGTGTTTCTAGTTTGAGTCTAAAAAGCATTTGAGGAGCAGACTAAGAACAGATCTTGATTATGGTATTAACAGTACCTCCCTGACAGTAAAATGCTTAAACGTGGTCCATTTAAAGTGCTCTCCATTGTTTAAAAATATACAGGCTATGAATATTCAGTACTCATAGACCTGCTGCCATTTTATGGTGCCAAGAATGAACTTCCATTCCCCAAACACTGAATTCTGAATTCTGCACAAACCTGTTTGAAGCCCTGCCTTTTGACAGTAATATGCCAAAGACCATTTGAGCAATGCTATCCTGAAGACCATTGCATTTGCTAAATATAGAGCACTCCAAACACATCATGAAGACGTGTAAAACTGCAACTTAAAAGTCAACTATGCAGCAATATAGCACATAATAGTAAAATTGTAGGGCAATTATGACACATCACATCCATAGTTCCCCAGAAGAAAACTTACATAAGAACAACCCTGTCTGCTTCAAACAGAAAAGCACCCATCATTCTGTGATAATTTTCAGAGTATCCTGAGTAACCTGGCTATCCTTCTCACAATGCAACCTTTTTACTGTGATATCTAATTTTTTTTTGTTTGTTTTAGAATGCTGTAATTTTAGCATTGCTTCAGATAATGACTGCCATTCACATGCATCTGACTACCAGTTACATCATTCCAGACCAGGCCAGTAGTTGCTGGTCTGATGATTCACCATTAGCCATCCTTTTCCACTGTAAAAAATAAACACTGTAGCCAGTCAAGAGGGAAGATGCACTTGTTACAGTGTTAAGAGTAGCAGAAGTATCTAAAAATTGAAAATTTTATTCAATCTTTTCACAGTAAATATAAGGCCTGTATGCTATCATGGTGTCTGCCACATTCAAAGGCAGCCTGTTTACCTACATTGCAAAGGAGACACCCACAACCTGAATGAAGGTCATGAATTTTTAAAGGTATGCTGTTGAATGAATTTGCTCTATTTTATAAAAGTCACTCAACTTGTACACACAAGTCTGACTTTTTATCTCTCATAACCCTGCCCAAGATTACTTTACTTTGATTTTCTAATTTACAAATATTATTTACCCCGATTGTTTTAAAATAAATGCCAGCTTATTTGCCAGGTACCAAATAAAGTAATTCTGGGGAGACAAGGGGATCCAGAGGTTTCATAAAGAAATGTAAATATTTTGACTGGTAGACTTGTGATTCAAATATAGTTGACTCCAACAATGACTGAAAGTTAAATTGTGGGATGACTACATAGGTGATCTATGGTTTCAAAATTATTTTCTAGTGAACACGTGTTATTAGTACATAAACTGTCATAACTATCCATCAAAAGATGCCCTGGAGGCTGAAACATGCTTTAAGTTGTCTCTCTGAATTAGGGTAAGTAAACTAGAAGCTTGATCTATACCTGTTCAAACTGAGTCTGTTCTCATAAAAGGTAAATTTTATTTCTTAGCATTATCAACATGACATATGTCACAAGTATTATGTCTGGTTAAATTTTTAAAAAAAAATCTGAGGCTTTACTGTCCTGACAGAATCTCCTTAATTCCCAATCACTTTACTAGCATGCTGCCAAATTAGAATTTGGCATTCACGAAATTCCCTCACTCTGCATGAATATATACGCTCTACACATACATAGTTATACACATGTGTATAAATACATGCCAACTGAGTGAAGTATCAGGGCAGTATCTATCAAGTAAACAGTTACAACCTCCTGATCCCTTAAATGTGCCTATGGCTACAACAGCCTTAGCAGTCACAAAAATTCCACCTCTGTACCAAAGACCATCACTGTGGTACCAATCATTTACGGAACTGCTCACTGGTGATTTCCACAATAACTGTTCAAACAATAGTCCTGGGGATATGAGGAATCGCCCAAATGAGGGAGGGAGAAGATCCACTGAGCCACATGGTGCCATCACCTACCAAAACACCACAGTACTCAACTCACTAAACATTCATTGCATGTGCCATGCCCCCCCCCCCCATTTTCACATTAAGTTTTAAATGCATTAGTTTTCTGCCAAGACCCTGATCCACAGCCTGCTACATCTCACAGAACCCAGAGATTAAATGGACACATTTTAGAATTCTTTTCTTCTCATACTTTTGCCCTGTGAATGTTGTTTAGAGGATAGTCCTTGTATGTTTTTTCCTTCCCTTCACCATGAAATGCCATTTCAGAAAGTAAATTCAATCTGTATATTCTTCACACTCATTTTACTGAAGATTCAAAACAGAAACCATTCACACAATAGTTCACCAAATCTTGTACCACATTACAAGACTGACAGCTTCTCTGGGTTTGTTGTTGAAATGTCACAGTATTTAGTTTATCAGCAATATGATAAAACACAAAAAGATAATAGATTCACATTTCCATTTTCCAAATAAGTTTTAGAGTAATTTAAGTCTCCTTGGCTCTTAGAAAAGAAGTTTGCAAATACAAATCTCAGGAAAATTCCTTTCATTCACTTTCCTCCTGGAGTAGTTAAAGGTGTACAAATATAGGAGTGGCAAATTCCAGAGGAACATCAAATAGACTATTCTATTTAATCATATTTATCATAAGATAGTACTAATCCTTCCTTGGGGCCATGTATTTTAAAGCTATATTTGGATACTGAGAAATTTTTGCTTGCAGGGAATGCAAACTATCATTGGCCTGATATTTAATTTAAATTGATTTTGGAACTTGCCTGCTTCCATACCCACTCAGATGGATTCTGACATAAGCCTGAAACAACTTCTTATTTCCCAGTAAAAAAAAAGAAAGCTTAAGCTTTCAGGCATCTCTTGAGTGAGAACTCTCAGCATAATCCAAGGGTAAAATCCTATCACTGTGAAAGTCCTATTTGCATCTGATATGCCCAGATTTTGAACTACTGTCCATTTTTCTGACACTGACAAGAGCTTGTAAATCATTGCATTCTGCAGGAGTCTAGCAACAATTAACATAAATCTGGGGCTAGAGTACAAAAATACATACTGAATAACCCTTTTATTACCAAGGAAATATTAAATTACCATCAGCTATTTCTTATTTTCATTTTGTTATAAAATTGATTATCAACATACAGCTATGCCAGAAGCACATATGCCAAAGAAATCTGTTTGCAAATTTGACTGCCAAGGACCAATTGCTTCCTTAAACCTTGGGGAAATGGGAAAACAAAATCTACTGAAAACTAGAGATAAGGAACTTCATTTTCCCTCTCTTATATTCAACAACAAAGGCTGTAGAAGGAGCAGCATGGCAATGGTTCTAGAACTGTGTATTTCTGTTACGGTACAAACATACATTCAAACAGTAATCTTAAATATACTTTCAGCATCAAATAAAGACGTTTGTTACTTATTTGGGAATCAGAAAATGCCTGCATATACCACAGACATAACACTCATGGTCAGGAAAAACTGGCTTAAACTCTCTGGTTTGCAGACAGCAGAAATGAATAGGTAACACAACTGTTGACCCAGGATATTCATATCAGACCAACACTGCCTCGCACCACTGTCTGCAAACATCTTTCAAATCAGATACCTCTGCTGAACCTTACCTCCTTTTTTCACTAAAACAAACACTGTCCTTCCTGGGAGGCTGTTGTATAGTTTCTTTCTTACTGTCTCTTGGTCAAAGGGTCCTGTTTAGAAGAAGCAAAGCAAGGACAAGATCCAGGGCTGGGAAAGATGCTCAGTCACATTCTGCTAAAGACACACATCTTGGTTTCTGCATGAGAAGCAATATAAAGATTTCCTGTAAAATTACAACGACTGCTTCTTTGAAGCATGTCTTCAAAAGTCAGCCTGCTGCAAAACCCAAATCCTGCTCTTGGATGGAGAGAGAAGTTTGCCTCCTTCCAGTATTCTCAGGCGGAGAGATGCCAGGCCTTCTCCGCTTTCTCTCATGGAGATTGCCAGCTTCTATATAATAGTACTTCATTTTGCCCTTGATACTTCTAGACATTGTTACAAAAGAAATTTCTGCCAATTTCCTCTTCAGTATTGAACTTGATAGACATTAAACAATTTTCCAGAGCCAAAATTCTGCTCAAAGATGAGGTGGAAAAAAAAAGAAAATAATTCCACATTTCAGAAAATTTGGTGAGGGTTAAACATCCATGCCATGTAACATACAGTGAGAAGCTGCTGTGTTATCACAATAACAAGATTATTAGACATAGGCATGAAGATACAAACTGTGCATACTGAACGTACGTGTGCACAGGAGAGTCTGCAGTGGGTGGATGCTTTATTTAGGCAAGAGTTACCCGTCTGTAACCGCGGGAGAGAGTTGGCAGATGGAGCTCTGGAGTTCCCTGCTGGAATCTGGCCAGGGCACTGCTGTAACCAACTCCTCTCTTTTGAAAAGCAGATGGAGAACTTGCATGTCATATGCTAAAGCTGTTAAAGAGCGCTGAGCAACTAGAGACTGATTTCCTCTGCTTTGTTCTTTGCAGACCTGTTTGTACCTGGTGGAGGTATGTGTAAAATTCCCACCTCTCTAAGGCAACAGCTTCATATACTGCTTCTGTACAAGAATGAAGAACAGTAAGGACATAATGAAGTTTTGATTCCAGTTTTTAGATTGGAATGGCCTAAGAATTTTTTCACAACCACAAGGCAATTCTCATTACTACCTTCAAATAATAAAAATCACACTGAATTTATACTTCTTTAAAATTCTAAAGAATCTTAATTCTAAAATGCCTGCACTTCTAATCTTAGAAACTAATTTAAAATAATCAAAAAATGAAGGTGCAATATTGACAATTTTTTTTATCTAATTAAATATCCTCCACCAGGTGGTTTAGGGGTATACAAATAAAGAGGAATAGATAGTACATAAAGCAGGAAACATTTCATGAAAGCACTTTGAAATTCCCTCAGGCTTTGTTCCTTTAGGGCTTTGCTCATGTGCGTCCCTAAGCAGGGAGCACACACACAGGGGACATGGTTTCCTTCTGTTATCCTGCCTTTTCGTGGGCATGTTACTCAAGTGAAGGAACATTCAGCCGGGTTTCCAGACAGGGAGCACTTCTCTGCAAATTCCAGTCATAGCCAAAGCACAGCATAACTGCTGCCACCTCTACTGCTCAGACACGTCTTCTATTTCACACAGAAACTATTTGGAAAAGATGAGAGAGTTTTCAGTAGGAGCAGGGAACTTTTTTTTTCATTCGCTAGAGACTAAACACAGACCTTTTTGGAACTCAGCTTTGACACTGGATGAAAGTAATAGCTGCAATCATAAAGCCGAGCTATTCTTTCAGCTCACATGGAAAACTTGTACAAAGTAAATGGTTATTTCGTGAGCTTCTCAGATTAGAGCAAAAGGCATGTCATGAGTGGGTGTTAGCTTGGAGAAAGCCCTTTCTCCTTTAGCTGCTAAGCAGAGGTTATGCAATAAGACACGTTCCTCCAGAAATGTATGTTTTCCTGAAACCTCTGACTCGCTCTGCCATAAAAAACTGTGGTTTTCTGCCTTCTGCTTTTCAGCCAGAGAAGACAATCTATCCAATCACACAGGAAAACATCTCAATGGAGAAAGATTTCCTCCTCAATGCAGATTATGCAGACATGCAGTAAACGTCTCTTCATTCAATCCCTCCCCATGCTGTGTTGTGTCAGGAGCACTTGCACTGCCTGCAGCTCCCTTCCCCACACTGGCCCTTGAGGAAAACCCTGCCTGCCTCAGCCACCTTGCATTTACTGGGACACCAGCCATTCTTTTCTTCAGCACAGTAGCACTGCAATTCATGACGCTTTAAGGAAAAAGGAATAGAAAAGGCTCTATATTAAAGTCCAAAATATACTGGAAAAGAGAAATAAGACACAGCTCACTGACCACAAAGACAAGCAACTTGGCTTGGGATAACTGCTGAGGCAGCGGCCTCAGCTGCCTGGGGCAAGTGGAATATTCAACAATCATCTCCTCAGCTGGCACTGTTCACACAGCATTTTAAGGAAACACAAACCAACAGTTCACTTTTCTTTAAGACCTACAAGGGAAATTGCAATGGACTTCAATTCAGGAGCAGTTCAAACAACACGAAGCTAAAAATAATAATCTTATCAGCTACTTCGAGGCAAGACACATCTTTTACTTATATTAAAAATGCAATTGAGAAACCACCATTTTAGAGCAAAGACCTTTCAGTGTTGTTACAAGAAGTGACATCCCTGGGCACAGATAGAAGTTTGCAGTTTGAGCTGGCCACAAATTGCTTGCAGATGCAATTTTACGGACCTACCTGTAATGTCACTTTTGTGTATGCAGTTATGCATAAACAGCAAGGCATTTCCAACTTACATAGAAGCTTTCTCTAAAGAAAGTGCTCTTGGGACAGTGTTTGTTAACAGTTTAAGTCCAAATATTTTCTGGACTGCAAATCTTGTTAATATTCATGAAAAATGTATCTAAAGCGTGAAACACGCGTGTATTTCAATTCTACGCATATACATAAATATGATATATATTTACATGATATTTAGTAAAAACTCACAAGCATGTAAGACATTTAATCTTCAGTAAGCTACTTAAACGAATAATTTATCCTTAGAATACCAGTATTTTTGACTTTATAACATATTAACCTTGTGTCCCTCTTGGCTTGTCTACTGCTAGATCCCATCACTGTATGTAACTCGTCAACTGCTACATGTCTACAGTCACCAAAGGGTGAAGTCAGATGGAGTATAAAATATTTTACAAATCAGAAAGCCTTTATAGTATGCTGTTCATGTTGCAGGGACTCTTCAAATTGCTTCCAGACAGTGCTATTTTTATAATGCCATCACAAAAGCAAACCCATTGATGACTTGAGTGCAGCTTTAGCTGAAAACTGTATGTGTAATAAATCAATCTTTGCCCAAACGGCTGAACACCTCAGACACAAGTTCAGATAAAGCACTCAGGAGGTCAGGACAGGAACTGCCAAAGTCCTCTCCAGTCCTCACTTTTAAACTCCACTCTTGCTATCTGTGGGAACTGTTCATCTTAATTTCTAGAGGTTTTTGTTTAATGTTTTTTCTTCAGTAAGTTAATCAGAATGTGAGCAGCAGTCACACAGACAAAACCAAAAAGTACTGACTGCTACCAAGTGCTCAGGAGCAAAAGGGAAGAGTAGCAAGAGAGGACCAGGCAGGCAGACGCTGCAAATGTTTTTGCTGTTCCTGTTATGCGTCCTTCATTACTGTTTTCATTGGTCTGACATGACTGAATTTTTCTAGTGCTTTTCTAAATCAATATTCCAGACCCGCATGGGGCCTTGAAGTTTCCCCTCTGTCAGTAACATACAGCACTTTTGCACAGCAATAACCTGGAACTACTGCCAAGACCCAGCAGAAGGGGAGTCATACACACAGTATTAATTTCTCCCATATAGTTTCCACTGCATAATTCATAGCCAGGTCTTTGTCTTTCATACCAAAGCAATGCTCCATCAGCTTTTTGTAGACTAAGGGAAAGGTGTCCTTTTACTCATCTCTAGGACATATATCCTTTTACTTGTATCTATGGAAACATGAACCAGGGCAAAGTGCCAGGCATCAGAAAACCCTGAGACCACTGCCCATATGGGTTTTAAATGTGTTACATTAAAGAAACTTAATTCACAGCTTAACTCTGAGAGTTAAATTACTAATACATAATATGTAAGAAGGGAAATAAAGTCATTTACAAGTGCCTTTTTTAAATTTTTCCTCTGATGACTATAAAGTTAGTTGTCAGCAAATGTCACCTAGTAAGCGATAAGAACCTCAAGGTGACAACATTTCCCATACCACTGCCAAGAAGGAGTGTGGGGGAAGCACTGCTTCTTTGGGATTTGGCATTGTGTTCACTGCCGCATTCCCCTCTCTTTCCTTCTAATTTTGCAGTGTTCTTGTCCTACAAGCATGGAGTATTTATTAAAGTTTTTCACCCAAAAAATACTCTTCAGTATATCTATTAAATTTCACTTTTCTAAGGATGTGTGGGCAAAAAATCTGTTCATAGTTTAACCCAATGTGAAACCAAACCCCTTAATAACAGGCAAAATTGTTGGTTTGTTAATTTAATCTAAAAAGAGCACTTGTACCTCAAAGTTTTAGGAAGTATATTCTGTTGGTTTAGAAATTTATTGAACTGGGGAATGCATGATTTGGCCGCTGTGAGTTTTTATATTCCCATTAAAAATAGTATTTCATGGATTTACAACACTACAGAACTTCAGTTTTAAGTTAGGGTTGGGTTTTTGGGGGGAGTGTAGGGTGCATGCATTTACTTCTTTATTAAAACCATAGAACACGGACATCAGCACTTCAGCTGGTTTGGAATGTTGCTGCTAGAGGTTTGTTCGGCTGCTCCTCTCTTTAGAAGTTCTCTCATAATTTTTCATCAGTGTAATTCTTAAAATCATGTTAGATCCTTCACCACATTTTATTATTCATTTTCACATGCAGTGCTTTTAGAAGCCACAAACAAAGCTCTTTTGAATGCTGCAGTCATTGCACAAGCTTCCAGGGAGCCATGCAGCCCTTTCCCAGCACTCAGACATACTCTGGGAAGTTGTCAAGGAATAGGAGTTTAGTGTTCAACTATAGTTGAATTTGAATGGGAATACCTCACTATACAACTGTGAAAGTCTTCCTCATAAAACCCAGTATAATTCAGAAGTGCTTTAGAAATAAGTCATCGATTTAAAAAAGCAAAACCTTACTTTTTTAGAATAATGTTTCCCAAAACCAAGAAAATAATGTTTTATATGACTTTTCAATAATATATTATGTGAGAATGTGAAAATTATAGTCTAACAAATATGGAGGAAATCATTATGTTGAAAAAAAACCCAACTTTTTTTTAAGAGATACTAAAGTTTCTCTTGTCCTTTTCCATTTATTATTTGGTCTTAAACTCTGATGTCTCCCTTTTCACAAGGCTCTTCCCTTTTCTCCTCTGCTACATAACTTAGTCCGAACTACCTGATGAGAATCACAGCTAAGAAAAACCCCACACATCTGTGCAGCATGGAAAAGCATCAGTCCCACAACGACTTTCTTTAATGCTTTAAGTATCTGTTAAGTTAGAATTCCCATGAGAGGAGAGAGGGAACAAAAGAACATGAATTCATACTTTATGAGCATTAAGTTTAGAGTTTTTTGCTCTATTTTATAGAAATACAGAACAAATTCATACCATTTAAACCCTACAAGTTTTCTAGCAGGCAGAAGTTGCAAAGACTACATTACTATGAATGATGTTACAAACAAGACTTCTTCATTCTGGCCAATTTTAAATTACAGTTTTTGTGGAATCCATAAGAACCATGTACCAAAACCTGGATTCACTGAAGCAGCTGGGCTCAAGTATAGTTGCTACCATTCTTTAATCATTCCAGAGATCATTCTGTCACAAAGCCAGGAAGCCAAAGCAGAATTCAAGATGTTAAGAACACAGAATTCAAAGGCTAATGCAAACAATTTGCGTCAGCTTTACTGTTTTCAGAACTAATAAAACACAACCATTCTTAGATACTTCTCATATAAAATACCCAATTATGTCTTTATAACTTACAAAACTCCATATAAACAGGTATGTCATTTTGATCCAGAATATTCCACCTGTAAAATCAATTTCATTGGGTAAATGTAGTTCACTAACACCACACAGGCCTGCACAAAGAAACTCAAAGCGGCTTTTTAGATCACCCTTTCAAAAACTGGTCAATGCTGCCACATACAGAAAAATCTCAATAGTTACTGATTTTATAGTTTTTATTACTGATTCCCTAGTGTTCTTTCTAAATACTGACTGATTCACCAGACCCAGAAGCACAGGGAATTTACCTGGGGGGTTTTGTGCATCACATCTCTGATTCAAAAGCTTCAGGAGTAGGCCTGCAAGACCCTGCTCTCAAAAACTTTAACAGAAAACAATAAAAATTCCCCTCCTCAAGATTTTTTTTTACAGCAGTAACTGACATCTCTGAAGAGTTCTGTTGGTTCAAATAAAGACAGACAAGGTCAGAACTGATACTTTCCGTTATTTTGACTTGGTGGCAACACCACCCACATTCCTCTAGATTTCTGGAATCTAGAGGCTTTGGTAATTTTTACCAAGTAGACCAGTCCTATCACATAAGTAGAAATCCCACCCCAAAAAAAAAGTAGAATTTTACAGAAAAGCTCTTTAGGGTTATTTCAAAATAAAAGGAAATTTTTTAGCAATTTCTATTACTTCTCCAGTTAGTATCTATCAATTTACATTTTTTTCTAGAAAATATATGCAGGCAAGGTTTGAAACTGCAGGTCCTCATTCTGTCACAAATAAACTCTATGAGGGCAAATGTCACAAAAGTCTGGTGAACAGATAGATATTCAGGCGGTGGATTTTTTGATTTTGGGGGGTTTTTTGTTTGTTGCTTTTTTGATTAGGTTTTTGTTGTTGATATTTTTAAAGCAAGCAAATTACATAAGCAATGAAGATCTCTTAATCACTTCTCTGGAACACGGAGAAATCAACTCCTCCACTTGGCAGTTGATTCATTTTGTTCTTTCCCTTAACATTTTGCACATTTAGAAGTCCAGGTCAGAGACAGCACATTCAAGGGTTACTTCCTGAAGCTCTTTGCAAATGCTACGATTCACCTACCGTGAAGCTCCAGCTGACACAGCTACATGCTACTGGAGAAGGTTTCTCCTGAGTGCTTGTGGAAAAGCTCCTACAGTGCCTGGCACAATTTTTCAACTCCACCTAGTACCACCTGGTTTGTGAATTAACCTCTTAACAACCTGGATGATTCACAGCTGTCAGTAAGATTTCTTTTTGCTAACAAGTGAGCACCTATTTCTTGGCTACTGTGAAAAATAATCACCGAAATGTAATCAGTTACAGATGCAAAGCCAGCTTTTTAATTAACAGTGTGCTATAATGGGTTGCTGTATCTTTTTAAAGCTTTCTTTTCTTAGAAGTTAATTATTCTTAAGAAAACACACCTTTCAGGCATAGGTTTGCTAAGAAATTACCCTATTTGAAAAAAAAACAATCCCTCAAATAACTTCTAGTGTTTAAAAAAGGACAAGTTCTAAAAGGGTAGGGTTTATCACAGAAAGCCTCATTTAATAGTGGAACACATGAAATGCAATGCTGGCTGTGATAATGAAATGCAGCTTCGCATTTCAGTATAATTTTCAGATCTTTATTTTTAACCATCTTTGAGAGATGTTCTTGTTTAGCAGTGTTCCCAATCAGTGATTCTTCTCTTTCGCCCACCATGTGGAAGTGAAAGCTGGAAGAATCCAGTAGGTAATGTAAATACAGAAAGGCATCAATGCCCTTGGATTCAGCTCAGTGAAGTCATAGAGCAACGATTTGTTAAATGTGTTAAAACAGTTAATTTTAACCGGAAGAGGGGAAAAAGAAAAAGCCAGATTAATCTTAACAATGTAAGGCAGGTAACCCCTTAGAGAAATTGAGCTCTAGCCATTCCAGAAGCTGGCAGTATTAAGCATCAGTAACTCAGCCTCTATAAAAGCATTTCTACTGCACACTCATATGGAGTCTTAAATATTTTAAGAATAAAATAAGAATCACAAAATATTTCTGCTACTTGCTGTATAGAATCTCTCTTTCAGAATGGACTCCGTCACTCAGATCCAGTCTTCATCAAAATAGCTCTTTCTTGCCAAGTAGATCAAATCTGCTGATAAAAATTTCCAGTTACAATATTATATATTAAAAATTACAGATTTTGCTTTCAAACAATTGAGCCCTTCCCTCTGTAATGATTTTTGCATAGACATGTTTATGCACAGAGGAAGATTTTCAGGATTTGGATTCAGGATTTGGGAGACCTGCTGCATTTATACCACACAATAAGCCCACCATTGTGATTGCTAAATTCTGTCACAGAAGATGGATATTGTATTTTACATGGACCTTGGCATGATCTTAAATCTGGCTTTGACAGGATTTTGTCTGCAATGTGGACAGGACAGCCCAGCAACTGAGGCTGGGCTATGGCCAGAAACAGGAAAGGGACTAAAACCCAAGCCTGACATCAGTGGAATGCCCAGGTACAGCCTGACTGCCCACACAGACCTGGGCAGGCTCTGTGCAAGATCAGGTCATTGGTACAGCCTAAACAATGGCACTCATACTGTGTTCAAAACCAGAACAAAACTAGAATTGGCATTTTGCCATTTATAAAGTCTTTCAGAGGGGGGAGAAAAGAAGCAGTCAAATAACAGCATTTTGTTGCCTGTTTAAATGTCTTATATCTGCCCTTAGACATCTGACGTGAATCTTAAAATGGATAAATACCTTCTCTAACCTGGATTTAATCATCCCATGATTCTAAATCTGAAGTTGCTTGTCTGCTAAAGTATGATTCTTATGATAAATTCCCAAAATTAGAAAAATAAGAAGAAAATTATAAATTTTCATAGTTTATGAAATATCAAAACATTTCTTTTTACTTCTTGCAAGAAATCATGCTCTTTGATAGAGTAAAATACAAGGTATTATAAACTGAGACACAGTTTATGGAAACTCTGATGATGAACTGGACAAAGCTGTCTTGTAGGAACATACTGCTGAAATCCATTACCTCCCTCCCCAAATGTGGGGAGCCAATGCTGATGCCGTGGTTTCCTAGTTACAGAAACCTGGTAGTGGTGAACCCACAGCCCCCAAGGTCTCATTATCCATGCTGAGGTAGTACATGTAATGAAACATTTTCTGTAACTGGTTTTCAATTGAGGGTTATTACTGGAAATGCTGTATGAGAACTAATTCGCAGTCTAATGTCTGCTATATTCTTGGTATGGTTTTGTACCTTTAAAAATATTATGTCCTGTCTGCATACTTTACTTGGGCTGTCCATTTTTGCAAACAGATCACTAATTTCCCACAGCGCAACACAGAGATTTTGTCAACACACTGTTCCACATATCAGCATGGCCAGATTTCTTTTCCAAAATAAAATCCATACAAACTGGTGAATTAAATCAGGCTGAGCATGGCAGCAATCTGTGGAGTGCCAGAGAAAGGTCACACTGCATAGCCTGGCACACAGAGCCAAGGGCCAGCCAGAGATGCCCGCCTGGTTTGCTCAGTGCCTGACCTTGTCCAACAGAAACTCATGGCAGGGAAAAGAAAAAGAACTGCCACATGAAGAACCCTGTAAGAGGCAGAGATTCAGTCAGCTAATTTAATGTATGCTAAATAGAATTCCCTCATGTTCTTAGAGCTGAAGTGCAGAAAAAACACTGTTCTGCAACTGAAGTGAATGGAAAAATGTTAAAAAAGCCAAGATTGGACAAGACTTGTGAGTCACTACAGAGCTATCCAAAGGGATATAGAGGTCGTCCACTCGCTAGAACGTGGGCTGAAACAGTCACTGATTTATTTTCCAAGAATCCCAATAAGAGGCACTCTCAGGGGAGCACAAGACAAGAGACTTTGCCATGATTGCAGCTACAAAGATGACTACAGTTCAGAAATTCTGGCAAACTTTAGAGGCTACAGTAGGAAGTCAGTGCTGTACTCTTAAAGCTCTGAGAATGCAAGCACAGAGCAGGAAGCAAGACATTACAATGGCATAACTGCTAGCAGAACTTGAGAGTATTAAATGTGTTTATTAATTGATTTATTAATATGCATTCTTATCAAAGAAAAGATCAAGTTTTAGTGTTTGGGACTCATATTTTATGACTGAGTGTTTATAGACAGCTTTGGACCTCCCTCTCTGAATTACAGGGTACTGGGTATTCCTTGAGAGGAAGAAATATAGGTAGTGTTACATTTACTGCTGTACTCAGAATTCAGCTTCCCCCCTCATTCCACAGAAGTGGTGAATGCCAATTATCCTTTTCAGACTAGGGAAAAAGACAGACATGTAGGACTACTTGATGAAATTTAAAATTTAGCAGAAAAAATTTGATATTATAAACCCATCCCTTCTGCTTTAGGTTATGGAACAGCCTGAATTAGGTTAAATGCAAGAATTAATAATTCTCTTTATTATTAATTTTAAATCAATTTTTGAAATCTACCTCTAAGGCACTACATTATTTAATTTAATTACATCATATACTAAAATACAATTAAACTAAAACAAAGAACTTTGGCTAGCTACTACTTTCCTCCTCCATAATTTAAAATTGAAACATTTAATCTGCCTGGCAGAGACACGTTTTCTTTGCCAGTAGCCCTAGAAGTTAACAAGTTCAAACTGACTCTGAGTCAGTCCTGCAAAACCCCCGGTCTTTGAGCCCCAGCAAGATGACTTTGTGCGCAGCCCAGCCACTTCAGTAACAGGGAGACACAGCTCTGGCAGCTCTGCTAATTGTATCTGTAGCACATGGAACTACACATTAAGGAAACGCTGACAGAAACTGGGCAGAAATAGTAGAAATTACCTTACATGACATCATAAAGCACAGGCCCCATATAAAATAAAATGTATAAAAAACACAGTTTTAAATGAGGACTTGAGAAAGGCAATGGAAATATAGCACATCAATTTTTTTTATTTATGAGCAATGTAAGGCTGAAGACAAAACCCTGCAATCTGGATGCTACAAGCCAATAAAATATGGAAGGATAGATCAAAAGTGATTAAGTCTGTACTTCTATGGAGTCACTTTTTGTTAGCTGATTTTGTCACCCTCCTGTCTGACCCAAACTCATCTTGGGCATTATTTTCCTTCTCAGAACTCAATTTTATTTGACACATGGGTTATTTACCTGCTTTAAGTAGAATGAACAAGAACTATAATTGACTTTCCCTTCTTTGAAACCTTCTACTCTCAGCAGTGTTTTTTCAGTGTTGCTAAAGGGAGGGCTGGACCACAGCAGCCATGCTAAAGGTCACTGAGTTGTGACTGAAAACTTTCTTGGTGCTTGCATTGCTCCACAGACTGTTGTCTCTGCTTGATTCAAATGCCTGTCTTATCACTGATTATTGTTTGATGAAGGTTCTTACTCAGAGGTAAGAAAAATAAAATTAAATCAAAGTTATGACCAGGGTCTCTATCCTCCCATGACTAAATCTTCATGTCTAACCCTTAAAGCAGAGGTGACATTTTGCAGCCACAACCTTTTTCCTTTGTATGATAACATGTCACCATCCTGTAACATTTTTCATCGTGTATGTATTTTAAACGGGGAAAGTAATAACAAAACTGTATAAAATCACTATGCCAGATGTTGATGTAGTTGAAGAGGAATCCCAAAGATATAACACTGGAAGCCACAGTCCATCTAGGAAGCCAACCTGGAAAACATGACTAGTGCTGTGGGTAATGCTGGAGTTTGAACATCTGGATTTTCTTCCAGAATTGAAAAATCTCACACCCTGGAATTTCTTTAAGCTACATATATCAATGCACGGTCTGAAAATGCTGTGAGCTTATACATAATATTTTCTGTCTGATTTTTAAACTAACCTCACTTTGAGTGTAGACATGACCCTTCATTTTTGTCTAGAAAAGATGACTAATAGGATTTTAGTTTAAAATGTGCAGTTTTGAAAATATTATCCTGAATTTTGCATCAACTGTCTACAACAAGATGGGAAATATTAATCATTGCAGCAGTCTGCCACACACAAATAGATTAATTTAACAGATGTACAATTTAAGCAGAAATGTGAGCTCATGATGAAAAATTTGGAGTAAATCTAGTACAAGGAAAATAAAGCACAGAACTCATTAAAGGAAGAAATGTGACAAAGAATTGTGCTAAACATTCTTCTTATTCTTGCCTTCTTAGGAGGACACCATGCTGGGCAACCTTGGGGAAGAAGAACTGTTTGCTTCCTGAGGAAAGAATAGGGAAGAAGAGAGTCATCAGCCCTCACCTCTGGAAAGCTGAGTCCTGCTCAGTCATTACTTGCACACAAGAAGAAACAGTGCATGCAAAAATCCTAGACAATGGCTCAGTGCCTAAAAAGAGGCATTCTCCTGTCTCACTTCCACTGGTGGTTAGATTTATGATCTGAGACACAAGTAGTTCACTTGCAAGGAAGTCAAAAGGATATTCTTTTCGAACTTGATGCCAAAACCTACAGAAGCAGCTAGAAAGTTCTTAAACTTCAGTAGGATTTGGATCAGTGTCATTGAACTAGAAGATGACAACTTTTTTCCCCTGGATAAAACCCATAAAATCCACACAAATGAAAGCTCTTCAGTTTTTTCAGTAAATCAGGACAAAGATCCTTAAAGAAAGACAATCCCTTTTAGTGCTCAAGTATTACTTCATCTCTCAAAACATTATTAACATACCATTTCCATAGCATCAGTTAGTCTTACTACCACCAAGCAGGAAAATTTGAGTAAATAGAGCATTTAATCTGCAGTTAATCTGCAGTTTTACTACACAGCTAGAAATACACTAACAGGCTGTAATTCTTCAAGAATAATAAGCTATAATATATGCTGTGGCTACTTTTTGGCTTCTATACATATCTAAAATAGACCAGTATTTCGATTTTTTAACCAAGTTATTACAGCTTTAACATATTTTAGATTACTCCTGTCAGAATATAGTCAAACAACTGATGCCTTAATTTAATTTTGTGGAATGCCTTAGAAGTACCAGGCCAAGATTATGTCATAACAGCATTATGGTGAGAACAGGAAATAGTAAGAGAGAAGTGCATGTCACAGGTGGGACTGGAAATCACAGAACTACAAAGTAATAAGCAGATAGGATCATTAAGCAATATAAAATTAGAATTAATCTCATGGCTATATATTATCGGGTATTTGAGGTACCTCTGAATTGACAGGAGTTATAAAGCTGGCCCAGGGTAGAGGTTTGGATTTGGAGCAGGGCTAAGGGGTTTCTTCTTGTGAGGATAGTTCCCGAAACAGTGTATGAAATACAACTTTTAAATAGACAATACAAGTATCCAGACCCTTTTTTACTCATAGCTGCATATTCCAACCTAGAAATTCATTGGAAAAAGGGAGTGTCAGAGAAAACACCTTTACTGATTAGAAGTGAACTAAATTAGTACTGTGAAATGGAGTACAAGCAGGATTAATTTGGAGGCAAACATCCCAGAAGCAATCTCCATAACTGATAAATCACTTTGTACTTTTCTCGCAGAAAAACAGGCTTTTGGATGTGAGACAAATTGCGCTATCATTGAGGTGAATTTGCAAAACATATGTAACTACCTCCATAACATGACATAAGTCATTCTTTCTTGGGTTTTTTGTTTGTTTGCACAGTTTGGTTTCACCCCCCCAACCAAAAAAGGAAAGAAATCTTGGTATTTGCCAAAAAGCCCAAGTCTGTTGGAATTCCCACTTCTAAAAAGCAAATATAAAAGACCTGATATAAATATTCACATAAACTCACAAAAAAGTCAAAGTCTATTGTTAGTCACTACCTCTTTTTAGAGGATGTCAGCATCAAGTAGCACCTGCTAATACTTCAATATTTTCTAAAGTTCCAGTGTATCCATTCCTTCATGGCCTTTTGCTCTGTGTTCAGATCCTGGGGTATGGCAGAGTGGGAAGTATCCTGTGTTCTCAGTTATGGGAAAAGATTTCTTTTTTTCATACTATTCATACCCTGTTATATCACAAATATGAATTAGAATTTCTCCAATAAGTACAAACCAACAGAGCATGTATGCTAGAGCATATGGAGCTCTTATTTTTAATATCCATTATCTTGTTTTTTCAAGATAATGTAAAAAGAGAGATAAAAATGAAATACATTTCATGCTAAGATCACTTTCTTATTTCTATTACAAATCTAACTTAGGAGAGTAACAGGAAATTTCCAGTTCACTTCTATGTTCTCTTAAAATTTAATCTATTTCAACTCTGTGGTCTAGATACTTTCATACTTTCTCTTGTTTTTTCCAGTAATTTATTCTAATACAAACATTAGTTCAGCATTCCTTTCAATTAGAGCAATGTTCCAATTCTCTCACTGTTGGTATTCTCTCTTACCAAAGAGATTTCTTTTTTCAGTATTACTAGCTGAAGTTACTGTTTTGCTTTTCTTCACCTACTCCCTCCTCTGAGGGCCTAACGTAAAATTCTGTTTTATAAGTTAATAGTAGAAAGTATCAATTTCATAGTAGCAATAGTAGAAAAATGTATCAAGATCTATTAAACAATAATATAGTAATACCACATTAAATCTTAACCACTTAAATTATCTATATAGCTCAAGGTACTGCTTGCGCTATTTCCCTTGATGATCAGAGTTTAACAGGAACCTCTAGAGACAATTCAAGTCACAGATAGGCTTTACTTAGGTTCACTAAAATGACTCTAAAATAGGTTGTATACTCCCCTCAAAACTGAGGGTCGCAGTCAAGAAATAGCATCTCTAACCCTGAAGTCTGACTCTCCTGTTATGCAGGAAGGCCATCCTTTACCAGCAGTTCTGGCCAAACACGCTGGCACCAGGTTACACATTGCTGTGGCCATTAAAAGTACAGCCAGCCAGCATTTGCTTCCATTACACAGAGTAACTTTTCCCTGGCAAAGTTATGTCAGAAGCTCTTTCAGTCCTTAGATCACAACAAGCCAAGAATTCTCTACAATCCTCTCAAAGGTGAAACACAGAATCTGACCCAGAAATCAGTTTCAGTCACTGGCCTCAAAACATCTGCCTTCCTAGTTTGTATCCAAACTCCTTTTGCCCAAACACACGTGCTTCAGTGGGTTGAGTTGGCATCATTTGTGTCATTCATTACATCAAGGACTATTATTCACTTACAATAATGACAATTTCTTTCTTTAGGTTATGAGGCATCTTGGTAAAACTAATATATTTCTCTTAGTCCGCTCTTTGCCATCAGAGTCTGGAAAAAAAAAAAATCTGCCTGTAAACAATTAGCGCAGCATAAATGCAAAACCTATGAAGATTTCCACAGGCTGCACCTCCAGTATAGTTACATCAGGTAAAATACAACTAGAACTGGCTATATAGCAACAGTTCATATTCACAGAGCAAAATGGCTGTTGTTTCTTTGATACAATTTATCAAATCACTTTTTAAGGCAATTATTTTATTTATAAAAATCCTTTAATCAGAAAGCAGCTCTCATCTCTAATTCAGTTGCAGGCGATGACTCCTCCCAAGCAGGCTGTCACCATCCAGCCTGTTGAGGCACGAGCACCCCTTGGGGCAGAGGGGGATACACAGACGTGCCCTGCCCTGTGCCCAGTTAGCACAGACCAACACTGACATCTGGTGCCAGCAGAGCCATTTTACACGGGGGCAAAGGTCCCAACTGACAATTCACTGAAGTTAGATGAAGATAAATCAGCACCTGCTATGCAGCACCAAACCACAGCAGAATCTGACTACAGGGAAAAGAAGATAAACAGTAAAAATGCCAGAGACATACTTAAAGCCAGGAGAAGAAAGTGAGAACGTTCACAGTATTCTTTCACCAATGCACTTTTTCCAAAATGGTGCTATTGGCTGTCATATCTCAAGATAATTTTAGCTGCTGCTAAAATAGGGAGTTCCCTATTTTTGTGAGAACAGTATTAGGATTATCTGTGCCAGGATGAGCAGAGCTTGCACACCAGAAAAAGCACAAGATTTTTTTCATTCTGAAAGCTTAGATTATGGCTGGCATGAGTTTACCTTGCTTGAACTGCTACAAGCACTACATGTGCCATTTTGTGGGCTGGAGAATCACTCTGTGCCAGGACTTTCTGGCTACTTGCCCAGAACAAACTGTCCCTAGGCAATGGGGCATTGAGCCCAATGTGTATCAATGAGTCTAGCACAGTTAGGGTTTGGGGTGCAATCTTCATATGCACAGGTATTGACCGTTTTCTTGCAGGCCATAACCTTTCACTACTAAGAATGTCAGACAGGTTGACACAGGAGAGAGAATGATCCCCATGATAAAGAAATTACTTTTCTTACCTACTAAGAAACTAAGCTTTTACACAGCACTTAATTCTGCTACCAGCTGCTAGCTCAAATAATTCTGTGCAAGATGCACAAACCTGCCCCAATTACAAGCCAACCTCACCATTCTCTCATGCAAGTAGCCAACAGAGAACTATTTCCAAAGCGTAGCTGTTCTGTGCAGCAAACCAGTTTGCAACATGTCCTCGTTCCCATAAGGCTCTCTGCAGCCAGCACACTCCTGTAATAATGCTATTTGCAAGAACAGACTTGGAAAAAAAAGGTTTTTTATTATTGCATCTTTGTGCCAGTGCAGACAGCATCCTGACTTACCAGATGTTTCTTATTGCTTTTTTCTAAACTGCACTTTGGTATTTCTAGAACTGAAGGTTTCAAACAAAGAAGTTTCTGTTACCTTAAGAAATGCAATTTAGCACTGCCTCAAAAATCTGCGCTTACATGAGTAAAGCCTGATTGAGAGAAACACACCAAGCCTCCATCTAAAGAGAACAGTTTGGATAACTTTTGTAACCCCACCTCCTTAAAAAACATGGAAACAGTAATAAGCTCTGCAAGTTCCATGAATGGAAAAGCATTCGTTTTGTGAAGTTTTGAGGTTTTGGAACAGAGTTAAACTTGTGGTTTTTCTTAGAGTTTTTTTGTTTGCTTGGTTTTGTTTTGGGTTTTCTTATTTTATTTTATATTTGAGACAGTGAAAAATACTGAAATCCCAGAACCATATAGGGGACTACATTTTGTAGGGAAAACACTGTTGAGGATTTCAAATGCATGTGCAGGGAAGGAGGTGCAAAAGCACAACAAATAAGATAAGAACAGTTTGCCTGATCAGTGCCAAGTGTTACCGATTAGTTCTCACTTCATCTTAATTAAGGTTTCAAGACTTTTCTTTAAGTACCACAGCTACTTCAGCAGATACATGGCTGAGGTTTGCAATTTTCCTGCTTGCAGGAGATGCCAGGACATTTCACTTCTCTAATCCCTAACAAGCCGCAACTTCTGCTATAAAGAAATAGGAGCAAGTATAGGAGGAACACGGTTTATAGCATGTTATTTTACTGACTGCTTTTGCAATTCAGTATGTGGCCACTACAAGAATTGCACTTGAATTATGGATGGTCTCTAAGCCCTGCATTAGAAGCATGCATTACTTTTGAAAAATAACTGTAAATCAAAAAATCTGGAAAACAAAGTAAAACTTTAGATAAGATGGAAGGAATTCACTGGGAGAGGGGAATTAAAGCAATTCAAGCACAGTAGCAGACAGTTGGGCATGAAGCAATGGCAAATAAAGTTCCCACGGCTACTGTAAAAACTCACCATGCAGTTTATAATTTAACATTACTTTGCAGTGAAGACTGTCTTCTTTGGTTCATTTTCTGTCTCACTTCCAGATTTTCATCATCAGAATAACAGCTTATTCAACTAGGATGGATTATTTGTTTTCTTATTTACTGACCTGCACAACAAACAGCTCTTTGGGGTGGCTGCTTTACCGGTTGTCTTACTACAAAATGTTGCAGTTGCATGCTCAATGCCAAAAAAAAAGAAACACCTTTTTGAATTATGCCTTTACTAACTGGTAATTTACTTCTGTCTTTACATCTACTACTATGTATAGCCAAGGAGAAACCAAGTTCCCTGTGATACAACCTACAGGCATAGTAAAACAAAGCTTCCTTACAATTTAAAACTCATTATTGCATGACAATTAATTATAATGTGTTGAACTACAAATTCACAATTGTTTTTATATTCTTGCAATATCACATTTATTTTTTTTCTTCTGCCTGTATGGGTGAAAATTCAGGACCCTTATACATAAGATTTAGATTTCAGCACTCTCTCTGAAGTAAATAGTACCTTGTCTGACTGTAACACTTCAGTGTGGTCATTTCTAACTTCTTAAAGCTCTCAGTCATGCTTCTTTTTCTCCTTTTCGCACCCTTTCCATAGCTAGGACAAGGGGATTCCAGGAATGCTCTTATAAACCCAGGTCTCTGGAAAACAACTGTAAGGACTAGGGAGGGGCTTGCATCATCCCACAGGCACTTCCAAAGCATTCTGAGTTTTGGGGCCTGTAAGGGCCTAATACTCAGCTGTTTTCAGATTTCAAATAAACCAACTAGGAAAAAATGGTTCCTACAACAAGAGCTAAGAATTCAATGAATACTAGATTGATTCCTGTGTGCAACGTCTGCAAGTGTCTGTCTTTGAAGAATTTCCATTCACAGAAGCTGTCCAAGCTTATTTCTGCTCCCAGCCCTTCTCATCACAGTAACTGTAACACACATTCAACTACCAGAATAAATATTTGTTCACTCATCTTGCATCTCCTCCTTGGTCTCCTCCAAAACAAGAGCCTGCTCTATTGCCAACAGCAATTTGCACAAAATTTTTCCTTTCGTGTGACCTTTCCTATCCAGCATAGCAAGCTACACCAAGCTGGCAGTCCCCGATCCCCCTGCACTGGCCACTCTCCCAGCTGCAGCAAACACCTCACCAGCACCTCCAGGAAAGGTGACAGCCATGGGGATGGCCCCAGGAACTGCAGTCTGCACCAGGATGCGTTTGTTCCCTGGGCAGAGGCATAATGCCAGAGTGAAAGGTTTGCCCTTCCCAGCAGTTGCTGGCATGAAGGTCTCGCCACGGAAAGGTTTGAGTTTCCACTACCGTCAACCAGAACCCTTTCACAGGCACTGTGAAAGCAAGACAGGGATTGCTGCTACCTCTGCAGTCTCTACAGTGGGACAGGCTGACTTCTGAATAAGAGGTTATTTAATAAGATACACATGTAGTGTCTAAAAAAATTTATAGGAAACATAATAATCTTACTGAGACCACCTTCAGTCTACTGTGCTTATTTTTTAAGCAGTTTTACCAATTTCAGTTAAACCTGATATCAATACAAACAATGAAATTGTTAATCTTCCGTTGCTTTCACTGGGATATAATTTTAACCTGAGATGTAGTACTTGGTATCAACTGTTCCACACATTAATGTGTGTGAAAACACACACACACTAATTTCTCAGCATTCTGGATGGGTTTTACAGCAAGACAGCTCCAGCTGTACTCACAGAAAGTCAGCCAGCTCCCAGACCCCAAGGAGTGATTGGAGTATGCTTTCAAACCAACCTTGTATACATTTGCAGAAGCCTCAAGCTGGCTTATGACTGCCGGAAGTTTGTGCTCTGGGCACCCAGGAACCTCACCCAAGTGTAGGAGCCTGGAACATCCTAAGATACCATGAGGATCGTAAAGAACAGACAAACACAAACCCAGTCACATTGCCTTCAGAAGCTGACTGTATGCAGAGAAATTCTTGCATTTCTACTACCTACTTAGTGTCACCCACCTTGTTCAGCACCATTTATAAGCTATATTCTCAAAATTTGTTTCTAGATCTCTGCTGATTCCTTACTTAGCCACCACATAGCAGCAGCTATTTTTGGCTACTTACCCAAAACAAATCCAAAACATGTAATATGTGCCTCCAAAACCTTCTCTCAACAGACCATTCATTCTCTAATGCACACCTGTTCCAAGGTAATTTGTTACAAGTGCATGTAAATCTACAGAATTACCAGGCAAAACCAAATCTGCTGCCCTTGCAAGCTTCTTACGCTGAAGTCAAAGACACAGCATACTTGGCAATGTAATATACCTTTTTTTTAAACAGTGCCTTTATGTTTACAATAAAAGGTAGGGGATAAATATTTGGAGGTTTCCTACTTACAATCAAATTTATAAAAAAAAGAAAATTCCTCACAGCTGCTTCAAGTAGCTTAGGAAATTTAACAGCATGAAGAGTTTTCTTGTTACTTTCCCTGAAATAGGTGGGCTGATGGTGGCCATGTACACGTCACCACATTGCTGATAGCAATGGAAAACTCATCTGCTGTGCAGAAGGTGTAGTGAGTAGTATCCATGCCTGGAAAGCTTTATTACATCCATGTGAACATAGTGACATGCACAGAATACCTAGGGTTGTCCTAAGTTTGACTTCCTAGACAGTCAGAGAAAGAATTCTTTCCTTCCTTCCCATTTACAGCTGCCCATTCTGAAAACAAATTTCTGGCATACTTCAAGAAATAAGACATGTAACACTAGATTTTCTGCCACTACAATTCATGCATTGCTCCTGCTTTACTCCCTGACATTTGACACAGAATCCTTAAAAAAAAACTGCCCAAGTTTCATGTGGTATTTGTTGCAGAATATAAAATTTTAGTAAACAATGGATTTTTTCCCTTATTTGAACCATGTGTGTTTTACTCAGTAATCCACCATAGATGGTATTTTTCTTGCTACATAGATGTAATATCCTCTACTGTTAAGGAGTTATATGTGTGTGTTTTATGAGGGAACAATATAATATTATGAATACAAGCAAACATCTTTAAAACCAACCTGAAGGGTAGTTTATAAATTATAGGGAAGCACAAAGCTACCTAGTATTTATCTACACACAGAAGGGCCACAAATGACAACAGAAATTTGGCTATTGCAAGAGAAGGCCAGACAAGTTCACTTGCTGATTCTTTTTGAGCATATTCAACATTTCTAAGTGTTCTGTTCCACTACTATTTCCACATTAATTACTAGGCTGTTGATTACTTCTTTGTTTTCAATTTAGAGTTTGCAAAAAACTAAAATAAAGTCAGACACTTTAACACCTGTAAAAATACTGCAATTAATGGATGCCTAGGAAAGTGGGTCACAACAGAATATTTGAACACAGATAAAAGATATTTCCTTTGGCCATGATAGAATTTTTTATTAGATACATATTTGAGTTCCCTTATTCAAGTCCTGCAAAGAATTTGAAAGAAACTTCAGACTAAAAATTGGTCATCTGGGTATTAGGAGATCTATGTGGTTCCTGTGATGTAGGATAAATGAGTTAAGGATGGAGAGATAGTTCAGAGGTACTCCTTGGAAGCTATTGTTGTTAAAAATGGTTTTGATTTAGAAATACAAAAGGATAGATTTTTGAGAACTGGATTAGATTTCTTGGCCATCAGATATTAGAAAACTCTGCCTATTACAACAGCAGCTACCACAAATGTGTGTTTTGAGGGAATTTGTAAGGTATTGTGTCTTTCTGCAACGGCTCTCAAATCCAACATGCAACACAAGCATATATACATTTTGATAGTTTTTTATAGCCAGGGGCTTTCTGTTTTTTCATACAATAGAATTTCATCTCCTCTCCATAATTTCCAAGGAATTAGCTGGGTAGAGAAATAAACAATGCATATATTAGTTTCAAAAAATATTATTCATTGTTCAAAAAATACTTCTTTATATGATTCATACATCTTCATTTTTCTATTTGGCCCTGCCACATAATTATTGACTTTCTTGGACTAGACTTCTCAAAACTGAACTCCTACTACATTTCAAAGCTTCACATCTTCTCCAGAGATGATTTCTTAGGGCAATTAATATTTCAATAATGTGAGTAATTCATTTGTCTGAAATGGCTTACTTATTAGAAAGAGGTAATAATTTCCAATAGCAGAAACTAAGGCTTTGCCAGTAGGTTTTGTCATGGAAAATTCTATCATGACAGCACTATGTGTTATTTCATAGTCAGAAAGGGCCATAAGCATAACCAGATGGAAAGACGTACTAAAACCCTCTTATTATTTTCCTTTCTCTAAAACCATTTATTTTGGTGGCAGTTTAGCATTCAGTTCCCCAGCAATTCTGGTGGTAAATCTATTTTTGTGAGAAAATGATCCTGTGATACACTTGGATAAAGTGCCAACACCAGGCACTAGTGCAACTCGGAACTCAATTGCAGATTCATCATAAGCAAGGGTAGAATAGTTGTGTTAATAACACCAAGCATGCAATAAAACTGCCTAGTAAATCCTCAAACTTGGAATTAAAGTCATAACACAATGAATCAGTCATCACAGCAGAGAAGGTGATACGTGAAGAAAAATAAGCATGTCTGCAAAGCATAGGCCAGCGCTGGCATACTAAAGCTAGATTTAAAGGAGGACAGACATAAGCCCATGAACATGCTTTCCACTGATCCAGAAAGGAACTTTTATAAATGCTTGAAATCAATGGGTAAATAAAGTTCTTACTGATTTACAAAGCAGTGGCTGCTGCTATGCTATATACTTGGTCAATGCAGTTACAGGGAATATCCATGAAGTTCAAAGGTTAGTTTCAGGGTATTTTTGTTTCACTGGCAAGAGTTTCAGATGGTTCCTGGATTTCTTTCCATGGCTTCAAAACCAGTTGGACATCATCTCTGGAGTATCTACTATGGTTTGTGCAGGTTTATTCTCCTTCTGTAGTTTTATACCCCCTATTAAGGGGGGGAAAAAAACCTCAACTTTTCGTTCCTGTTGCAACAAAGCTTTTCCAAATTTTGTCTTGCTGTACTTAGATTTAAGTACATGATTTTTGAAGCAACCCTGGAACAGGGAGAAACTGCCTCAGCAGTAAAGTAAAGCAACTCTAGTTTGAAAATAAACCCTCCACAAAGTCAAGAAACTTGGTAATAGAATAGAAAGCAAACTTACTCTACAACAGCCCATTAAAGAGGTTCAAAAGTTTCTTTCATTTTACTGTCTTGGAAAGCTGCTGGTATGTATCGAACCAAGTTTTGCTCATATCTATACGAAGCCGATAAAATTAAATCTACAGCGTACAAATACTTAAACTGTTGAAAGCTTGGAAACTCCATGATCCATCAGACTCTAAACATCTTTTTACATGAACACAATTAATTGTTTTTTTGGGGGAAAAAAGCAATAAGAAGGAAAAAAAAAAAAAGAAAGCCAGAGAAAATTGTACATAGCCTTGTTCTTTAACAAGCAAAAACATACTAATGAAGACAAAACACAAAATGTGTCCTGGACCCTGCAGTCCTACACTTCACAAGAAAGCAGGCTATGATTTAAAAGACATCGCTCCCAAGTCTGTGTTCTTTGAAAGACCTTTGAAAACTGGTTCTAAATGAACATATAGCTCGATTACTAAAGTAACCTATTTTTCACATGCCTGATCTTTTACAAACCTGTGACAAAGTTTGGATTCACATTTGTATCGAGAGCTTTGTTGGAACCAGAATTGGGATTACAAAACCAGAAGTAGATTTTTAGCTGTAATACATCTTTTGCCACTGAATACACTGTGGATGGAAAGAGCTGCAATAAATAGCACAGAATGTTCCAAAGGCTGGTGAGATGAAAAATGTTGGGCTTTGTTTTTTCATCCTGCTTAGACTAAGCTTTGTAAGCACAGGCAAAAATGTGAGCAAGTTGCAGCTGATTCAGATATAAGTAAATTTCAACTCCAAACTGAAATGCAAAGGGGTTTTGTTGAATGCCTTAGTCCCCTTTAGTCTCAATTCTTGTTGCTAAAGCAACAAGGACCGGTCACAGTAGGACAGATCACATACAGAACTAAGATACAGTTTGATATTTTAAATCTTAGGACTGAAGAAAAAAAAAATAAAATAAAAATTTTCCTGAAAAAAGAGTTTAAAGAGCTCCAGCCTGAGAAAGGGGGAGAAAGGTTGCCAGTTGTCCTACACGAGCACTTTCAGACATGCAGAAAGCCAAATCTTCAATACTTGGAAGTTATTGCCAGCTCTAGGACTCTCAATCCCATTTTCATTACCTGATAGCATCATCTAAGATGCCACAGATTTCCCAAATCTCTTCAAAGGCTTAAAAAATAAATTCACCAGGGGTTATATCAAAGACTTAGGTAGACTGACAATAAATAGTACCTCATGCTGCACTGAGTGATTTTTAAAAAATTAATTATATACATTTAATTTGTACACATATGCAAATAAAAACTACATTAACAAGAAAAAGCTTGGATTATGTACTGCCGCCTCTGCTTTGCGGTAGTGTTTCTAAAGCAGTAACTGTAACTAGAAGATTAGAGGAGTTATGGAAAAACTGATCTTTCAATTGAAAAAAAAATCCACTGGCTTATTTTAGAAATTATTTAACTGGCAGTTGCTACACTTGGCCTTTTATCTGTTCCACAGCCTAAACTCTGACAGTCTAACACACTCTTTCTTTCTTTCACTGCTGGCCAGTAAAAGTGTGCATTTTCCAGTGACTATGTAATTCTGTTTTGGACTGATGTCATGGCTGCCACTCCAGCAGACCCATTAAAAAAAAACAACATACATATCTAGAACTTAGGCTGTTACCCAAACCAGAAACCTATGACTGCAGAAGCAAACTACACCACCTTATAAATGGATTGTGATGTATGGCATCTCTTTCAGTGAGAAATGCTGTAGATTGTTAAAAACTAAAAGCAAACACAGTTTAAGAGCATTTAAACTCCAGAAAAACACTGAGAGGACATTTTTCTCATGCAGTTCTGTTTGAATTCACTATAACACCAGACTAAAAAATGAAAAGGCCATTGCTTGGAAAATAAAAGCTTAATTAAGATAAACTGGGACTGAAATACAGAGGAAAATTCAGATTTCCTTCAAAATGGAATCTCTCGGGGAATGCTGCACAAAGGGGAAGAAAGCTTTTAAAAAGTTGACTTGACAATGCTGATCAGAAGACAAGCTGCCAATAATCCATTTTCATGCACAAAACACTCATTTCACAGCACATACACATTTGAGAAGAGGTGAACAGAAATAATTCAAAGGCATGCTTTGGCAAATGCTTAATGAATATGCTTTCTTCCCCCTTAACTTAAAAAAACATGCCACAGACACAAGGTTTTGCACTTTGTCACAGCAAGGCCAGAGAACAGATAAATGCAGAAGAGCTTTACTTTAGATGCACAAATCATAAGGGCAGTAGAATTCTTGAAAAAGATTACATGCATAGTACTAAAACTGTCAGCAAAAGCAGTTGCTAGGAATTCTAGAAAAAAAACATTCATTAAGGCTATTTCTGCCAAGGATCTTGCCCAAATATACAGAAGCCTAGACAGCTGTGCTTTGAACTCAGCTGATGGTGGCTAATCAATGCAGCTGTAATAGCAGAAAAATCAGCAGGGTTAACTACCTAATTTTTCTTGAAACAAAGTACACCAGCTTGAGCAAAAGTAAGTGACAGGTTAAAGAAAAATGCACCACTCACCTGGACATGGACAGCTAACAGGTCAAACAGACCACTGACACAGCTATAAGGCAGACTGTTACGTATATTGATCAGGGCACTCTAATGAACAATTAAAAGAAATAGAGATCTTGGGGAAAAAAGCTATCAACTCATCTTAGGTTGATTTGTTTATACAGTGCATATCAGCCATAAATATCTTGAATTTTTGTTAACAAAACCAATATGTAAGTCAATTTCCTAACATAAGGTCTCAAGTGTTTTGAAACATACCAATCTAATTTATCTTAGAGTAGGAGCTTGCCACATACTTTCCTCCCCATTCATCTCAAACATGTTATGGACAAATAATAGACAAGACAGTAATGAAAATTTTTCTTTCACAACAGCCATATACAGAAACAATCCCCTTTGAACTATTTTAGTGATGTATATGACAGCAGCAGAGTAGTCATAAACTATCCAAACTAGCAAGAACAGCTGATTTACTGCCTCTGGCTGCACCTATCCTTGGGGACAGAGGGACTGGTCTAATACTTCTTTAGCTGTACCTGCTTGGCAGCACACCTACTTGTAATGTCAACTGTATACATCACACACCTGCATGATGCTTAAGACAACAGTAACCTCATTATTCCAGGTGTCAGAGTGCCACCTGAATAAAAATAACATTCTCTACTGCAAGTGCTGATAGACATTTTATGTAGCACAGGGAAAGACACAGCTGACAAGTCGTCCCTGTTAAAAGGCACTGACATTCATAAAGGGGGAGCTTCAGAGGGATACAGAGTTTAAATTATTGAGCTAACTTTTCTGAATTATTGCCAGAAAGTGCATTAAACATTCTAATGCCATGATGCAAACTACATAGGAAGCTACCTCATTTGCCTTCAGCCTCCCATCTCCTTTTCCTCCATCCTCTTCCTTGATGAAGACATAGTCACTAAAGTGTGCTTTCAGATACTTAGGGTTGTAGTACTTCCTTCTCCTCATGTTGGTCTCTCTCTGTAGAAAAACCACAGCAATGGTCAAAGCCTGAGACCTGACACTGGCAGAACACACACAAATCAAAGTGCTCCAGTTATATTTTTAAAGCAACATATTTCAAAGCAAGGATGTTCCAAAACTCTGATGACTGCATTTACAGCATAGTTTCTTTCATCATACTAAAAGTGTAATGACTTGCAAAAAAAAAAAAAAAAAGAAACCATCACACAGCAATTGAAATAATGTGAAAATATCACTGTGATTTTCCATCTGTTTTTTGGGGTGGATTTTTGGTTTTGTTTGTTTGGGGTTATTTTGCATGAATTATTTAACCTCTACAGTTCAGATGCCATGGTGTCTTGGAGTTTAAAAAGTTTATTGACAAGTCTTCAAATGTTGCATCTCCATTTTCTCAAAATATATCCATAAATAATCACTAAACCAAGCAAAAGAAAATTTCAGCTTCCTGATGAACAGGTTACTACCTGGCTGTCACAAGCCAGTGACCAGCAGGGTGTGACACTGACTGAGAACATGACCTAACTTTTCCAGTTGTCTCTGTACAGGTTGTGCTAGGAGACTTCACTGTTTGTCTTATTTACAAATCGAATAGCTTCAGTGATTTTAACAAAGTAGGTAGAACACCTCTGAAGCAGGAATTTTGAGTAAATCTTAAATTTAAGGCACAGTTTGAGCTAAATTATCAGGTACATCATATTACAAATTCCATTCTTAATGCAATTAACAAGGGAACACCGAACAGAAAGCGAAGTCAGTGCTGACAGATATCAGTAATTTTATTTGGCCCTTCTGCTCCTGACAAATGCTGCTGTTGTTTCTCCAGAGGAGCTCTTCCCATGCTTCCAGTTAGCAAGGAATAAAGTGAAGTTACTGCTGGGCCCTTCTGTTCAGGGGCTAAGTGCTGACCAGGTACAGTGGAAACAGCTACTGTGTGATAAACACCTCACACCTGCCAAGCTGCTCGGATGTGCCACACAGAACCAGACAGCTGGAGACTGGGGAGAGCTCGGGCTCTAACTGGGTAATGCAGCACATTAATCTTTGTTATCTTTGTTAACTTACCAAGTCTGTTATTAAAAAGCAGACCTTAGAAGACCAAGCTAAACCCTTCTGGTCCCATTACCTAAAGGTACAAACAGACATGAGCCAAGATTGTACAGATTTTTTAGATATTAAGATCAAATTACTGGCTTTCAGTATTCTTTTTTTTTTTGAGCAATAGTAGCTCAGTTTGCCTGAAAAGACACCCAAATAAAACAGAAAGCTAAAAAGAAACTACTGTGGAGTCACATTCAGCATCTCTTAACTACCTCATGGCAGCTTCAAAAGATAGAAAAATAGCCTGCAGTTAGAAGGAAAATCTTTCCATTTAAAAATATTACTACCTTTATGAACACTGAAAATGTTGTTCAAAAAGAGTAAGATAATATGGGGTTAGTTTACTGAAAACAAACAAGAACGAACAAAAGTTACTTTTATCTTAAAAACATAATGGACCCAATTCTCCTATCACCAACCATGGTCAACAGCAGGTGCTAGGAGACAACCACATATATAGGTCAAATATATACTGGTATTTTCCCACTGTCCAGACAGATAGAACTGGTCTCTCTAGGTGACTTTCAATCACTCAATCTGTGCACAATGTGACTGAAAATAGTAACATACACTACTATATTTTGTATTCTGCATTTTTTTCTGATAGCTTTGAACTAAGAATAATTTAAATATTAGCTAAAAAGAGCATTCTTAAATGCCAATTAAGACACATCTGTTTTCATTTGTTTTTTTTAAAAAGTATCTCAGGAATACAAACCAAAGCTGTTCATTTAGTATCTAATACTTAAATGTCCTTTTTAAAACACCACATTTTCATAAAGCAATGTAGGGGATTAAAAGAAAATTATCCCACTACTGACCCAAGCCAGATGGAAGCAAGAATGCAAAATAGAAAATATGAAGGTTTTCATTTGGTGCTCCTACATGAAGTCTGTGAAATGCAAATGGTTAGTGAAGAGGGCAGCGCAACATGAAGAAAGGCAACATCATGAGGATGTTTGTGCAGGATATTGTGCTGCTCCTCCTCAATTTTTTCTTCTTGGTGTGTGCTTGCAAGCATAGCCCATAAAACTGCCTTTACAGCTGAATTAGTCTGAAGTTGGCAACATACAAATTACTTTTGTTTTCGGTTTACCTCCTGAATCCACTTACTATAGCACCACTGTTGTCATCCTGAAGGGAAAATTCCAGTTTAGAGTATTGCAGTTACTCCAATCCCCACCTTCTGTGGCTTCATCTCTGGTATCGAGCCCAGCCTACATCACAATTTACATTGCTAACTGCTGAACAGTGCAGTGAAGTTAAAACAGCTACATGGGGGGATCCACAATATTTACGAGTAACAAACCCACACACTAAAGTTGACCACAAAAAGGCCAAAATTGAACATTTCTGTACCTCTAGTTGCAATTTTAAGTTTTAGAGCCTGGTTCTCAGAATAAGTGGGTTAGGTCTATTTCCCAGGAAGATGGGTGGCTATGAAAGAACCCAGAATTGGGAAGACAAGTATCACTTGATGTGGCATTATGTTAAGTTCTTGGAAGATCCTGGCTCTGACCTGTTCAGTACAAGAAGGTATTCGGTAGGTGTCTGGATTATGCCAAAGGATAATGTTTACCCTGATCTTCAAATAGGCCCAAAGAAAAAAACATACAACAATCAAATTCTCTCCCTACTGCAATAGTCACTAATACAAATTAAACATTAGGACACCACCTTGAGCAAGAATAAAAGTCTTCTCTTTTTCCTACTAAAAGCTGATATATTATTTTGATTAATTACTTGTCAGGGATTTGCTTGGCTGTCTAACAAAATGAGGGAATGCTTTTTCCGCTATAACTAGGAAAAAAAAGTTATTCCTTTTCAGCAGATGAATTATGTCTTTGCTTTCCTCTGAAGAACTGGCTTTGGAATGGATTTAGGCAACACCTTAAAAATAACATGGGCTGGATACCTCTTTTACTCTCTGGGAGGGTCAGTTCTAAGTAAACACTGGAAAGAGAATCTGGCTGTTTTGATGCTCAAAATAACCAAAGTGAAAATATTAAAGAACCATTTATAAGCTCAAGTAATCTGTGTAGAATACTGGTAAGACAGAAGTTTCACCGCTAGAAGAATGTGTGATATGTAATGACAGATGCAGAAGAGAAACCCCTTGATAGAATACATGTTGTCAACTATATATATTATGTTGTTAACTATATACATTAACCAGTGTAGCTCTAGACTACCGATGTTTTGTCCATGTCAAAATTTTACCTGCAAAATTTAGATAGAGCAGAATGGTACTTCTTTTCAATCCACAAATAGTTCATTATCTTTCACCAGCTAACAAAAGGACCACAACAAATTCACTGCTAGAGAACTCCTAACTACCAAATGCCTTTCTTTTTAACACTGCTGTACCTCTTTCACCCTAGAACAAGTTAATCTTTCTCCTACACACACCTAGGAGGAGCTCGTTTATTTAGGGTGACATACAGGCTTTGCCCTTCTCCTGCCGAAGCACCACATGCACTGGCACTCAGGTCTCAGTTCAGAACAAGTGATTACTTCTCCAAGACAAAACATTTTTCTAAAAGTATATCTTTTCAAGTCTCAGCTGTACTCCCAAAGGCCAAATGGAAACACACAATTCAGGCTTCTCTTAGTGTAGAGAGAACTAAAAGGAATTCACTTAAATTTTATAAAAGACTGTCCTGAATATCTCTTGCTTGAGCAGTTAGCAATTAGCATTTTCAGCTTGTAATTAGTATTTTATTTTCTTTAAAAATTATGAGTCCCATTGTGGAAAGAAGATCCTCTGACAGGGGTCAGACTTAGAAGCAAAGTTAAGCCTTTAAGCAAATGGCAAGTTATTTCCAGCCTTCTTACTTATGGTAAGGTCTCCTGGGACTAAAAAGCATGGCTAGAAAATACATGAAGGACACCTATGAAAAGGAAGCAGAAGACAATGCAGTTCATTAAGAACAAAAATGTCACTATTTTGTTTTCAATTAACTGATCAACATAAATCTTACCTGGCAGCTGGGTATGACTCATTAGGCTGCAGCCACTCCTCTTTTCTATGCCAAAGCACCTTTCAGAGTGTGGGGAGGATGACTAAGGAACTGACTTCATGGAAACTCATTCAATCAGGGCTGACTCCTGAATCCAAAAGCAGGAGCTGGCACAAAGAAAGAAGAGAAAGGGATTTTGAAAGTCTAAGTAGATAAAGGTGAACTAATAAACATCATGGAACAGAATGATCTGGTGCAGACTCCTTCATGTATATCACAGACATACTCTCCCCAAACCTCAAACACAGGAGGATGTCCTTTAGCACCTTCTATAGTGACTATTTATTGAGCAGCCATCAGTATCTACACAGTGTATTTTTAAACATATATCCTATTGCTGTGCATAAATGGTCACTCCTCCCCACTTACATTCTGAGAGCCAATTTATTAAACACCAGCATGTAACATAAGGTGCTCAGGCCTTAGCTCAGTGGAAAAACTGATCAGATTGTTCCTCTGTCTGCTTGTCCCTCGGCCTGCTGCAAGAAGGTAGGGCAGCTGCCAAGGAGTCACACACTTGACAGTTGCAGAGCAATTAAACTGCCATCTATCCCACTGGGATTCCCTGCTTTAGCAACTCCATACCTTAAACAGTTTGAACAGAAATCAGGATTTCTAAAGCCAACCAAGACAAAAACGAGAATAAATACCACCACCACCACCCTGCTCCCCCAAAACCTACAAAAGCACCCAAAAGCTGCATAGATGTTATTTGTCCACCTCCTTTCTGTCTTAATTTGCTTTTAAATTTCATTTTATATTAGCCTTTATATCCAAAGAGTATCCAGCACCTTCTTTCTCTATCTCCCTCATTTAGCATTTCAACAAATTTAGACCACACAAAATTCCATCTTTTGATTTTTCTTTAGATTTTTTCTTTCTTTTACCCTTGGAAGCGAACTGAAAACACTGCTGTCAAGGTTTGGGCAAGCAGGTCTTCTCTGTAAATACTAACAGTTTCCTGAGAGAACAAGCCTTACCAACATCATAGCTGCTCTTAGTTTTAGTTTCTTTAACACATTTCAAATTAAAGGTATGCATGTAAAACTGAGTAACTTGAGAGGGAAACAGTACTTAATAAAACACAAGTAGTATCACTGTGTCGTCCCCAGACATCCAAGCACCAGTCAGCTCTCTTAGCTACAGACACATACAACTGTTCCAACACAGTCACCTGATGATCCATCACTTCCAGCTCCTACAGACAGTCACCATTTCCCCCAGACTGTTCTCATGTGCTGTACCAATGCCAGATGTTTCTATCTACATGACAGAAAAACGCATTATTTGACATCACCCTTTTGATGCAGAGATCCAGAATACTCTCTCTGTGTAAAATCTGTCCTTTTCCTCATTAACCACAATGCCAATCTCTGCTATCTGCAGATGCTGACCATACCCTCTGCAGGTGGTATTAAATGACCTGTCTCTGTCTCCTCTTTGCAGACCTGCTGCAAGAGAATGCTCCAGTTCTGACGCTGTCACCATAACTTCCTCAGCTCTGGGGGTACATAGGTACACCCATATTCCACAGGTCAGCAGAGCAGGCTCCAGCAGCTATAAAAGTTGCTCTCGAAGAATAGAATGGCCTCAGTACCACAAAGAAAATCACATTAAAAATACATCTCAAGGTACCATCTCATTGCCCATCTAACATTATTCTCAAGCAAATATAGGCCATGTGAGTTCTAGATAAAATTCTAATTTAATACATGAATATTTCATGTGAAAATCAATTTAAACTAACAAAAGTGCTCATCAAAATGCTACTTTTAGATCTGAATTGAAGATTAAATTATTAAGTTCACTTACAGTTTGATCTTCACACTTTAGAACTTGCTTGACATGCTTAGAAGGCCACTTTTTTTGTAAACTTCTTTGAAATACAAAGGCATTTTAGAGATAAAATACAACTGCATTCTTTTTCCACTGCATAATTCCCATCAAAAATATTTCCAGCACTTCCATTTCTAATGGAATGACCTAATGAAAGCATCTGAAAACAGATGCTTTTCAAATTATCCTTAAAGCAAAAGGCCTGGTTTCCTCCAGACTGCATGATGGTGCAAGTTCTAAAAACAGATTATCACCAAGCTCCCCTCAGGTAAGTTCACTTCACACTATGTATGTTGCATCATTCACAAGGAATATATAAATAAACCTCTGTAAATGTCCTTCCGTTCTCCTACTCAGGGTAAACAGTACCTTAAGTACTTAAGTAATTTGTCCATTTTGATGGAATTGCAGTGCGGTTGCATGCAATTCTGCGATTATTCAATGCATATTGAGAAGTTACATGTTCATACTTAGTGCTGCACTAAGATTGCTAGTGAAGGACCTTTGGGAGGGATATAAAGACCCTGATAAAAAAAGTCCTCTCTTTTTGCTGCCACAAATACCTTCATTGTGTTACTTGGTGAAAGATCAGCCTGGCAGTTTTCACTGTTTAAAAGTTCTCTTCTTTGAAACTATATGTAACTGTACAGCTAATGAAGAGGAAGGCAATGGTGAAAACTAGGATCTCTGATTTCACCCACACAGCACAGGCAGCTGGCATTATAGTGTCTCTTCAACTGGCTCCATAAATTTCCAAAACTCTGGGCTAATGACAATCCATAGCAAAAGGTCAAATGAAAGTAATTCAGTTGTATGCCTTTCTAAGTCCTTTCTACTTCTGCTGATCCTCCACCACAAGTACAAACTGCTTCTTGGTGTGCTGTTGACATTCCATAAATATCCTTTCTGTCTCTTGATCTAAGTCTTCTCAGATCCTTTCATATGGGACACAAAGGGAAAGACACTCGTTTTTGCTAAGTCTAAAATGCTCCAATATGGGGACTTGCCTTTTCAGACTAATTATATTTCACAACATTCAGCTTTGAACATTGTCTTTCCTTCTTTTCTAAGAATTCCTGGTGTGCTTAACAAGTCAGAAAGCTGTAACATCACACTGAGATTTGTTCCCTCAATATATGCTCTGTTCACCTATTGACTCTTCAATACTTTCAAAAGAAAAACTTTTTTCTATCTTTACACTACCTTGCTTCATTTTCTTGACTCTCCTGCCCTGCCTCCTGGTTTTTTTATGCATTGCTTCTTTTGCTGCTGGAAAACTCAGCTGTCCTCTAGCTTTCAAAGTCACAGAAAGACAAAAAACTAATCAATTAAAGAGAAAATTTCCCTCTGTCCTTCAGAAGAGGAGGTCCTTTTTCATCCTCCTGTTCCTAAAATTAACATGCCACTTAGGAATCTAGCATAAAATACCAAATGCATTTGAAGGAAAAGCTTGATAGATACAAAAAGCTATTTTTCAGCTTGAAGTTATGAAGCAAAATTACTATTCCATATGCATTCACAAAAATAAAAAGAAATTAAAGCTTCAGTGATTTTGTTTCAAGATTATTCCAATTTCGTTTCAGGTGACTGTGGTTTTGACATCAGGACATCCTGGGTCAAAGGAGGCTCTGCACTGAAAGCCTCATTAATCTAAAGTGTGACAAAGTAAGCATAAAACATTTATTTCCCTTGGACTTCCAAGGCAGCAAATAGCCTAACTTACAACTGAAGTGTAGATAGTATGTTGCAGAGAAAAATATTTTCATACACAGAGGGGTTTGCCACAGAATTTTCATATGTATTCCATTTTGTTTTGTCTTATACATCAGTTTTTTCCACACACCTATATCTCAACCACCACTCCTGTACAAACCTGTAAGAGAGAACCACAACACAGGGGATAAGCAGGTGAGAAATCTTTCTTATGACATCAACACTTGTACCCAAAGAAGAGAATAACAAGATAAAATACATAACTAACCAGTTTGTGCCAGATACCTGCCCACCAGACCCAGCTAGGAAGGTCTGCTAGTGTGGAACAAAACATTTCTTGTTACAACATCATAAAAGAGCAATACCCAGAAATTACCTTTCATTACTTAACATTCAATCAGCTTCAAGTAACAGAAAACAGGAAGAACATGCAGCACTGCCCATGGAAAGAGTTTATAAATACTGCACGTATTAGAGTTCTTGGGTTTGTGGGCTCTTAGGAATAAATGGCAGCATACAAGTAAAACATATAACTTTTCATTCAAAACATTTAATATGGTTTTCTCTTACACTATTTGTATTGTTTTCATCTAAATTGAAAATCCATAATTGACAAGTTAAAAACTGATTACTCCTGTGGGCCTGAAGCTCACCCAGTCAAACAAAGTGCAGATGTAAGCAAATTTCAGTAATTGCCATAAGGCTGACTTAAGCCTGGCTTTCTAGATTTGCACAGGAAACCTTTGTTGTATTTGGCAGCCACTCTCTTGTGGAGCTCTCAGAATTTTTTATTTTTTTTTTGTCTACAGACATTGCTCAACAGAGGAAGAAAATTCAGCCAAAAAAAGTCAGTTGTTGATATCATTGCTATTTTACCTTTACAGCCTAGATTATTTTGGATATTTCAAAAGCTGCACATCCTTTAGGACAAGATTATTTAACCTGCAAACTATAACCTTTGGTCCTGCTCCTCAGACCAGACAATTACTTAGGAGCACAGATTCCACAGAAGGCATCATGTGGCTAACAAGCAATACATTTTAGAGAGGGACTGAGTACTTATCAAACTCTGCCTTGTCAACCAAGTTCTGCAGTTCCTCCTATACCATCATGCAAGAGACTAAACGTTTCCAATGGCTTTCTCTCCTCCATGCAGGAGTGCCTGGAAGCACTACAGTAACAAAATACTCAGTCTCTGTGGGAAGGGAGGGTCTCAAATTGCTCAACAGCCAGTCTGCTGGCTGACCAGAGAAGATTTTCATGGCTCTGGCAGGAGCTCTGTCTGGCCTTTCACAGCCAGTAACTGTTATGAGTTCTCCTAAATTATGACAGCTGCAAGTCTTAGAGAAGAGTCCAGGCAAAATATTTATTCAGAAATGTCAAATATGATCTTATTTATCATCTCTGAGATGGGAAATACCTGTGTGGTATGTCAATATAACTGACAGAAGTGGGCACGTGGCAGAATCTTGCTGAAATTAAAGGGCATTAGCTACCTAGACACCTATTAAGGCAGCAGCAGGACATACCATACACTAGTCTGTGGACTGTGCTGGGGACATTTTTCTTCAGAGACAGAGGAAATTGTTAGAGAGTGTCAGTTTATTTACCTCTGATATGATCAAGAAACTAGTGAAAGATTTTAAATTTGGAAGAAAACAAACTGAAAATGAAAAATGTATGTTAAACAGAAGTAGCAATAGCACAGTAAACATACTCAGCTTCACCAAAAAAAACAAAAACCCCAAACACACTTAACAGTTTTACTGCAGTTCACAAGCAGACTAGTACTGAAGACAATGAAAGGCAATTGTGAATCTAGAAGAGAAACTACACAGAACATACCACAAGAATTTATATGAATTACCTTCAAAGAGTAGAATAGAACTTGAAGTAATAAGGCCAAACTAAAATCTGCCACAGAAATCTGCCTCACATAATAGCATGAGGATGTATTAACTTATCCACAGCAAGCTACGAATTAAACACACAGTCAAGATAGGAAAAGACATTTATACAAAAGAAAAAAAGAAACGGAACCAAGACAAATAAGCAAATAATTGCAAACAAGAAAGTTTTGGGTAAGAATTTAGATGAACGGCTATCACAGGAAGATTCTCTCTCACAGGATTAACAAGTATGGACCCCAAAGAAATCAGATTAAAATGACCTTTACCGCAATGTACAAAAAGTTTAAATTGGCATAAACTTAGTGTTTTAGGATACCTAAATTGTTATAATTTAAGGTGCTTATTCATAACAAGACTTTTTAGTCCAACAGCAAGAGAGTATAACTACATTTAAGCCTAATTTGGAACAGGAGACTGACTTAGTGTTCACGAACAATATCAAGGTAATCCAAATAAGTGCTTCCATTCCACACAGAATTTTCTCTCACCTCCATTTAATCAATTATAAACTGTATCCAACACATGGTAAACTCCACCACTTCTGTGACTTCTAAAAGTTAGGGGGTTTAACAGTGTCCTGCTCCAGATGAACTGAAACCACAGTTTGTAGTAATCTCCGGTTATTGCTACAACAATGCATTTCAGGGAGACCATGAAATAAGTTCAGAAATTCATGCAAATACTTATGCTGGGATCCTTCAATAAAACCTGCCATCATTTGAAGACAGCAGAGACATTGCTACTGCTGCCTTCAAAAACACCGTGCTATCCTTACAAGCTCATTGGAGCAATACCTTCCTTCTAAGCCACAAAATCAGCTGCAGCTCATTACTACAAGCTCTTACTCTGTCAGTGCCCTCCCCATACACTGTGTGGATCTGGACCACACTGTGCCAGTAGAACCTGCAGAATTCAGAAAAAAAAAAGAATGCCATAATAAAAGCTACAGAATGTTAGCAACATGATATCAACCCCTTGGAAAGGCAACATGAGCCCAGCCCCAGAGACAATCTTTGTTCCACCAGCTACCGAGTTCTAGTAAACTTTGGAAAAGGATATGTAAAATATATAATGGATATGCATACCATTTTAGAATTAGTTAGAATTGGTGCCTGTGGATTAAAAATGTGAAAAGAGCAGGCATGCAGCACTACAAGTGAGCTGCCATGTCTGGGTTAGGCAGGACAGAATCTGGAGGGTGTCACACCTAAACCACACTTCACATAACCTGTTACTTGCATGTAACCTAGGAGATATTCTCCTGTTAATTTACACTTCTCAGTTCAATAGACCTTAAAATACAAAGCTATTCCATGATGACTGACTGTTGTTTCTAACAGTTACGAAGCACCAGTTCAGAATACATCATGGGTTATGTTGGTTTTCTCCTGTTAGTTAAAGCAGGAGCATTTACTCAGAATACTAAAAGCATTGTTCATTAAAAGATACCATACAATTCTGAAATAAACAGTACATTTGGACTCACTCTCCCCTCCAACACCCTTCTTTCAGTAGAAATCACAGTAACAACCATTTGGCAACAAAACAGTTTTCCCTGCTATGAAACTCAATACAACTGCTCAAAAAAAATCCACTCTGCAGCTGCTGCAAGACAAGAATCCAAACCTTAACAATAGGCATCTGGACTTGGTGCTTGAAAATAATTTGGGAAACGAGTTTTACCTCCGTGTGAATATACTTATAAACTAGAGTTCTGTTGGCATTGTTTATCTCAGAGGAGATATGTAAATAGTAAAGGGTGCACAACCTTCAGAATCAGCCCATGTGTCAGACAAATGCTACAAATGCTAAGGCATCAGTGCAAAATGCAGGAAAAAAAACAGATGGCTCATTTCTCATAAGAAATAAATGCATGAAAGGAAAAAAAAAAGGAACCCTGCCAGTTGCAGTATCAGAAAAGAGAAAGCGGATATTGACTTGACCCATTATATTACATTACTTAGGACAGGACACCCACCACTTCTGAAGTATCACTAACTATGATCTATGAACCTTGAGGCTCCTTTCAGAGTTCTGTCCCATTAAAGATAACCACCATCCATAAAGATTATTTTAAAATTAATGAAATGCTGAAGAAAAAAAAAAAAAAGAATCTGTGCTTGCTCAATGAATTGTTTCTTGAAAAGTAGTGCAGTTATCCTAATGAACTACTGAATAAAAAGTATATTGCTTCCATGAGTTCCAAGATTTTGCAATGAGAATTTTCACAAAGACATTAAAAACTACACTAAAACCCCAGTCTCTTAGGCCTGCTTTCACCCCATCACTGGGCATGTAATCCAGTGCTGGGCTCTGTTCTTACTGGTTTCAACAAGAATGGGACAGGATTTTAAAAAATGGGGTGATAATCAGTAGTAGGGAATTAACACAGTCAGTTGAGAACAGTAAAGCTTGCATCTCCTGCTTTGTGGTTGGAAACACTAAGAGCAGGAGAACACTGTTTACACACAGTAATGCAGCGTTACAGCTGGTTTGGATCAGAGGAAAGGCTGTGAACATTTGTTAGACTACAGGCATGAAGTTTTTAAAAGACAGAGAGTCTCTCTTTTTAGGTCAGAATCCTTTTGTAACTATTGAAGTACTTACCTTCCCTAGCTGAACAAAGCTTGGTCTCCTCTGCCAGTGGTAAGAAAAAAAATAAATCTTCAAAGACATGGGACAGGAGGCACTAAAGATTCACCAGCTGCTTGAGGTAAATAAGATCGAGGCCCATTTTAGCTCTACTCCCCTTAAACTCAATCATTGCTTACTAGCAGCCACCGTTTAAAGAACAAACCCTTGAAGCAAGATCTCTACATACAATAAGATATACTTAAAATATGTCTGTCTTTTTATACCAGAGTCTCTGCACAGAACAGTTTTGGTTCAGAAGGCAGTTAGAGATGCAGGTTCTGTTTTATTTCTCAGGTTATCTTTGGAATACTCAACATCTGTTTCAGCAGTTATGAGTTGCTCCATTTGCATTTTTGGGGAAAGGAAAAAGTGTCCAGCAGTAGCCAGTGCATTACTCATAAAGTAACTTAAAGTCTTGAAGTGTCTTAGCTAATTAGGAAATACTTATTATCATTTATTTCAGAGTTTCTTTTCATTACCAGAATAGTGGAGAGACATCAGAACACAAGACCAGCATCACACCTCTACATCTGGCTGGTATTAATAAGCAGTTAATAGCAATGGGATTTGACTGGCATTGCCATCTCAGTCGTGCACAAGACATCATCTCTCTTTTCCAATGACAAAAATGAGCTGTAAAATGCATGTGGATTGTCACTATCTCTGCTCTGTATATTGTGTTAATCTAGAAGATCTTTAGCACTTTATCTACCAGGCACTTGTTTCTCCAGCTGAAGCTCTGACTCTTCTACAAGTGCCTTGGTGTAAGGCACACACAGATGCAGAAAATGCAGACGATGCACAGCTTGTGGAAACCACCAGACAGGATAACACATACACAGGACCATATAGAGTTCCCATAGCAAGGCTAGAAGACTATTCACAACCTGGATACAAAAGCACAGACGTGCTCATATGGAGTTCAGTTGGTACAACATCTCCACAGAATGTCCTTTCCAAAGGGAAAGGCACAATCCAGTGAAGGAAGAAAAGGTCAAGTATACCCACGCCACCCCAAGGTGAGCTTCTGCTGTCATTATACATTGCAGTATTTTCTATTATAACTACTAGAAATATTGTCAGAAAACAAAACCTATTCCCTCTTTACCATTAAAAAGAAAGAAAAAAGGAATGCATGAAATGGGAAGAAATATCAGTGAAATCCATGTTGCCAAATTCTCAAATGAAATATTCATTTTATTTACTTGCAAGGCTTCTCACTGTGTCATTACCTCTGTACTAGGTAACTGATATCTCCTTATCTTAAAACATTGGTAACAAAAATTCCAACCAGCTCTATGATCAAACTCAATGTACTTCAGTGGCCACTATTTCCAAGCTACTTAAAGAACTTGTAAAATCAAACTAGTATGGAATGACATTATAATCAAGAAATCTGTAGTATTAAACAGTCTCATGATCTTCAAAAGAAAAAAATATATTCAAAATAAACTATTTCAATTAAACGGTAACTATACCATTTACTCATTCACAATTTATCAGACACCAAAACATACAGAAGTGAAATTATTTTAAAGACCAGCTTCGGAATCACTATCAAAATTCAAATTTACATTTAAAAAGTCTGCCTTTACTCATCCTCACCATATGCCCAGTTGCTCTGTTTAAAAATGTTTCAAAACAACACTTCTATCAAGAAGTGATTGAAGTGTTTACGTTTGTTTTGCCACCACCTGTTGAGCCCTGCCAAGGAAACAGTGTGTCACACAACAGAGTCCCTACAAGGTGCCTGCCTTCCCTTTGACAGCAGCGGATCGACAGCACCGGCTCCAGCAGGAGAACACCCCTGTGCTGTTTACGGCAAGGCTGGCTCAAAACAGAGAGCTCTGAGGGGCTCTACAGCTTTGGTAAATTCCCCTTTTCTGGCATCCTGGGCCTCAACCATCCAGTTGTTCACGTTGCAGTCGTTCTCGCAGCACCCTCTAGTGCTGACGGCAGCGACGAGTCGTTACTGCAGCGGGGACATCACCTCGCTATAACCCAGCTCTCCCCTCCCCGCAGAGCTGTTTCCCGACTTACAAACGATTGGTGTGCCCCGCTGCAGGAGCTTCCCACAACAGCACGCGCTCCTGCCGCATAGTCTGTCCTCATTTCTGTCATGTTAATTTTTCTTTCAATAAATGAGATGCTGATTTTTGCCTGCCACAGAGAAAACAATGTAATTTCCCTTCAAATAAATACATTCCCTAAACTGAAATCAACATATGAATACACTGTCTTTGCTCTAAGTAAGTTTACATAGGCAAATTAGTACTCAATTATTTAAGTCAGTCACATCACCTCCTTAATGAAGGTGTTATTAAAACAAGCAGCTCTTCTTATCATTCATTTCCTTACAGAAGGCTTCAAGGCATGAATTTCAGAACCCTCTTCTCTTTGCAAGCCACAAGCCGGTTGAGAGAGACACAAAAGGGAAGACAAAACGTCCTTCAAGACCAACTGTGGAGTTTACGAAGAGAACAGATTTTGCAATGTACCAGATACCTTCCCTCATGCTGAAATGTTGGCCAAGCAGCATCCCAGTGTGAGAAAGCAGAATGCAGGGAACAGCAAGGGAGTTATCACAGCTCTCAGGCTTAAGAAAGTGATACATAGCTGGACATTCTATTAAAGAGTAAGGCTGAGATCAAATAGGGTACAGGAAAGTAAGAAATCTACTGAAAACGAAGTCTAATATAAAATATAATCAGCATTTCAAATCAGATATTTGTCCTGTGTTGTACTACTGACTTGATGAATTGCAGTGGTACTGCAATGTGTCACACCTTGCCTTAAGGGATGGTCATTCTGCTTCCTTGAAGTCACAATTGTGGTTTTTTTTCTCTTGATCACTCTTACACTGTATTATTTGCATGGGATTTCACAAGTGTTTGAACAGTTTAGAAACTTACAGTCTAGACAGAGTACTTAACTAGTAACACTTGTTTAGAAAGAACTTGCCTCTTTGGCCTGGAAGGATTTCCTTCTAAATTGGTAACATATTTAAAGTTATTCTACTTTTATCTACAGCATTAAAAATAGATGTCTCAGAACTACTGCTGCATTCTCTCCAACCAGTTTACCTATAATTACTTACATAATCACACAGCAAAATCTAAATGCAAACACATCTTTGGCCAATATTATTGGCTATGATCTATGGACTATTAGATCAATTCATTGTAACACATTTTTTTTTAATTTGCAAAAATATACCTTGTAGTACTTACAGTTACATTCTACTGATTAATTCCTCCTAAATAACCATCAGCTGAACACACTAAAATTCTGACTGAATCAAGTGACAACTTTGGCAAAGACAAATGCAAATTTCTGCAGACAGATAAACCTATGAATTTCATATACTAGAAATGTAAATTTAAACAAATAAGTTAGAAAAAGCACACTAAGCCACCTCTTCAAACAAATGAAAACAGACAACTACTTAGATTAGTTTTGCTGCTTATTCACTTGAATACCACAAACCAGATACTGTCAATATCTCCTATAACCTCAACTTCCAAAAACTGGTAGAGGTATGTTTTGGTTCTTTATACACTTGTGCACCAAACCACACTCAAAATACAGGTTATGACAATTAACTAAAAGGCTGAGTGCATTTTTTTAAAAAAACAAGAAGAAAACTCTTTTTTTTTAAATGCATTGTGTGAGTTATTATTTATTAATAATTATGTAAATGTATTATATATTATTATTATATAATTATTTGCAATTATTATTTCCTAATAAACTTATGGCAATGATTTTAAGTTTGAATGCAAAAGTCTTTTAATCTCTGCCATAGTGCCAAACTCATATCCAATCTAACTCACAGTAATGTTCCATATTTAGAATAGCACTACTAGTAACTTTGGGCCGCATTACTTGGAACAATCACACAGAGCATTTACAGTTGAAAAAACCCTGTATATAATAACTACCAAGTGGTCTTTTGATACCAAAATCCCATTAATTGTGGTTGCAATACTGGGTTTTCTGCCAAAGCATGGGAAGGAAAATTGAATTAATCGTGCTGCTGGAAGCAGAGAAACCCAGTGCTCAGAAAGCAGAGGCTGTGCTGTGGGAGAACAGTGCTGTGCACTCATGCTGGCAAGTATATGGTTTATCTGTCTGTGCTCCTGCCCTAGGATATATATTTGGGAGAAGTCTTGATCTCTACATGGTTTATCAGCTTTAAAGCTTATGATAAATTTCCTAAAATGATAAAAATAAATGTGCATTACAACAGTATAACAAAAACACATGCATTAAGATACAGAAGGTATTTGCCTTTCTCCTTCATCTAGGAGAAAGCTGAACAGGTGAAGTTTCTGTGTTTTAACTAGACTCCACTATATTTAGTGTAGACCTGGTCCGAAGAGTCCCATTCACATAATAATGTGGATTAAAGGGACTATCTTTTCCTAGAGACCTTGCTTTTTCCCCCGTAACAGACCTCTGGCTTTACTCAGTGCCTGTGGCTCAGAACTTAGACACAATGTACTGCCCCATACAGAAGGAACACCAGAGTGCATCTGCCTTTGGGCTCTGAAATATTCACCAGAATGAGAGAATGACACAGCTGTTAAACACAACTGCAATTAAGCAGAACTTGTAATTTCTTCTTCTCAGCTCCAGAGAGTGTGCACTGTTTAATTGTCAAAGCATCTTAGATTTTCTGGGTGCATTGTGCTCTCTCACACCCATCCCCAGCTCCCTGTGACCACAGTACTCCACGGTGTGTGTGCTACTCTGCCTGCATAACCCTCAGTTCACCTCCGAACTAGGAATCAGCAGGGAAGAAACGGACGGAACTTGGCTTACAGCAGGATGATCACAGCTACCACCCCGGAACGCACCTTATTCTTATTGTCTGTGAAGGGCGACTGTTTAAAAATCAATTCCAGGCATACCAGAGATACCTTCAACACTGTAAACAGCCGCCAAAACTACACAGCTGTGCAAGAACTGCAATTTCTATTTCAAAGCAACAGTGAAGGGCCCAGACACCATAAATCACGGCATATTCCAGACATTCACATTGCTTCTGACAGCGGTTTTCCTCCAGATCCGAGGACACGATGTGCTCAGTAACTCAGCAAAGCACAGCTCGTCCAAGCCGGCGAACAAGGGGGGTTTTAGCAAAGCTTACCCATCAGTTTCCTCTGTTCAGCCTTTCTACCCACTTAAACAACGGAGTTAACGCATTTTTCTCCTCAGACAGGCGCAATTCCAGAGCCACCAACAGGACTCTCCCTTGCAGTCCCCTGGCAACCCGTGCCACGCCCTGAGGCCACGAAGGACCCGAGTGCTCGGGGCATGACAGCGGCACAGCCCCTCAGGGGCCGGCACGGCCCCGCTCAGCGCTCCCGCCGGTTTTCATCCTGGGGATGGCCGGGGAGAGCGGCCAGGGGAGGTTTCAGACAGCACGCTGACCATGGCAGGCGGGTGGGCTCTCCCATGGGCAGGGGCAGCACCCCCGCAGCTCTCCGCACGGCCCGCCGCTCTGAGGGGCGCTGGGCAGGGGCACTAACGGAGGGCGGAGCGCCCTCTACAAACTACCGGACAGGAGGCTGTAGCCAGGAGAGGACACAGTGTCAAGCTGTGCCAGCGGAGGTTCAGATCGAACATTAAGAAGAATTTCTCCACAGAAAGAGTGGTTGGAAGGGGCTGCCCAGGGGGGTGGCGGAGTCACCGTCCCTGGAGGTGTTTAAGGAGAGTCAGGACGCGGCACTGTGCGCCGTGCTCAGGGTGATGTGGTCTGAGGGCTGTTTCTCACCTGCACCGCCCCGGTGTGTCCGTNGGGCGCGCTCCGCGTGGTGCGGTGCGGGGGCAGCGGCCTGCGCGGCGCCAGGGCCGTGTTCTCCGCCGACTCCAAGCAAGTGGGGCGGGGGGCCGGGGTTGCCGAGCTCGGGGGGGCTCCTGAGCTCCAATCGGAGCTCTGCCCGCCGGTGTCCCCGCGGCCTGCGGCTCCCGCGGGGCGCCCGGGCCCCTTCCGCCGGGCTGACGGCGTTTCCCCCATGCAGGTTCCTGCTGTGCGCCTCGGGGGACTTCGTGAAGGTGTACAGCGTGAGCACCGAGGAGACCCTGCGGCTCATGGGCGGCCACGCCGACCTGGTGACTGGCATCCAGCTCAACCCACACAACCACATGCAGGTTAGCGGCGAATGTCCGGCTGGGGCTGGCCGCGGGTGCTCCTGACCCCTATGTCCCTCCGCGGGGGCTGTCCCGGGGCTGGCTGGCGTTTGGGAAGGGGCTGGGAGAGATGAGGGCATTGTTGTGCTGATGTTTCGCTGAAATCTGACAAGAAGGGTAGGCCTTGTGTCTGTTTCATGCAAACGCAAATGTGAAATGTCATGTGGATTACACTCCTTAAGTGGAACGGCAACAAAACGGAAACATCAGCAAAATTTCCGGTTCTTTGATTGAAAGGATAAAAGAAGCATGTGAGAAAATCGGAAATACCGTTGTTGGTGTTTGCCCCTCTGTTTGCTGGTACTGATGCAGATTTGATTAAATCCCTTTAACTTGCCCAGTGGCTCCCTCTGGCCCCAGCCTGCCTTCCCTGCTCTCAGGTTGCTTAGGCTTTTTTGGTGTCTGTGTATAAACAAGAGTTATTTACCGAGAGGGACTGGTCTGCATATTAGCTGTGCAAAACCTAATGTAGATGTTAATAGATATTCGCATGATGGGTATCTGTGCATTCACACTTTGTGACAATGTACATTTCAAACTAGAGTAATAGTGTTGTACTTCCCTTGCACTTTATTTGAAGGCAGCACAGAACTGGTCAGTGTCCTGTGCTTTTTATTATTCAGTTACTTGGAATTGCAGTTGTGATTTTATGTAAAATCTGTCTTTGAGATCTTGCTATGACTTATATAGTTGTTTTGGCTTTTTTCTTCAGCTCTATTCCTCCTCTCTTGATGGCACCATTAAGCTGTGGGACTTCATGGATGGGATTCCCATTAAAGTATGTTGAGTTATTCCTGTTCAGAGCATGTAAAAAATGGGCACAAATCAGTCTGAGATGTTCTACTGTTAACACAACCTAAAACCCATCTAATTATGGCAATAATACAATGTGTGGTGATGATGATGATGATGATGCAGACGTTTTGGGGGGAAAAGATGGGAGATGTACTGACATTACTGACTGCTACTTGCTGCAGTTCGGGGTCCACTGTAGCTCTGGGGAGTGTGCTGCAATTTGAGATATGGCAATAGGAATTGATACAATTCCTTGAGAATGTGGGCTGCTGACTGTCCTCTTGCTCACATTTTCTGCTAAATACTTCCCTCTGGGTGGGCCTTGTGCTTGATATTACGGTTAAGGTATCTTCAGGTTTTTCAGTAAACCTGACGTCTCATATTTTATTAGTACTGTTTTAACATTTGTATTTGTCCTCAGTAGAATAGAGATGTATTGTTTTGTTTTAGAATGGAAAATTTTAATTAATATGTGAAGGTTTCTTTAAGATATTATTTCCTTACTTTAAAAACATACACAGAAATGTCGTAATTGTTGACTTCCTTCTCTTTTCTTCTTCAGACTTTCACTGTAGGATCCAAACTTCTGGCACTGTACACACTTGCTAGTGCTGAGGACTCGGTGTTTGTTGTCATTCCAAAGAAGGGTGAACGAGGTACAGTACAAGTAGCATCATCCGTGCCATCTCTGTTATTCTCTGTCCGTGCTACTGTCACAGCAGTGAGAACTGTGCTGCAAGAATGGGCTTTAATAAGTTTCACTCATGGCAGATGTCAGTAGTCATGCATTTTGTACCTCTTTGTTTTTATTCTGTGACATCTATCATTCCAATATTTGCCTAGAAGAGTGCTTATCTTTGCTTTTGAAGCATGTACTGCATAGATGTGACCTCATAGATGCAAGAAATCTTTGAGCAGTGCTCACCAAGGTACAGGTTATACTACTCAAGTTGGGTATGAGTACTTGAGATTGTTCTCCCAGCTTAAGCAGTATTAACATAAATAGACTTGTCCTATTTAACAGCATGCCTAGATTTTTTTTATGGGATTTTGTCTGCAATAAACACAGCTTGGCCTTACTCTGTACTATAATATATTGCCACTTCAGAGCAAAAGCAAGTACTGTGCAGCTTCCTTTGGTTTCTGCTTACTCTTGCACTGATACCCACTATCTGGTCCTCATTCTTCAGTAGTACTGTTGGTTTCAAACAGAATTTTTCTTTGGTCAGATACATTCCAACTGGTCTCAGTTAAGCTGACAAAAGGAGCAGGCCAAGATCTGGAAGTCAAGGAGCTGTCAGTGATTCTGGCTGGTGTGGATGCATCAATGAAGCACATTGCATTTGGAAGAGGGGTATGTTCACCTTTGGGTTTGTTTTTTTTTTCTTTTCTGGGGTGTTGGTTGGTTGGTTGGGGTTTTTTTTTCCCTCTCACATGAACTCTATACAGTTTATGCCTTTATAAAATTATAGCAGTACTGAAACAAAACTGGAAGTAAATGAACCAGTGTAAGACTTATGCTTTCTTTGACATTACCAAAAAAAAAAAAAAAAAAAAAAATTTTGATACTTATAACAGGAAAGTATTTACTTAACGTCAGGTTATATGTTGTCTCCACTGTTAAGTACTTTGTAGTGAAATGCGCTTTATTTCTTTCTTGTGTGAAAACATAATCTGCATGTCCTAAAAGTCTTTACTTTAACAGGGTGAATATGTGGTATCGGTGAAGGATGTTAATCTCCAAGTTTATTTTTTTAAACGGAGACTGTTGAACAGGTAAGAACGAGAATGAAAATGCCGGGTACTGATTCAGTCTGATATATCCTAAATGTTTATTAACTGGTGATGTGTGCATACATAATCTCAATTTCTGCTGGAGGAGATGTCATCACTGTGTAAGAAGTTTCCTGTAGAAGTGAACAGTGAGCAGATCAGTGGCACCTTACCTTTGCAGCTCAGGAATGTTTTTTTTTTCAGTTAAATACTGAAGTTGATGCTGAACTGAAACAAGTGACGTAGTTTGGGCAGGGCCCAGACAGTGGGAGGAAAGGAGGAGAAAAGGAAAAAAAGGAAAGAGAGAGGAGCAGAGAATCAAGGAAATCAAGGGAAAAATAAGTATCACTATTTTTGGAGAGCTTGTGTAACCATAACAACTTGGAGATGTTGAATTTTGCAAATCAGAATTATTTTTTATGTGCACTAGCTGATCCTTTTGAAGATTTGTTTTAAAACAACAGACCCAACTCGTATAATTAAAGGTACTTTCTTTTCTCTTTAAGGTTTTCTTTAAGTACAGTGAAGACAAAAGGAGGAGACAATCGCTTCAGTTGCGTTGTGTGCCATCCTACAGAGGATTGCATTGCAACTGGCCATGCTGATGGAAAGATTCGCCTCTGGTATGTGCATTTTGGTTAACTGTGTATCCCATAAACTCCCCAGGCTATAGGAGTTAAGTCAAACCTGAGCAAAGCAGTCTAATTTGTCCTTAGCACTTCTGTTTTCAGGAGTCAGAATGAGCAATGAACCTGTAGTGCTGACAGTGAGTGTAATGTCAAGTGGAAAAAATACCTATGTTATGCTCCAGGAATCTAAACTTAGATGTAAAATGTAATGCAGGAGAAGCTGAATAACTCTTTATGGGCAAGTAGAGTCATAAGGAGAGAACACCAGTGGAACTACATGATTAAAAACATGACATGGCTAAGTTCTTCCTGGGCTGAGTTGCTCAGTCCATCCAAGGTGTAAGACGTGGGCGAGGAGGGTTCTGCAAATCTGTGGTGTGGTTCCTTCTCTCGTTCTGCAGCCCTTGAGTATAGGATAAACTAATCAAGAAGTTAGAGGACAGGATGATACAATTGATTCAATTCAGTATTTCCTTTTGTTTACTCTTTTTGATGTTGTGGGTCAAGAACTGTTCTGTTCCTCATGTAGGAGGAACTTCCACCACAGGAAAGAGTACACATATTCCACATTGCACTGGCATCATGATACTGTCATGGATCTGGCTTTTTCTATGGAGGGTGAGTAAAAGAAAAATAAAAACCAAAGCAAAGCAATAAAAAACACCCCTGATTAAACCTCCCTCAAACAAACAGACAAACCCTCTCAAATTTCAACACTGCAACAGAGAGGGAAGAATGAACAGAAGTTGCAAGTTTGTCCACTTACTAATAAGTTAATTTCTAGAGTTTTAAGTATGTGCAGGAAGGATCTGAAATAAAAATGAAATCAGTTGTTATTTTTTTGATATTTTTTTATGGGCATTCTTAATGTCAAATATCTGCCTTCTGTGGTAGAACATAAAATCTAATCCTTCCTCTCACTTCTTCTCCCCCACCTCCACTCTCCCCTTATCTTTCGTCAGTAATACTGGTGGAGTTCTTGCCAGTTTTACTTGCATCCAAATAAAACAAGCCAGTCTTGTCTGAGCTCAAACCTGCTGTCAGAAATACTACATTTTTATCTGAATTGTATGATCTGAACTATTCTCTTTAAGATATTTCTTACTGCAAAGTACTTCTCACAGAAGGAGAACAATTAAGCCATATCCTAATACAAATAGGAAAGAAAGTAATGGGAGGTACTCCTCCCAAAGCATTGTTTAAGTTTCACTGTAGATACTAGTTCCTGTTACTTCATCCAAGTTTCTCTAGCAATTTAACAGGAGATAATGAAAAACATACGTATGTGTGTTGCCCAGGCTTGATGTATTTTCTTGCTTGTGACAGTTTAAAAAGTTTTGAGAAACTCATGTCTCTCTGTCATTGTAAAGACATAGGCTGCTCATTTTAGTTTTGATTTTTGTTAAGCAAAACCTTTTAACTGTATTTTGTTGCTGGAAAAGGAACCAGGTTGCTGAGTGGTGGAGTTGAATCTGTTCTAGTCCAGTGGCACAATGAATCTTCATGGCAGAAGGATTTCCTGCCTCGTTTGGGGTCTCCTATCGAGTACATTTCCCTGTCCTCTGACGGCGCACTCTGCTGCACCTTGCACACAGACAACAGTAAGCCAAAACACAGCCAAGTATTACTTCAATGGAAATGCAAATCTATATGAGCTTTATTTTGTTGATTTTGGATTAATTAATTGGTACTACATAAAATTTCATTACTGATCTGAAAAAACTATTTTTGAAGTGCTTTTTTGCTCTTTGATCAGTCCGGTGGATTTGCCTGGTGACTGCTCTAACTTGGCTTTTCACTTCAGTGTCATAAACTGAGAAAAGATTCATTTACAGTACAGATGGTTACAGTGTCTTTCCCACCACAATATGTGTGCCTTTTGCAAGACTTTGCTTTTTCTTTCAGGAATTACAATAATCAACAGCAACTTAAGGTTTTCCAGAAGTATTCAAGGGCTAATAAAAAGTAAGTGCAATAAAATTTTCTCTTCCACTTAAAGGATGGAATGCGTCACTTACAGCTTTGGTCATTTGTCACCTGATTTTTGTTTCCAGGTAGGGATGTCAAGACAGGCCTAGTGGTTGATCCTAGAACCAAAGCTTTGGTCCTGAATGGAGAGCCAGGCCACCTACAGTTCTATTCCCTCCAGAGTGACCAACAGTTGTTCAGTGTAAGTTGGATGGGCTTGTACCAAAACTTTAACTTACTCAGTCAAATAAGACTGCATCAGAATTTATTTGAAGACTTAATATGGCAAACAGGAAAAAAACCTTGCAGCTACAAGGCTGGATTCTGGGCTGAGATGTTCTTGGTTTTATCTCAAACTTGTTAAGCAAATCTGAATATTGATAGATGAAAAAAGTACTTCAAAATGCTGTGCTACTCCTGTTAAATGTCAACAATTTCTGGGTAAAATACCTTCAAATTATTTTGCATGCTTGACTACACTTAGCATCATTGTGGAACGCAATGTTCTAATTACGCTTTCTTCACGTGTTGGGGTACTTTTTTATGCCACAGCCCAGTCAGGGCTAACTGGAGCCTTCAGAACATCCTCTGTCCATGGTTTTGTGAGCGGTATCTCTGACAGGTGCACTTGAATATTAAAATACCCTTGTGGCCTTGCTTTGCAGCTGGACATTGTGCAGCGCCAGTACATCCACCAGGCGGGCCTGAAGCAGTCAGACCTGGTGAAGGTCGCGTTCAGCGCACAGGGCACTTGGTTGGCCACAGTGGAGGAGAGTGAAGAAATAAATGACCCTGAGTTACAGCTGAAGCTGTGGTTCTACGATGAAGAAACACAAAGGTAACGATAATAGAGCTGGCCTTCCCGGTGGCAGTCACACAGATCTCTGCACAGACACTGCCTGGCAAAGGCAGAGCTTTTCCAGACCTAGGCAGTTCGCTGTGCACGCTGCAAGCATCTGCAACAGGACACCAAGTTGCACTAAATACACGTGGGAAATAATTGCTCTGGAACTATTTTACTTACAGTAATCAGAGGCTGTTGTAACCAGGGGACATAAATTCACATATTTCCTTGGTAGTAATAATCATGGACCTGACAGAATGCTTCTATAGGTCGTTCAATTTTCCTACCTCTGTGTAATCCATTATTAATTGATTAGTCCTTCTCCAGAAGGTACAGAAGATAATAATTTTATTGTTGATCTTGCTCTTTAGCTAACATATGCCTCTGGTTAATACCCTTTCCCTACTTATCCTATTAAAAAGATTACATTTTGACTACAAATTGTTATTTTCTTAAAGAAGAAACAAGACAAAAGAAAGCTACTGCACAAATTAACTGTGTGACTGATTTTAAGTACTAGAGACTGCCCAGAGTTCAGGCTGAGTGTTTGAGAGATGCTTACCTAGTGATAATCCTTTCTTGGTGCTGGGCTACTGTATGGAAACCATTAGGGAAACATGATCTGTTAATGCAATACCATTTAGCTATCTTAATTAAACAGAACTTTCTTTGATTCCTCTTCTGCCTGCCCCTTCCAGAATCAGCTTAAACTGAAGTCTTTCCCAAGTTCCAAATGAAATAGAATAGCAAGCTTCTGTTTTTTCCTATAGCTTTAAGCTGAATACCCGAATAAACACACCCCATGACAACCACATCACAGACATGTGCTTTCGTGACATGGATGAACTGGAACATGACTCTCTGATACTGGTAACAACTGGCAGAGACTGTGTATTTAAAGTCTGGGTGATGGTAGAAGACACTGATCCAGAAGGTAAGCATGGTCAAAACATAACTTACTCTTACTTGCACCTTGTAACATAGAACCATAAAAATATCCTGAGCTGGAAAGGACCTACAATGACATTTGAAGTCATGCTATAGAAATTAAGACCCTACTTTTGTTTGCTCAGTCCTGTGAGCTGCTTCTGCTGCTGCATGAAGCATGGTGTTCTTCTGAGCATCCTGGGATGGAGTTCTGTCATAGTTCCACAGTATTACAGGTTGATATGGAGGTTTCTGAAATTGCATAGACCTTGCTGAGCCTGCTGCAGAAGGGAATGGCAGCCTGTGCTGATTGTTTTAAGAATTGCTTGTGCTAATGATTTTTCCATGCTGAGAAAAAGGATTTTTGTCATTCTTCTATGCACAGCTTTTGTTTGAGAGTTCTGCTCAAGGGAGCAGGATGCAGAAATGTTTTATTCAGTTTGAGTTGACTTGTAAAATAATAGCACTTCTGCCATTCTGCAGCTCCAACCACTTGAGAGTTCATTTTTTGAACATCCTTCCTTTCCATTAGATGTTTGAGCATCATAGAATGGGTGTTAAGGATCCACTACTGAGATACCTTGAATAACCATTTTCACCTCTTCAAGAGCATGCTGATGTTCACTTCTTTCAAACAGACCATCTGTGTATGTGTTTTGGTTGTTCTGTATGCCTTTGGATGTGAAATACAAAAGATTTCCCACTTATTAATTAATTTCCTTTTACATAAATGTTATTGCAATGTCAGGCACACTTAAGTGAACTGGAATTTTCCTGCCACTTGGTTATCTTGTCATGTCATGTTCCCAAATGGCTGTGATAGTGGTCTTGCTGAACTGCTTGCAGTGTAGTAATCTGTTTGTCTTTCCATGGGCAGGTGAGAATGTGTTCAAAAGTACTTTTGAGCTACTAGGATTTCCATTTAGCAAACTTTGCCAAATGGACTTTCTCCTTCCATGCTCTTAGCTCCTCAACAGTGTCTGAAAGAGTGTTTGGGTTTGCTTTTTTCCATAAATTATTCTGAGCCTAAATTATATTTTAACCTAATGAGTAGATGCTTTGATCTTGAGTATAGTGTCAGTTGGGGATGAAACCTAATTCTTTTTTCTTTCCACAAAATAGTTTTGTATCGGCTGACTGGCCTCATCAGGGTGTTAGTTTTTCAAGTGACTACAGGTTTCTATTTCACGACACATATAAAAGTACAAATTAGTGCTAGCTGCGGTGTATTTGCCCAGTGGGGCAGAGTAGGAATGCTCAGGTGGGAAGGCTTGACATGCTGCAGATTCTCTACAGCAAATACTAGTTTACCAATGAGTTCCTCAGTTGAGCACACTCAGGCCTGTGTTAACTGCAGCAGGTCTCTCGTTGTGCCCCTAGATGGTGCCATGCAGTTGGAAGTACTCAATCGTTTCTGGCTTTTTATTTTCTCCCACCGGCAGGTCTTTTAATCATCAACTTGTAGCCATTATATAAAGATATCTTAGCATAGGGTGAACTTACCTGCCTTTCTTTCCTCACTCTACTCATATGTTTCAAAAGCATGCTGTATGAATTATTTTATACTGGGAGATGTATGTTAATGTGGTAAGTACATCACTTTGCTCTGGTTTATTTTATGGTAATTATCAACAGTGGGAAAGGTGTCCCAACAGAATGCACTGGCTGGTGAACCAGCACAAGGAAGCACACTTCACAAGTGGGTCACTTGGTGATTCACAGATCTGTAAACGAACCACGAGCTTTGTTGTACTCAAATGCAATGCAGTGTGTTCAGATTTTGAGAAATGCTCATGTTCTTGCTAGAGTTGTAAAAGAACAATGCTTTAGAATAATAAATGTCAGATCTATTTGAGTATATTTTTTATCTGCCTATTTGAGAACACAGTTAACAGTGTGGGCAAACTAAGCATGGCTATTGTACCATGTCACTCTCAGAGTTCGTTCACTGTTCAAATGCAAAACTGAGGAAAAATGAAAACCCTAACAGCTGTTTCTCGTACTAAAATAGGGCAGATTCCCTGTACTCTTCAAAAATTGTGAGAGAAAACTGCCTTGGTCTTGAGCCTATTTTGCAGCAATAATACTTGAATTCTTCTTTCTTCATGTATAGACTCGAATTAACTGGTTTATTCATTCAATGCAGCCCAGCAAAGTGTGAGCTGGAGCTGTGACTTTGTAGGCAGCTACCACAACTACCAAGCTACAAACTGCTGCTTCTCAGAAGATGGCTCTTTGCTTGCTGTTAGCTTTGAAGAAACTGTCACTGTATGGGATTCACTTACTTGGGATCTTAAGTGTACATTTTGCCATCCACCTGGAAATATAAGGTACGTTTTTCATAGCAGTCCAAGACCTTGTGTATGTTCACATAAACATTGAATTTAACAGTTTTAAATTCACATATAGAAAATATTAAAATGGCTTTTAGGTGGTTGGTTAAAAATACTGTTAAAAAGAAGCTCAAGCACTGCAGTTCTTTCTTACTTGCTTATGAATCCTGTACCTCGCGTACTTAAATCTGTATCACGGGGCACACGGTAGTTTGTTGACAGCCCTTCTCTTCTTCCCCATTATTCCAGGGATGAATCAAAGTCCTGGAAAAGTATAAAAACAAGAAGTTGGTTCTTTATTCATGTATGCATACATACAAATAGAAATTACATAAATAAACCATAGAGGCATATTGACCTTATCTTTACTGTGAAATACGTATCTTGATCCTCTCTAACCTCTGCTGGAAAACCCATGTTTGCCTGGCAGACTATCCCAGCACTACTGCATTGTGTGCTGTCATGATAAAAGACATCAACATTGCACGGTCACAATGTTTTAAAGACTCTTGACATACAGAACCATAGCAGCTTATAGCGATTGCTCCCTTCCATGTTTTGGGTGTGTTTGTAAGCTTTTCTTCTGTGTGATGAAGTCTTTTATACTGGTCCTCTAAGATTAGAAATTGGGAAGTGTGATTCTGAAACTGGTGTGCAGGAAAATTGCAGGAGGCACGTGAGCCACCAGCTTGGTGCAGTGGCACATTTTCCCAGGCCAGCTGCCTCCTCTTACAGCCTTTGCTATTTGTTATATTAAGAGGAAACAAATTACTCTAGGATTATATTAAATTACTATATTAGTTGCATAACTTCAAAGGACTGTGCTTTAATATACAAATTCTGTCTCTTATTAGCTTTATTTTAAAATCTTTTGTGATTAGAAGTCATAAGGCTATTCTGTGATTCTCAAATGAGATAAATTAACCGAAGTGAAAACAAATCACACACTTTCTTCAATTGAAGCAGTCTGTAATAACTTTTTTTAACTACTCCTCTCTTTCTAGTTCTTAAACAATAGTAGGGCTTCTTTAAATATGGAGGTTATTTTCCAGTCCCAATGTAAACACTAGTATGTATGGGTTTGTAATTTATTTAAGAGCTTAAAATCCCTCCTTTATATTGGAATGCTGTAGAAACATGTAATCCTTATATATTTACGCATACTTGTAAATTTCCCAGTCCTATTTGATGGTTGTGTGTGAAGTTTCTTGCCACTAGAGGTGAATGCAAAAAGCAAACTCCTGATTTAGATATCAGAACTAAATCTTAATGATTTTTGTGGTTTGTGAATCCTTGCTACCCAGAGAAACAAAGATGAACTCTGAAGGTCACTAACTTGTTTTGACTTTTTACTTCTGTAGGAACATCTGCTTTGGGAGACTAACATGTTCCAAGTACCTTGTTGGTGCCACTGATTATGGCTTTCTGTGTTGCTGGAACCTGCTCACTTGTGCATGTAAGATCAGCTTGAATGTGTGCTAGAGTAATTTAATGCTTGAAATGACTGTGAAACCTTGAAATAATTCTGGTTTGATTCCAGATTTACAGACTACAGAATGCCCTGTAGAAATGGAATGATTTTCATACTTTATCAGGATAGTATCCTGTCCATGTGCATGTGCTTTGTGTGCGTGTGCAGAATAAATCCTAAGTTACATGGATGATAACCCAATAATAGGTAGTATTTCTTACATTTGTGTAGAAGTTGGTAGCATTTATGTGTTTTTATTCACCGGGGAATGAGTGAAGCTGCCTGTTCCAGCAGCTACGGCCCTGTGTGGTATTTGTTTGACCTTTTGTTTGGCCAAGTAGTGGGGTAGAATTGACTGGCCCCTCACCTCTGGCTCCTGCTGTGCTTTCTTTTCAGTGGAGTGGAGTGCCCACCTCAACGTTGTCATTCTGCAACCTGATCCCCTTTCTGAACATATTGCCGCGGTCTCATGGCTCTCCAAAGAGTCCAGCTGTAAGTACAAAGCTTTCTTTGATAAGTCATAATCAGTGGAATTTAAAACTGGGCAAGTACAATTTCTAGGAAAGGTTTTCTTAGAAGTCAGACCGTGAACGGTGCAAGATGGACTTGGAGTGTGTGCTTGCACCTGTGGAAACTGAGCCATGTCTGGCAGCAGCAGTCAAAACATGTTATCTTTTCTTCCAGTAGTTAGTTTCTGGTACAGGATATAGCTCAGGATTAGCCATGCTCTCTGGGTGAGGGTCTCAAATGTTCTTGACCCTCTCTTGTAAATACAGAACTGTACAGCTATGTTCTAGACCTCTGGCTTTAAATTAACTCTTCCTACAGAAATGTTAATTTCCAAGTGTATTCTCTGGACTGGAGTACTGTGAAAGGTACCTTCTATTATGCAGTAAATTTATCCAGTTATATTCCTAAAACTAGTGCTTGGAGCCAGTCCTGTCCAGCCCTAACTGGCTGTGATACGTAGGGCTTTGACAGCTGGCCAGGAGGGTAAGAATTTCCTGTTTTAAAGAGAAGATATTCTTGGTTTTGCAGTGTTTGTGTTTAAACCAAATGAGCCGCGGCCAATCTACATCCAGAGAAACCTTTGTAAAGAAAAGATCCTGCTTGCTGCCTTTGTTCCAAGAGATGAACCTGAAATGATAAGCTCAGAAAGATACCTCTGGCTAAGAAGATCCCAACTATTTTTTCTTACGGATACTCAAGTAAGGAATAGTAATTGGCAGGTGGTTCCTGGGGAAAAACTATTTTCTTAAGGGTGGCTTGATACAAATTCAGAGTTCTGCTTATGAGTGTAGGAGTTTCTTTTTATGATTTCAAGTCCGTGTAAGCCATGCTTTTTTGCAAGTTTTCAACTGCCAAAAGAGCGTAAGCTCAAAATTACTTACTGGTTTTCTGCTGTGAGTAGTTTATGCTGCCTCATTGATACAAGAAAATAGAGTACTTGGAAACATAGCCTATGCTGTTTAACTTAAACAACCACCTAGCTGTATGTATTATTGCTTAATATACAAATATTCCATGTTATACTCAGTTTCCCTATAATTTCTGGATGGGGGTGTGGGGTTTTTTGTTTGTTTTCCCAAAAAGACCATAGAACCTCTGTGTCCATTCTTGCTTCATTTCAGTTTCTTTACAAAATAAAGTGGAAGAGATGGTTTTGCCTCTTCCACTTGACTGATAAAAGCTTTTGGACCAGTTGGAAGCTTCTGTAGGCAAGGTATGGAAATACGGGAAGCAGTTTCACATGTGCTAACTGTGCTATGTCCTTCTGTATTTTAGGAGCTAATGACACTTAGCACAAAGTCTCTGGAAGAAAGACTTACTCCATCGAGCAAACAGGTACCTCGTGTCGAAGTTCTGACTGATACGGACAGAGCAGTTCAAAATTCTGATGGTGTTCATTTTGTCATACTGAAATTCCCTTCTATCATGAAAATGCACACCAGATCCTTACCTGCACTCACAGGCACTTGGCAGAAGGGGCAATAATCTGGATTTGCTTATTTTTTTTATAAGAAGTGCTGTTTGTAAAAATTTTTTGTAAAAGTATCAGTAAGCTACTCTCTCCTTTTTTCATTTCCCCTGATCAAAAAAAAAAATATACTCCTCTAAATACTCAGGTTACACAAATGAAGCAAAATGTTTGAGTAAGTTCTTTCCTTATCTTGGTTTCTGTAACACTTGAAACCTTGAGTGTGGTCTGAGCTGTGCTCTCTGATGAGGATGAACAGCTGTCAGTCAATTGTGACTTATCAATGAGAAGGAATTCCAGAATTACATTCCATTCCAGTATGTATTTCTGTGGAGAAATAGTCTGGGAAATTGGATTTTTTTTTTCTTTTTCTCATTCATGTTGAAGAAATGTTTTATATTCACTGAAACATCAGCATTTGATTGATTTAGTTGGTTAGATAAGATAGAGCAAAGTAGAAATTAGTATCTTTCTAATACAAAATCCTGTGGGAATGTGGGTGTGAGTAATTGGTTTCTTTGGAGGGTTGGGGAATAATTTGATGCTCAGATTAAGGTATATTAATGTAGGAAAATGCCAAAAGTCAAGATGCCGTGTTTTGCTTCCTGTTACATAATTTAATCTCTCTGCAGATGATGCTGAGGTTTAAATGATCTTTTGATTCTAAGTGGAATCTGAAAAACCCATTCCTAGTTTTTCTGGCACATGCACCACCTCCCATATTTGGAGGTTCACAGGTACATCAGCCAGGTCAAATGTGCTGTTCTTTGGTCAAGATTCTGGAGAGTTTTGCAACCCTCTGTGCAGGATTCTCTCCAGACACCTGACAGAGAATGTGTACAAAGAGCAACATCGCTCAGTTGAGTTAAATTTGAGTGTAGTTTTGTCACCTGGGTTTATTCTGAATTTTGGTAACTTAAAAGGGGATAGAACTTAGATCTGTGACACTAAAAGTCTACTTACATTTTTTCAAGCTGGCAGTAGAAGAAAGTCTTCCTGTGACCCCATTTAGTTTGCTGTTGGGAAAGCATAGACATCAGCAAGCACAAGAGGATAAAGACCCTGGAAAACCAGTTGTTCATAATAAGCAGGAGCAAGCTTCACCTGCTGTCAAAGAGGTAGGAGTAATTACAGTAAATGTACAAGCAAAATCATGACAAACAAAATCTCTCATAAAGCTTCTGTTTTATCTTTTCAGCTTTTGCACACCCCAGCACACGTTTTGCCATCTGCTTCCTTCCTCTGCACTATATTTATTAACTCTTTGCTCATCTCCAAAGAGAGCAAAAGGTAAGAAAAGTTCAAGAACTCTACTTAGTTACTGAAGTTATTTTAAATTAAGCACATCTTTGTTTAAAGTGTAAAAGCAGTTTTCCAGCACTCTTCATCTTTTCAGTAAATTAGTGGAATACTTCAGTGTGGCAGTGGTCTGGCTGTTCAGTGTATTGGCTCTTTCGTTGCTCTTATTTAGGCTGGGTTTTGCATAATGTGCTTATTCGCAAAATGCTGCCTTTTGCACTCAAACGTTCTCTAGGAATTTAACTTTATTCCGGGGATTTAATGTTTTTTTTAGTGCTATTTTTGGTTAAATATTAGATTCTCAACTTTATTTGAGATTACTACGACTTCCTGCATGATTTTTGGTTTCAGTTTCTAGATACACCAAGAAGTTTGATCATAAGAATTTGTTTAGAACTCAAATTTCATTCCTAATTAGGCTACAGAATACAACTGAATACTGTAAGCACAGCTAAATTTGGCTTACAGTGCATTAACTCCAATTTAATAGAGTAGTTTGATAGGTACTGAAAATTGTAGCTTACTCCTTTGAGATCAATGTACGCTGCTAAAAAAGGAATGCAGGCACAGGGGTTATGACAGTAGTCTTGTATTAGGATTAATATCTTGTCACTTACACTGAAGCCAGTTAAACGATGGCATTTTTGTGCCATCTATTCGTTAAAGTGTTTCATTAAACTCTGCCAGGCCAGAGATGAAGACATGTCCTTGGACTCATCTGCTGCTGTGAATTTGCCAGCCGGGTGAGCAGGAGGTTCACAGGGCCAGGGCTTACCCAAAAACAAACACAGCTGGAGCAGCTCCTGTGTGTGCTCTGCCTTCTGCCATAACAGCAGTGTCCTGGCTTCTGCCACACCCTGCTGGCCACTGCTGCAAGATTTCTTACTGCATGGCACAACAAAACATCAACAAAACACTGGCAGAAATCTAGTACATGGAAACTTGCATCTAGTTTCAGTCCTGAAGAATGTGAGAGTTCAGTGACCTGGGTAAATATTTGCACTTGGGGAGTTTGTACTTTGACAGTGGTGATTAGTATGGCTGTGCATTTAAAGGTACATGTACAGGCTGCAGCCAGCGTTGGGCCCTTGAACACTGACCAGAATTTATCACTGTATAGTGTATATATTATACAGTGGATATATTATTAACATTAAACGCTTTTATTTTCCTTGGCACTGTGATATTACTGTGTGCTTCTCCATTTACATTTTGTGAGTGATGCATAGTTTGTATTAGAACAGGTGCTTTTTGGAAGCCAGTACTGTTCTGCCACACAGTTCACTCCTAATGAGATCTGGAATATTTACACAAATGACACTTGAATTCATACTATTAATTACTGCTTTGTAAATGGTAACTGTTCCATATAATTCTTTGGAATTGTGCTTTTTACTTCAGCACAGGCTTAAAACTCTTGAACTCGGAAGGGAACACTTTAAACATCTATGTTTAAAAAAAAAAACAACCAAAGAGTTTTTTTTTTCTTTCCTAGTAACGCTCTAGTTATTGTAGCAGTTTTTAAGACCAAGTGAACTTTTTCAGATTTGAAAGAGAAGAATGGCTTTCTTGAATACTGTTTCATCTACCAGGAGATCCAATGTTTCTAATTCTCTATGACTGTGATGTTGTAACGTTTGTCATAATGCTGACCTGCCTGCTACAGTCTCATACTATATTTCAAGAAAGAAGACTATTTTAAGTTTACTTACAGGAGAGCTATTTGAAAAATGGCTTGAAATTGAGATGGCAAGAAAAGTACAGTAGTTTTAGTGTAGAATGAAATAAAAAGAAAAATAGATAAAATCTAGTATTTACTTAGTTGTTTGCATGATAACTTAATCTCTCCCCTATGGTATGAGGTACTATAGTATGTGAGTACCCATTAATTGGGTTGTTTCCCATCATCTTCCAGTGCTGAAGAAATTGTTGATGAAGTAGAAATGGAAAGTGAAAAAGCAGAGGATGATTCAGATGAGGAAGATGTTACAGAAATGGAACAAGAAGATACAGGCCATGTGGAATTATTAGGAGAGACAACATGTAAACTGTCTAAATCCCAGGAAAAAGAGCTACGAAAAATAAGAAAAACGGACTACAGTTGGATATCAGCCTTCTAAACAGACATCTTACTCTTTTTTATACTGCAAGTTGAAGCTTTGTGGATTAAATATTCTTGAAAAAAGTTTTTCAGGTTTTTTTGGCCAAAAATTTTAGCAGCTTCTTTCCAAAGGAATGCAGAACTAGGGGGAGGGATTAAAGTTTTGAAAAGCTGATTCTGCTTCTAGTTCCTTACTGATTCTCTGTGACCTTAGAAAATGTTTAACCTGCTTTGGGGGCTTTTTTTTTGCCCCCCTTACAAGTATATTTAAAAGCCTAATAGCAAAACTGAGTTTATTATCTGACTTGTGATCAGTTAGCAAAGTGACAGCTCAGCTGCTGAAAATCTTTCCCCACTGGAGTTGGTTTACTGCTGCCAAAGCAAGTGCCTTCAGTGCTTAGTTCAGGGTGTGGCAGGGGAAATCAGGGTGGTTCTTGGTGCTGTATAGAGGTAAGTAACAAGTCTCCTCCCCAGAAGGTCCTCTCCAGGTGTTGAGAAAGATGAGAGAGAAGTGGTTTAAAATGCCTGATTTGAGAATACAGAGATTAATGTTTGCTGGTGTTAACAGGGATGGAGATTCTTAGGCAGAGGGTACTCAGTGTATCAGAGCACAATGAAACCTTTCCAAATATCAAGACAACTGCATCATGTAGGAGATATACCAGTTTACCTGACAGTCATTGTAGTAGGCCTTTAATGCATCAGCTGGAGTTCCTATACATTAGTTTGAAGTGGTGAATTTGAGGGCCTAAGTGTGAATATTATCTCCTGTGGTGTTGCAGGATGAAGGCAAGCAAATGCAAATGGCATAGGTCACTAAAAGCTCTGAAGAAACAATATTTTGCTAAAACTACTCAGATTAAAAATGCTGGAAACAAGAACAATCCAACTCTTGCCAGTGAAACCTGAATTCTCCCTACTTTGCCTTTAAAAGAAAATGGAGGACCCTTTCCTCCCTCTCCTTTTTTAACACCATGTATTGGAAGGCAGGTAGTGGCAGTACTTTTTTGGGGAGAATGTATTCGACAACAGACAAAATCAGTCACTTCCAATGTGTAGAAAACATTGAAATTCATCCTTAAGCATCAAGGAAAGCACCTCAGCATTATTTTGCTGGCAGGTTTACTTCTCCCATGTTAGCATAGACGCAGTGTTTGCTTCTAGTGAGCAGTGCTGGCCTTTGCTGTGCTGGCAGGTCCATCAGCAGCTGCCTCGGGGTTAAATGGGTCCCAGGATTGTACCCAGAGTGTGGCACAGCAGTGACTTCATTTGGACATTTAGCAATGAGGTACTGTGGATGTTGGGCCTGCTCTGGTAAGGGTGTGGGGGGAGCTTTAATCCATGAGAAATGGAAACCCTGCCATAGAGACAGGCACTGAAAAGAACTGTTAAAAATAACTCTACCACTAGGTCTGAGTGCTGGCTGAATCAATGCCAAAAATTAGTTTAAAATGTTACTACAGAAGATTTGCTTTTTGATTCTGTAAGTTCATGATCATGGATGTCAAAACTGGAATGTGGGGATATAAAGATACTTCAAAAGACATTGCTTTCTGTAAAGAACCTTGGAATGTGTGCCATGCAACTTGAATTAAGTCATGATAATCCATTGGACACTCTTTATATTTCCTTCTAATCAGACATTAATGTTAATTGATAGTTAATTGAACAAATAGTTAATTGATTCCGTTTCAGACTAAAGCAGCTCAGGTTAACTCAGTGCCATGACAGCAAAGGGCTCCTGCATCTTCTCATACAATGAAGTCAGGACTATCATTACTTATGACTGTGAGACACATTCTCTTCTATCATAGATTACTTAACCTAGAACTAGTATTACTGAGAATTTCAAGGAAAGTTTTTAATATTAGGCATTTTTGCTTTCTTGTTTAGGCCTTAGTGAGCAGAAAAATAGCATTTTAAAACCTGTAAAAGTTTTTCAAAGTTAGTTTGCCTGTAAGTTCATGTATATTTTATTTCTATCACAAATTATTAGGGAGAGAAGGAAAACACACTAACCCTGTCACAACTGGCCAGTTTTCTGCTTTAGCATTTTTTCCCTTTGTATAACAGCTATTTAGATAACCTCATGGTATATGTAGCTGAAGCAAAAAATAACAGCTCCCCAAATGTTATGCAATTTTTATTTCCATCCCTCTTATCTGTAGATCTGAAACTGATATAGCCTTTTCAGAACCTTGGACCCTGTCGATTTTTCCCTAAATGAAAAGTTTCAACAGAACAAATAGAGAAAATTAGTTAAGACTGTAACAGACAACTGACAAGTTTTGAAAACTCAGAAACATTAAGAAATAGAAAATACAGGAAAATAAAAAGATAAGTAAATAGATTCCCCCCCTTCAAAATATGCACTATAATAGAAAGACACTCTGAACAGTTTTTGTATTTTTCCTTAACATCAGCTCTGTGAAAAACAAGTGTCAGTTGAGCAGGATCTACACACTTGTTGTTGCAAAAGTGCTGCATCAAAGCCTGGTGTTGTGTTCCTGTGTCAGCAACATTTAGGTGTGGCTTTAAAGGAGGAAACTTTAACTCTCTGTTCATGTGGGGTGTTTTAAATTCACGTGTTCTTGTGAAAGTCAAGTGCTTTCCTGGAAGCCAACCCAGTATGAGCAAGAGACAATTCATTTGCAAGTCAGTATCTGAAGGTGCAGTTTAGTTTTGTGTTCAGGCACAGTGCATTGTGTTAGGAATCTTCATCAAGATGCAGCTTTTAGACTTAACAATTTGTCTTTACTAACTTTGTATTGCTTTGCACAGCAGACTGAACATACTGGGATAACAAAGAGGGCCCTCACTTTGTAGTTCTGAGTGTGTCTTTTTTCTATTCAAGAAGGAAATACATTTCTCGTTAGAGTTTTACTACATTTAGTAGGAACATTCTGACCAACCTTTTAGAAAATGTCTTCTGAATGATACTGCAATTACTACTGCAATTACAACAATAAAGAATACAGAGGGAGGGCTGTTACTGATGTCCGTAGCTGCTTTGGAATGCTTTAGTTTTAAACCAGTTTTCTGCTGTTCCTCAATATCTTTACTTTTTTTTTTTTTTTTTAAACTTCTGTATCTCAGTAGCCATGAACAGTCTCCATATTTACTGTGATACCCTAAGTTAAATCTTAATTTGATTTTTTGGCTTCTGCTTCCTCCTAAAGGCTACTTTATTAGAAAGATTTAACACAAAAGACCATAGAGAAGGCGATTGAACTTAATCTCATTATTCCAGTTACATGATAAATATAACAGGTAAGAAAATACCCTTGCAAAGTGTAGAGGTCAGTGTTCAATACCTATGAGTGCCTTGTGCATCACTGCAGGACAGCAATTTTCACAGAAGTAGTCACAGCTTTATTTAGGCTGAGGGACAGACCACACAAGGGTGGCAGGTGCCTCAAAGGGGATTTGTTTACTTCCCAAATTTTCCACTCAGACAAGTGGTTGGATAAACATGAGGGCCTGAAATTCCAGCAGCTATGGGAAGCATTACAAAAAAGAAATAAGCAAGGCCTTATGAAGTATATCATGGCAATGGGCTTTGACTGAGGCGCTATTCCCTGAGACTGTTCAGCTGCTGCTCTAAATGCAGAAGTGACCAGTAATTTTAACCCATTTGCTCCAGTCAAGAGTGAAAAGACTGAAATTTTTCAAGACTGAAAATCATCACTGCTGTGCATTGGTATTTTGTGAGGCCCGAACCGGTTCTTAGTTAACAGCAGCTCCAACACATGCCCTCTCCTTGGTGGGCAGACTTGGCAGGAAAGCTGCACGCAAGGGGCTGGTGTTACTAAACAGTAGTTGCCATGGTTTTTTTGAGTTCAAGAAAAGGGGGGGGGGGGAAAACGTCCAGTTGGGGCTGCCAGTTTAGGGTTGCCT
>VZTX01014239.1:345149-389109 GCA_013400915.1 Pardalotus punctatus | reverse complement strand
TTCAAGAAAAGGGGGGGGGGGGAAATCCTCAAGTTGTGCCTCATGTTTGAGGATCACCTGGATCTTTGTATTCCAGCCTAACATTCATTTGTCTGTCTGGCCTTGGGAAGGCTCTTTTAGATATCTAACATCTGCCAAATCCCAGTCTGCAGGGAGCCTTCTAAAGCACGTGCTAACAGCCAAAATTAGAACCAGCAGAGAACAGGACAGAGGAAAACAACTTCAAATATAACTCTGAGAAACCAGAACAGACCTTCTGCCCCAAAGCAGAGTAACTGAGATATATTTATTCTTGACAGGTATTTGATTTTTCAAACCTCTGATAAAAACCATTCTATGGTATGGAATCTGTTCAGTGCTTACGTTTTCTGACAGACACAGTTTTTCGTAACAAAAGTCATCTTCCTTTCCTGCAAAATTTCAAATCTATTCTTTGATAACAATCTTTAGGAAAAAAAAAGAAAGCATGCTACTCTATTTCCTTTAATTTAAGTACCNCAGGACAGAGGAAAACAACTTCAAATATAACTCTGAGAAACCAGAACAGACCTTCTGCCCCAAAGCAGAGTAACTGAGATATATTTATTCTTGACAGGTATTTGATTTTTCAAACCTCTGATAAAAACCATTCTATGGTATGGAATCTGTTCAGTGCTTACGTTTTCTGACAGACACAGTTTTTCCTAATAAAAGTCATCTTCCTTTCCTGCAAAATTTCAAATCTATTCTTTGATAACAATCTTTAGAAAAAAAAAGAAAGCATGCTACTCTATTTCCTTTAATTTAAGTACCATCCCTTTTAATTTTTTTTTTTTCCTTTTTTCTGTTTTTCCCTGGGCCCTTAGCAGAACTGGAAATCCTTCAGCCCTTCTTTGGGCTAATTGCTTACAGGTCAGATTTTGTTCTGACTAATTTATAATTTCAAGGGCAAAACTTGCCAGGGTCATTTAATACATTTCTGCATAGTGCTAAAGCCTGTTCTTTCTCTGTTCCTGCTTGTACTCCTTGCTGATTACCTTTATTATCTCAGTTTTTCTGGTGATGGCAGAAGCAGAGGCAACGATTTATACCTCAGCTAATACCCCAGTGTTTCACAGCAAACACCTCTCCTGATGCAGAATCCTGCAGGGCACTGATTTCTGTGGGTATCCTGGTTTGGACTGAACAGTGCAGACTTAGCTTTGGCCTCTGCACAGCATTTCCTTGAGGAGTTAAGTAGTGGATTGTAATTATGTAAATTGGAATTTAGCCAGGGCAGGAAGGTCACTCGCCTCTAAGGTTGCAAAAGACATTTAAATAATACTCTGAACAGCTCTGCATTTTAACTACTTCACTAACATAAAGGGGAGAGCTTGTCACAACAAAGTATCTTCACAAGATGAAATCATTATCAGAGGGCAGAAATCATGAGCAATATTTGTGTTTGTACTGTAAAGCCAACTCAGGATGAAATCCCTACTCTTCAGAAATCACTGACAAAGCACCCTTTGACTTTATAGTCCAGGGTCACAAAGTCACATTGCCAACAACAAGGTAAAGTACTAAATTTTAAAATACTGCTGTAAGCAGTGTTCTGAGTCGTAAGTGTGGTTTGAAAGTGAATGTAGCCCAAGCTTCTTACAAAGAATTTCTTGTTAATACTGTTGGTAATACAGGGAACAAAGCCCTTTAGGTAAATACCATAATGTGGCTGTAAGGAAAGTTACCACACAGCTCTGGAACCTGCGTATCAGCAGTTCCCGAGGCTGTGGGTTTCTCAAATGCGTTGAGCACGTAAGTGGCCACCCTGGAAAGAAACGTTCCCACCTTCCAGCTAACATCTGCTGCCTGCTTCTGCATCTCCTGTGCCAACACAAGCTGCCATTGCCTTTGTGGGGAACGGACTGGGGGGAAAAAAGTCTCCTTATAATGAAACCAGATAATACATGAATAAATAGTTTAAGATGTTCACAGAACTGCAGTTCCACTGGCAAGAGAGCAAGACTTTTCTTCAAGAGGTTTTTTGATGCTCAGGACATGAAGTTTCAATGTTGTACACCCAAAACTTACTGGTTTGTCCCAGAGCCTGTCCATGTTGCTAGGAGAGCTGCAACCACACCTAGAACATTTCCAAGTTTGTTTGGTGTGATACCAGAGACAGCTCAGCTCTCATGCAGCAATTCCTGGTTTCCCCTTACACCCTCTTCCTCCTCTCCCAAAATAATAGGTAAATAAACAAATAAAGCAGTGGCCAGCAGTTCAAAGAAAATACTTCTAGACTAATGACTTTAAACTGTTGAGGGTGATTATTCTGTTAGCTTCTAAAATGAAAGCTCTTAAAGACTTATGAGGTTTTTAACATGTAAGGAAGTATCATTGTTGGAGCCATGACCTTTGTCCTCTGCCAACCTTTCCAGATGCAGCTGTGTAACTAAGAATTAGGCTTATCATTCAAGAACACACACTGCAGCCATTAACTCATCTAATTTCTTCATGAGAGCAGCAACAAAAGAATAGGCAGAGAGTAGTGCCCAGAAAAGCAAGGGGTTTTACCGGTTTTTCAAAATGGCTTCCTTGTATTGCTAGGTCCTTTATTTTAAAATAGCTGAATTACCCCAGCCATAAAGCTGGTTTTCAGTTACACTTATTGATGCCTCAACTTATGTTTGTTTGCAATGCTACTTAGTTTATTATATTTTTATATTCAAGACTGTGATCAAAGCTTCAAATATCTTGGCTATTTGATTTCCTTTAGTGACCAAAGGAGTTTTCATTTCTTCCTCAAACCAGTGAAACAAGTCAACAAACAAACTCTTCAAGATTATCTGAGATATTATCTCTTTCATTTTTAGTCACTGACTTTACAAATAATAAAGTTACTTGGCACTCTTGTAAAGTTTGCTACTCACAAACAATATATAATTTTTACCAAAGGCAGACACTTCTGCAATGAAAGCTTTTGTTCAGGCTAAGTGTCCTCTGTGCTTTGAGTTTCCTTGGCCCTACTCCTCTCTTACTTGCAGTCCTAGCTCTTCTAAGGAAGAAATCCAGGGAAAGCAGGGACGTCTTTCACAGTCCTCTTCCTTTTCCATTTTGAAAATGAAGCTTAACATAGCAAGAAGTTCATAATTCATTAAAATTATGTAAAGATGAGTTCTCAGTATGAAAGACCACTAAATCTTGCCTCAAAAGAAGGATCAGAGTAGGTTTGACACCTTGGGCTGTCACCCTGTGACCGACCAGGAGCACACGGACTGTTGGGATTACGGCTGCAAAGACAATGAAGTGCAAGTCCCAGGGCACATCACTTTAGCCTCCTGATTTTTCATGTGAGCTGCAGATTGCTCCATTTCCCCTATCACCTCAAAGAAGGAAAAGTACCAAAACTACAAACAGTTAAATGCAGTGCCTGTACTCTTAGTACAAAGAGACTCTTTAAAGCCTGAAATATCCCATCCTGAAAAGAGCCCTTTTTCACTTGGCATAGCACAAACGAAAGCTGGATTTCTGAGAACTATCACATCTGTAGGAAGGAAAATGTTCATAGTGCTTGCTCCATCAGTCTGTACAGTATGTTATTTCTGGACCGCATATTCTGTGAGTAGGCTCAGGATACAGTGAGAGTTTATCTTTCCCTTTCTATGAATCCACTAGCTGATCTCAAGGACTGAGTGGAAAGAAAAACTCACATCACTTGCAAAATAAAAACCCACTTCTAAATCAACAGGTTTAGATGAAGCCAGAAAACAACCCTGAATGCCCATCACTGCAAATCACCTGGAAGCCAAAAGTAACAGCTTTCCCATTAACCAGCAAAGAATGTTCCAAAAACATTCCAGCTTGGAATAATGCAATGTAAGTAGAATACTTACAAAAAAATTAAAGATGGGTTGGGATATACAAATAGTGGTGGTTTCCAGCTGCCCTTCTCAGCTCATAAATAAATCAAGCCACTTACAGAGTTCATGTAAAACAATTCACTAGACCCTGCAGAAATGCTGCAAAGATCTCTAGATAGATAGATAAATATAACACAACTATGCTTCAGACCTCATCTTAGAGATGGATACCAGTTCAAACACAAACATGTCAAAAAAGGAGCTTCCTATTTACAATTTTAAAAAATTCTAAAGTTCTTAAGTGGTTTTTCCAGAGTAAATCCAACTGGGTGATATATAATATGGAAATCCTGCATCCACAAAAATAAATTTTAAGCATGCTTAGCTCTTTGTTACTCCAGAAAGAATGAATCTGCAGAAACTCACAGGTACCGCTCAGATTGCGAGAGTAGCGTCAGCAAGCAAAGGAACAGCAAAGGGGAACAGACTCAAGAGAAACATTCCTTAAAGCTTTCAGAGAAAGAAAGCCAAAAAGATCTATGCACAGCACAGTGTTGCCAGTTTTTCCCATAATTTTGTGGGTTTGGGTTTTGTTTGATCTCCAATGGCTGCTTTTCATCTACCTGGAGCATTCACGTCTCTTTTCCATATTTTTCTGGTGCCAAGCCACAGACTCCTCTTCAGTGAGATGTTCATGGACTCTCTCCTCTTACCAACTGCTCATCTCAATCGACTTCCTGCAGTGTAACCTCCCAATCCAACAGGGCCAAAACTGACCAAAGGGTTCAAAAGTTATTTGGAAGGGGAGCGGGGGCGAGGGAGACGCACACAGAGAAATTGCAGGACGTTTCATTTTTCTCATGGAAACGACGTAGAAATCAATTCTCTCCTTTCATATAACTCCCTCCTAGGCAATCATGCCAAGTGGGAGAGGCAGCTGCTGTGCCTTTTCCCTGTGCTCACACACTGGGCCCCCTGCAGTACCAGGGATGGGAAAGGATCCGGATGATCACGGACAAATGCACATGGACAAGAATCTCACATTAAGACCCTGCTGACCTATTGACTTAAAATATATTCCAAAAAAATGAGATCTAACAAATTCAGCCTAGGTCACTGTTCTAAATAAGAATAATTAGGGGGGGGGGAAAAAAAGCTTCCTGCAGGCACATCAAATGGACTTGAAAGATTACTAAAATCTAAAATTTCACCATTGTTTTATTACAGTAATTAGTGAAAACATGTAAAACATGTTCAACCAGAGATGACCCAAAAACTCTACATGTGCAAGACAGCAAATCACACCACAGCAAACAACAGATTAGATTTCACTCTGGGCAACAGTTAGGTTTGACTCTGGGTTTGACTCTAAAGCTTTGACTTTTTTTTTTTGTATCATCTTATTTTCTTGCTCCAAATTCCCAGAACCTAGAGCCTAACACCATTAAAATTTTTTTCTTAAAAGAACATCAAAGCTTTAGAGGGAAGTAAAGGGTCTCCCCTTTTACTTTTTATCTTCCCAAGGAAGATATGGATAGCATGTGGAAACTGTTTTGTTTCTGTTTTAATTTCCACACATTTCTACACTAATGCAAATATGGCTCTCATCAAAATAAAGTTTAAAATATTAACAGCTTAACAGAACTCAGAAAACTAAAACGTTTAATTAATTATTTGTTACTTTTTTCTCAATAGGAAAAAAAAATCTGTCTGCTTAACAGGGATTAGGTTCATTTTCCTAACATTTTACTGAAATAATCACTTTAATTGTCATTTTCCTTTAAGTTTCATAACTACAGGTTCAGAGCTATAGAATTTAGTAAGAATGAAATCAGCAGGGTTCCAAGGAAATGATCTCGGGATCTTTAGGTGTTGCTGTTTCTCAAGAAACTAGAAGAATAAGGAATTCCATAGCAAACATTCAATTCAAAATTATGAATTGAGAAGTCTGCCTTTTTATTAGATCCAGTCAACATTAATTATTTCTTAAGTAGAATCTGAGAGGTACAAAGCAGCTTTTTTTTATCCTGTATTCATTTTCCAAATTCAACTTGACTATTCATTAATGAGATCACACTGCAGAGAATGAAATGTGAATCAACCCATTGTGCAAGTTTGCTAATCCTGTATTTATTGCTTGCCCACAAAAAGGTAAGGTTTTCATGTTCATAAAGGAAAAATTAGCATAAATGAAGGAAATATCTGCTCAAGGGAAGAAGTACTAGAATATTAGAAATCTTTGGAAAAATGAACAATTGAGAAATGCTGAAGTGCCCTATAGGAAGGTGTTATTGAGAGAGATTCCAAAGAAAAGGGGGATTTCTGGGGCTATTTTCTGTAAAAAAATAGTGAAATAGGGCTACAGTGTTCATATTGCAGATCAGAGGGGTTGAAATGTACCAGCAAATATGACACTGGTCCAAGTTTTTTGAGGGGAAAAAGGTTATCATTGCTTCTTTTGACTAGGTGAAGCCTGTCTTGTAATGCAGGGGGGTGTCTGATGTTAAAATAGAGCACAAACATCATCTGGGGCAGAGGGGGGGTTGGTGTGTGGTCACCGGCACAAGCAGAGATGAGAATCAAAAGGTTTGTTGGGGAGTGTAAGGCCAAATATATATTCCAGATAGGGCACAGGGGGGACACTGCAGATTTGTCTATTTTCTTGTCACATTGATGGAGACAAAATCCATCTTAAAAGCCGTTACTGGAAGCTCATTTCTGTGAATTTTTTGGCTTTGAGGGTTATAAACCAAAAGGCAACAACATCAGAAGAAACCAACCAAAACCCAAGCCAATTTCCCATCCACCCTCATGCCCCCAATTCAGAAAGCAATAACATTTGTCATTTGAGATTATGGGCTTTGGAGAAATAGGGTTTGTTAACCCAAACTGTTTCATTTGCTCAGTTTGTGAGTCCCTCGTGAGTGGGGTAAAAACCAAACAACCATACAAAACAGCTGTGTTTGCATTTAAACAAACATTAATTGATTGAAGTAATGAGTAACCTCAAAAAATAGTTTGGAAAGTTCACAGCATCCTTCAAATATTTGTAGACTATTAGAAATTAACTAACTGAATTTTTTATGTAGTCTTTTGCTACAACGGTATCTGGAAGCAAGGGGTAGAAGGCACATCACACTTGTGTGTGATGGTTAGAAATAAAAGAAGCACAAACTAAATACTCTGAGAGGTTTTCTCGACTGTAAATCTGCTTTCAGCCTCCAGTTTCCAGAGGAGACAGTTCTCTTACATTTCTGCTCTTTCAAGAGAGAAAACGCTGTAGCAGTAACCTGGCAGGTGGGTCTGTGTCTTATTCCATTACTCCACCTCCCGCAAATGCACTGACACATCCCACAGGTCTGTGAGCAGATTCTGGGACTTACAGCTCGTTCTCTTCAGAGACACACGGCAAGTCCCATCTGACAGCTTAGGGAAGGTCTGCAGACACTGGCCAGAGCCCCCAGAATGGCTGGGAAGGAAACACAGCACCCATCACTAATATAATACTATCCCACGGCTGTCCTCAGCCAGAGGAAATGAAAATACGCAAATGTAGAACACATTTTAGACATGTGTTGCACCTCTTTAAAGGAGTTTGACATGCCAGTGGTATCTTCCATAAAACAAGACCAGAATTTCTTACTTGGTCAAGTATCATTCCTGTGATACCAAGTATCACTGCTTGGACACATATTACTGACCACTTGTTCCATTAAACTCTTTCAACTGTGTATATTGTTGCCCTCTGAAAGCAACTGGCTATTTTGAAAGAGGAAATGCAACTTTTGGGACTATTTTGTTTTTAATTTATCTACTTTTATAATCATCTCAGCCAAAAGAAGTTACTAGAAAACAGTCTGCTGTTTATTTACATTAAATTTCACACCTGTAATTAATTTATATTCCTATAATATTTGAGCCACTGACTTCTGAGTTTTTTCTACAGAAATCATAATTAACATAAAATGATCCTTTGAGCAATCCATAATTACAATACAGGGTGCTGTTCCATAGCAAAGAATTTATTTCCGTCAGTATTTTGCCCTGTCTGTAGTTTGAGCAATATCAGCTCCCAGCTGGGAGCTAGCCAGAGAAATCAGGAACGCTCTGCAATGCACCAACATGCTCAGAAAACACTGAGCTGGTGGCAGGCAAGTCCAAAACCTGTACCTCATTCATTAACACCACATTTGTGGACTGTACACTGATTTGCTGAGAAAGTTCCACTGCTATTTAGAAAATAAAGTAGGTAATCAGAACCAGATGATATACACAGAAGATTTATTATTTTCTTAGTTTAATTTTTCTAAAACACTGGGACAGATAGTACTACATATAAAGGATAAAAACAAGCAATTCTAGCCAAATTTAGCTTGCAATAATGGTAGTTTAGTGCACTATGTAAGTATTTTCCCTCAAATCAAGCCCTGACTGTAGCTACATAAAGCAGTAGGTGCAGGGAACACGGAGCAGCAGACCAAGGGACACTGCTAATTAAGCAAATCTAGTCAGAGAAACTGTTCACTTTGCCAGAGAAGTTGTTCTTACAATACTAGATGCAGTTCTAGTGTGTTGATTTGTACCAGTCCAAATAGGATCTACATTTTTCTCAGTCTCTCTCTCTGTTGAGAACTTTAATAGCACTAAAGTTACAAGCTAGAAGACCCAGTCCTTCCACATGAATTCAAGCACATAAAGTTAGTCTAATTCAATTTACTGGGACAATTCAGATGTATTAGGAATTACTTATACATGCATTTGCAAAAATCAAAGATTTCTAGATCCTTTCCAAGTGGAAATGAGGGTAGGAGAGGAGACAGAAATTTCACGTGAAGGAGGCCGGCACCACAGGTTCTCAACCAGCCCAACACCACATAAGGTGAAGGGGTTCCAAAAGATTAAGCACATGCTACTTGTGTATAAAATTTGATGATATTCTCTATCTCCCCAAAGACCTGAGATCCTAGATCTACCAAAAGAAAGGCTTACTTGGACAGCAGTTGAGCTGCTTGTGCACACAGCCACATTTCAGAGCACAAACAAACCCCACTGAAGCCCATGACGTCAATCAGATGGAGAAGTTGGGCAGATAGGACCCTTCTGCCGAGCAAAAGTCTCAGCTGAGCAAACAATGACAGGATCTTCCTTGGTTCATGCCTCTAGTGCATAACAACAATTCAAGGTAATCAGGCACGTAATTATATTTGTACTTTGTATTTGCTAAGGTTGACTGGCTTAAAAAAATTTATGGCTTTGGAAAACCAATGCATATCTATAGATGCTTTTTCACATTTTCCATGACATATATACTTCTCCATCTCCATGCATAAGGAATGAACCCTTTCTCAATCATGACAGGTACAGATTACCTCATATCCCTCCATATAACACACACACATTACCTAACACAGCACCAACTCTTGTCTGCTGCAGTAGCTCCTGACAAGGAGCCAAGGCTTCTAAAGGCAGTGGGAAGCTCAAACCATTTAATTCTAAGAGAAATTACACCACACATCCAGAAAACTGAAAGTGAGGCTGCCACCAAAAGGATGAGGACTCTTGTTCCATGGCACCGAAGTCATGTGTAATTTGATGTAAACTTTCTGCATCCTTAGGGAAGCTGGCACAAGATGTCACTCTGCAATATTTCAGCAGTCAAGGAATTTATGAATCATGTAGTTGTGAATGATTGAGAAAAAAACCCAAAACAACGAACTCTTTGAAAAGCTTCAGCTTGCATCAGGGACTTATTAAAGGCCTGTTTCTTGGGATCATCTGGGAAACCATCAGCATTACTGCACAGCTTGAGGCTTGTCTGCTGGATAAGTTACGGATCCTGCTGAGAAACTTGTTCTGTGTATCTTACAGTTGAAAAGCTGTTAAACCTACAATCTTTTAAGAAATATGAGAAAAAAAGCCATTCTGTAGGTGTATAAAGGATTAGAGAAAACTTATACTGGGTGACAAAGACCTCTTATTGCATATCCAGCTGGAGGCACCAGTCCTTGAATGAGCAGCAATGCCTCCAAGCACACTGGTGATGTTTAAATACATAGGGTTTGCTTTCATTTCTGGAGAAACTAAACCAATCCCAATTTACAATCACAGACCCAGGCAGTGTACAAATAGTGCCATATTCAAATTATCATTTGAAATTAGACAGTTCTGAGGCCACATATCCCAAAGATTAAAGCTAAAATCATGATCCATAACTACTTACACTACTAAGAATTCTGATATTGCATGGGACAATAATATTGCTGTGGACAGTACACCAGCACAGTTTAGTTTAATCTTTTCTAGTTTTTAATTTCCCACATGTGGTTTTTTAATTCATATTTTGCCACATGGAATATCTTGCCTTTTAGTAAATGAAAGCTGAAAAACACGCCAAACTGCCTTAATTCCAAGAACATATTCTCCAGATCAAAATCATATGATTTGAGGGTCATTTTTATTCCTTAACCATTACTCGTGGTCATTGAACCAGTCACAAGTCAGAGCACTCCTCTGTCTGCTAGCAGTACCTAAAGCGATGAGAAAGCTGACACAGCAGATAAGCTGTGGCTTGGATCGCTTACAAAAGGGGATCTTTCATGCTTAGCAATCCTCACTTGTGCAGCGAAAGGACAGTTTGACTAACCACAAAAAACAAAACAACTATTGAGTAATGCAGTCTTCATTTTAGCACTCCCCTGTCCAGTTTTAACATGGATTTTTTTTCAGTTTTTCCGTTAAGTTTTCATAACTCACTTATTTTAATTATTTTGCTAGAGAACGAACAACCTGGCAGATAAAGTAAGGGATGCTTTTGTTGTTTCACTGGAATATATTCTCAAAAATTCCTCTGGACTCACAGAAAGGACCATAACAAGAAACATAGAAAATCCTTAATCATTTACTCCCTACAAAGCACACCTTGTGCTGTGTGGCCTCATCCTGCAGAAGCTGTCTATAAGAGCAAATTTTGTCCAGGATAAAATCTACTTTTTGGAAAAAAAAAAGAAAAATCTGTAAAGTAACTGGGATGGAGAAAGCGTGAAGTGAACCTTTTACTGAGTGTTTTTATCTTCAGATTAGTCATACAGTTACCACAGATCACAAAGAAAAAAAAAATGCCCCTTTTTTAATCTAAAAAAATGTACCTGGATTTTATTCCATATTTGAATTCCAAAGAGTAAAGACATTCAGACATTAACAGCATACACATCTCCTAAACTGCACTTGGTTAGATTAATCACAAAAGTAGCTTTAGAGTCTCTGGGGCCAATACAAAACAGGAAAAGTATTTCCTTCCTCCAGCTCCCCAGAGCTGACTTCCTCCATGAATTGACATGTATTTCATAGGGCTGGGTGGGGAAGCAGCCCTTCTACCCTCAGTAAGACCACGTAGCCATCCTGACCCAAAATCCTTTGTGAAGGAGAAAAAGAGAAAAGAAAAAAAAATAATGCAGAACATGCAAATTCACCCTGTCCATCCCTGAAGGAAAATAAGGGAATGATGACTTCCATTAGGCTCTGGCTGCTAGACACAATTTAAGTTTTCAAGCTTTTCTGTTCCTTACAAGGGAAATTAGGCCTCAGATAGAGCCACTGAGGAGTTGACACATGGGAGAACTGGACTATGCAATGGGGATAATGAAATACATATGTTATGCCCCTTGGATTTGACTCAGCAAGTCTTTCAGTCTGGATAAACAAGTCAGACATCTCATCCTGTCTTCAGACTAAGGCAATTGAAGACACAAGAAGAAACACAGTGCCTAAACTGGACTCCTTAATCACTCCATTTTTATTTCTCTTCCCCAAAACACCTCTCCTGGTGTTTGTTAATTCTTTTGGTTTGTTAACTGTCTTGGTGTTTGTTTGTGCTCTCCTGATCTTGTTAAAGAATCAAGAGTCTGTAAGCAGAAAAAGAAAACATGGAAGTTTAAAGTAAAAATATAAAATAGAAATGTTAACAGCACTGAGTAACAATGAAGTAGACACTAAAAAGAAATATTTAGTTGTTGATCCTGGCCAGGATTTTAGCCAAGATGGAGTTCGGGGCTGAGGAGAGATTTCCCTGCTCTGAGAGGAGCCTTTGCCCATCTCAGTCACACAAGCAGGAAGACACAGCTATTTATCTGCAAGAGCTGACATCCCTGCTCTGGCTGTTACCGGTGCAACAGCAGCCTGGAAAGCAAAATACTTCTGCTAGCTCAGCTCCTGACCACAAGGAACTAGAGTATAAGAGAAAACCATTTTTGTCTTAGTTTTGTTCTTGGACATAAGCAGGACCTAATCCCATTTTAAAAAACATCCAGTCTAAAGAGCCCTTTAATAAATGGTGATGAAACAAATGTGATACAGAAAACCAACTGCACTCGCCTCTTGTCTGAGGGAGGCATACAGCTTCTTGAAAGAACTACAGACATAATGGCTCAAATGGGTAGTTCAGTGCAAATTCATCACAGAAATGAAGGCCTTTTAACATTTGCAGGAAACAGAAACAACAGTCAGTCCACATGAGTTTTGGACTGAGCCTGAATGTCAAAAGCAAAATGTTCACAACCAGTCTTCTGCAAATAGTCTGCAGAAGCACCAATTTTACAGACAGCACTAAGAGTGCCACGGTACAGGAGGGCCACATTGTCACAGTGATAAACTGCACACAGTTACACCAAATGATCACAGACAAGGCTTCAAGCTGTTCTATGATCCAATCGGCACAAATAAATTAATATTACAGTCCCCGTTTTTTACTAGTTAACAATGAACTATTCTTTTGAGGAAGAAACAAATTCTAACATGGATCAAAAATTTTGGGTTATCTTCGTTCAACAGTTGTCTCTGTTGAAAAAGTATCATAGTAAAGATATCCTTTTTTTTAATATGAGTAATTTCATTTCTGCTTTTAATTAATTTTCCAAGTATTCTAGGTGTATCAAAAGTGTAATGTCAAGAAATCTGTTCAGAGAGCAGTTTAATTCATCACATATAAGACAACAAGCCTGTTTTTTTAAAACTGACCCATAGGAATAACACAAGCAGCAAAAAGGGTATGATCCTGAGAGGCAGGACTGTGTAGGACTAGATCCCCCAGACACTTCAACTGAAACACTTGGAGATATATCAGACCACAATCACACTGCAATCTCACAGCAGTTAAGGTGTGAAGATGACTGCTTTTACAATCCTCTGCAAAAGCAGAAGGAACTGGCAATAATTCTTCTTCTGAAACAGAAAACCATATTTTCTTTCTGGCAAGCAGCTGAATTATTAATGTTTGTAAAGTATGTCAAGATCTATCAATAGCAAGTGTACCAGGAGCGGAAAAGACATCACTACCCGTGTGTTTCAGAGACCTCCCTTAACTTCACTCCTTTGAAATCCAGTTTGAATTAAGAGTTACATAAAACTTTGATGTAAAGCAAATAATTGTTTTGCTCAAAATACAAGCTGGTTTTGTGCTTTGAAGATGTGTGGCAGTAAAGAGAGGGAAGTCACAAATTATTTCCATGGGAAACATATGACTCCACTGCACTCCTATCATTGCTCAGACATCTACTCCTGGGTTTTCTGATTACACTGTGAAAGGATGTGAAACCTCAGAAGTATTATTTCTTGTATATTTTTACATGTCATGAGCACAATGAATTTGCTTGCTCCCAGGGGCAAATCATAGAGCATGCTTATTGCTAGAATCAGAACGCACTAAACTCAGGTTTTGATCTATTAAAATAGACTACTTACAGCAAAGGTTTCCTTTATGAAGGAACTTCCCCTCTCAAATAGCAATTTTTTTTGCACTCATACAGTTTAATGGTACATATATGTTTAGACGAGGTTGTACCATTATGCATGGTGCTCATATTGTGGTTTTGGTACTAAAGAGAAAAAGCTGATCTAGCACAACCCATTTTCCCTTGCACACATAGGTCTTCACCAGAGAGAACCACCAAACTCATCCGAGAAACCCACATTCCCTGTTTGTAGAGGCACAAGTATTTTCAGACATATAAAAAACTGCATTTCTGATGCTGTAGTAAAATTAATTGAGAGAAAAATAACTTTCATTCACCAAAAGGCAGAAAAAATGCCTGTAACTTTAGCAGATGACAGGTAAGCAAATTTAGTCTTACAGCTCTAGGTCTTTACATACCTCACTGGATTTTATCCTGTTCTGGTTCAGTTTTCACCACCCAGCTCTCAAAGTGTCTGAACATCTCTGCAACATCTTCCTGCTTGGAGCCTCTTGGTAACACTCGGCCATTCCACAGCTGCTGCCAGCCATATCTGCCTTTCTGGCAAGTATCTGCATCTCGTGAAAATTACTTTTGGCCCAAAATACCATTGCTACAAAACCAATTTTTAATCAGAATTTTATTTGAGAATCCCTTCTTATTCTAGAATCTGAAGATACTTGAAATGAATATTATATTACGCTTGCCTGTTTTGGTTTTAAATTTTAAGCCTCTCTTAGAAAAAAAAAAGTAACTTGTCTTAAAGAGTGCAAACAAGATGTAGGGGTTCATTCTAGACCACATGCAAGGTGAAAGAGTACATTAGGTCTTTTCTAGGCAAAAATAGAGATCATGTGAGGAATGTGCCAACTTTCCATAGATAGCCAAGAGACAGCAATTTAAGTTCCTAGTCGCATTTCTGTTTTTGCAGGGACAGGGGAAAGAGAAGAACTTCTAGGAAATGAAACTCCCCAATTACAAGTATCAGCATAATTACATTTGCAATATCCGTGCTGAAAAACATGAGGTTTTCTTTCTAAGTACAGAAAGAACAGCAATGTTCTAACAAGTGACCCTGAGGTACAGGGCACCACATGAATTTTCTGGTTCACATAGGAGTAATGTTTTGGAGCTGACAGATCCTCATATTAGAAGCTACAGTAAGCCCTCCTAATGTTGAATAGGCTGTTCAGTGGCCCATGCAGCCTTGCTGTTCACAGCCTTCGAAAAAGCAGATGAATCTGTTCCCCAGCACAATCTTCCATATCAACGGCTGCATGGAAGACATTTATTTCGTGGCTGAGGTGAAGTTCATTGTGTAATTTAAGCACAGATGTGGTACACTGCAGATGGTGTTTTACACATTGGTAGCCTCATACCCACACTTTTCAATGTGCATAGAAATGTTTTACTGTACCCTGCAACTCTCTTTAAGAAAGTATTTCCACTATTTTGTCAGTAAATTAGTATTTACTAAGGCTAACACAATATAGACAAGAGTACTTATTTCCCCTCAAAACCAGCTTAAAAATTTCCAGTTATAGACACACTATGACAGGACTGTGACCTAAGAACTGAGCTTGTGTCACACTGTGTTCAGAGATGGGTGTGCCAGGGAGGATGGAGGGGAAAGTGGTTACATTGTGTGCAGGAGCTTTGAGACATTTCTTAACAAACCCCTTTATAGTGTTATCACTTACGTGGAAGCTCAAGGGGGCAACAAGCTCAAGCTTGGATATTAAGCTAAAGATGTCCAGCAGGTCTGAAATTCAAAGCAACCTTTAAAGGTGGCTGACTCCGAGTTCATAGAGAGCCTCTGCATTCACTCTCTTAGAGGGCAAGACAGCTGAAATTTCTACCTTGTTGGTAGTTTTTAAGAACTTATCAGAATCTGACAATTTTCTGTTGCTTTTCTGCAAAGGGTGATGAACAACAATCTGTTCTCAAAACATGAGAGCTTCTTTTAGCATGTTGGTTATTGCAGAAAATTTTTCTTGTGTCCACTCCCACACCTCAGCCAGTCAACAGCACCCAGACTGTCTGGAAAACTTCTAAGCAGATTTTTCACGTGTAGTCTCTCAACTCAAATGGTGCAGCTTTCCTGGCTTTTGTTTAACTCTGGAAACAGAGCCAAAAATGGGCACTGCTACAGGCAAAGGGAAAACTAATTATTTGAGTTGGAGTGCTACAGAGCTTAAATCATTCCAGTGATTGTTTCCTATTATTCCTTGTGTGTGAAGCCTGACTTAGAAACTTGAACTTGCAAAAAATTTAAAAATCCTAGCAACCAGATTATAACTATTTTACCTCAAAGCAACAAATTGTTTCCGACTTAAGGAGATACATTACTGTGTTCCACAAGAGAAGTTTTGTGACTTGATAATCAGAATTCAGGTTTGTGATTTAATGCAATTCAAAATATGCATTTGTAGTAGTAAAGCTGTCTGAGAGTAGACAACATACATTTCCCGACCCTGTGAGAAGAACTTGTAGCCTGCAGTCAGAAAAATGGATTGCTATTCCATGATCAGCTGTAATTGCCATTCTGATAATACTTTACCAGTAAGACAAGCAAAGTTTTTAGTTCCTTCTCACTCTTAAAAGCAGTAGTCCATGCAGGGAATCCGTGTAAAGTGCTTGATGCAACAGTTTAAAATGAAAGTTTACTTGAAAAAATAAAGGCTTACACCTCAAATCAATAGACTTATCACATTTGTGACATTCAGCTTTTAAGTTTATATCCCTCTCATTCTAATAATAAACATTTTCAGAATCCAAAAATGAAGTTGAGTGGTAAAGGCAATATTGTTTAGTCTTTAAAATGCTAGAAGGACCCGTACAGATTTTTCCCCATTTTCATTAAACACTGTTATCCAGGTGAAGTGATTTCAGCGCTTACACCAAAGGTTGTTTGATTTTCCTGGCATCCAGAACCACTGGCACATACAGTTTGAGTAGCAGAATGCTTCACACAGAAGAATAAAGCTAAAGCAGGTAAAAACAAGGCATATCCCCATCCAGAAGCACAGTGTGTGTTGGTAAGGGACTTTCTTGCCAGCAGATAAAAAGACAGAAAAAAAAGGCTACCACCTAGGAATTTCATTAGCACCTTTGCAAAAAGAATGTGAAACTGAAAGATACTGTAAAATAATTACTTTTACCAGTGTTCTGGATTGCTAAAGATTTCTGGCTAATAGGAGGATCTGTTTGAAGCGTTTGAAGATTCTAACCAAATTATTAATTACTTTAGCTTCAAGAAAAAAACAAGCAATTTCAAGAGCAGTTTTAGTTTTTGCCCATTAAAAAAAGATACAGGTACAATGTCAAATGTCCTCCATCAGCTTCTCAGAGCCTAAAGCAGGGAGATTTCAGCACAGCTGCAGCAAGGCTCCAGCAGCGGTAGGAGGAAAGCTTTGTCCTGCCTGCCAAGAATTTCAGCGATGGAGAGCAGCGAGCTGAACTTTGCCTTACATAGTGGCTGACAAGGCCAGAGGTCTGTACAGCTTTCATATTTTCATTTGGCTTTACTTGCTTACAGAACTGTTAACTCTGTGGGAATCCAAGGGGAAAAAAAGCATTCATTGTAAGTAACTAATTCATACTGTGTTGAGCCTGTAGTCAGAGGTCAGGTTTCTCTCTGGTACCCAGTACTACAGATTTCTTTTAACATACCTTCTCATAAAGGCTTCCCACACACACCACGTATTGCCTGAAAGGGTGGATTTATTCATCTCTTAACCTAAAGAACCTCTGCTTTGTTAAAAATACCCAAGAGAAAAGTTCACATAACATGCCTCACATTTGTATTTCCCTGCTGAAGTGTTTAATCTTGCCCATGAACAGCTGAGGGAACACAGGAGCCCCCAAACCTTCAACAGCCATTTTCTTCTTATCGTTACCAAAGGACAACTGATGTATTCTTGGAAGAGTTTTATTTTATCAATTCTTTGGTTTGTTGCTATTCTAATCCCCAGAATTGACATAACACTCATCCTTTCCACTTCAGCTTCATAAATCTTTTATGCCTCTAAAATACAAATCTGTGGGCTGGGACTATTGAATTAAGGAAGTTTTGGTGTGAATTTGGCTTAAATCACAGAACAGCTTCAAACAAAATTAACAGATTTTCCTCTTGACTTGATTAAAAAACAACCAACAAGTTGTTTGGGGTTTGACATTTAATAAGATTTTAATGTTCTGCTTTGCAGAGTTTCTTTTGTTTAGAGAATGCTGCTTTTTAAGTCACACTTTGGATAAAGCTCAGTATTTTGTCTTTCCCAAAATATATTTTGGAGTATGTGTTCTTTTGTGGTTAATTTTTTGTTGTTTTTGCCAAGAACATCCAAGTGCTTGAGGCTGAGAGAGACGCATGTGTTTGGAATTTTCTTCACCTACTCAAGAAGACTCTTTTCCCCCAACTCAGTCACCAAACCAATATCTAGTTCTACTGACTAATGGACACATCACATTAGTTCTAGATCATGGACTGAAGCTACAAAGGCATTTCGATGCCTGACTCCCACATGAACAACACGTATCACTACCTCCACTGAGAACTGTGCTGATTATTTTTCACTTTTTCAGTGAGCACAGTGCTATCAGGTTGGATTCTTGCCACCTCTCATTCCCAGCCCCTCCCTGCAAAGGAAATACCATGAGATTTTTCTCCAGAGGAACGTGTTTGATTTCACAGATACTGGAAATTGCCCTCACAGGCTCTTTTCCTCCCCATGCAAGGAATGGGGTGGACATGCCAAGGGGCATCAGATGTGCTTTACCCTCTTTTCTGCCTGAAAATTGAGAAAGAACCATGAAAGCTGAGTTTATGGAACAAGCAGGCTACTGTAGCAAGGAGGCCAAAGTGTTTTCCCACAGTACACCACCATATCAGGGTTGTTCCCTGGGAAGCTGAAGGAGGAGGCGCTCCTGCACATGCTGTGAGCCAGTTACCCACTGAGAGGGCAGGACAGTGGGGAACGGGGATCTGTGCAAAGTGGGAATAAAGAGAGAAACTTGAGCAGTTCATAAATCCCCTATCACGTGAGTTTTGGTTCCTTTTTAGTTCTAATCAGGATTTTTGTGGCAAAGGCAGCAAGAACATTGCTTGCTGCTCATGAAGCTGTATTTCTGCTCTACAGAGTGAACACGCATCCTGAGTGGTGCACACCTGACTGCAGATTAAACAAGAGCTTCTCACACACATCCTGTATTTTAACATAGTTGAATCCTACCTTTCTCATTATAATGTTCATACTTACACTGTCAGTTCAAATTTCCAGCCTTACAGCTGACCTCTGCCCATTGTATCTTTTTCTTGTCAATGTCAGACAGAACCCCAATCCCAAAAATACATCCAAACTACTTCCTCTGTATTAGTAGCCTTGAGAAGATCACTAATCCTCCCACCTGAATGCAAAATTAATAGAAGTAATATGGTACAGAGTTGACCCTGCCATGGTCATAATTCATGGATTTCAGCTCTGTTTAGTTCAAACTTAACTTTCTCACAATAATTTAAGTTTGTTAAAGAGTGCCACAGACAATTGTATTCAGCAGAAATACCTTTAGTGATCACTGAATCTGTTTGACTGAGTTCTCTCACTATATTGTATAACCCAATGTCTTCCCATACTTACTAATGAGTGATGCATTAATGGAATTACTATATGATCACAGATAAAGGAAGAAAGGAAAACTATTACTGAGAAACATGTGATACCGTGAGTCTTAAAATACTGTTGAGATAGGTCTGAACTACTCGCTGGCTAAGAAACTGCTGAATCATGCCCTTAGACTCATACCAAAAATAGCATTGCATTTGGCAAGGCACATACAAGCTATTAATGTTCCCTATTGTTCCAACCTGCTGATTAGCTACTGGTCACAAAGGATTAAAAAGCATTCTCCTACACTTTCTATCTCCTTGAGAGAAAGAGAATAGCAAATATGTTTTCTCCTACACTAGCTCTCCTTTTCACAATATCAGCTTTTAACAGAAAATTTCCAAAACTTTTTTAAAGCATTCTGTGAGCTCTTAGAAGAAAGTTTACTTGCCTTTTTGCAAACTTAGCATTGATGGGTAGCAGATGTCACTCAGCTCTCAGTTGTAGTCCTCATTAGTGACACTGTGATGTTCTCAGTACACGATCTATAAGCTATGTCTTAGACCTAAGAGGAGAAAAGAGCATTTCTTGATCATTTGAAGATTGGATTAATATGAAGAAAGTGGCTCTCTCTAAGGTTTGGGAAAAAGTGACTACTTAATGCCCTTAATGAGGAGGCAAAGGTTTTAAAAAGTTGAGTTGAAAAGCTCCAGCTGGAGTTAATTATGCTCTCTAAGAGGCTTGGTAATCACTGTGTTTTCTGGCCTTCAGCAGCACATAGGCGGAAGGATAGAGAAGAGTTGCCCTCTGAGTTTCTCTGTGTGTTTCATTACCTTCTCCCTTTTTCCCTGTGGCCTGGTGTGACAGAGCCTTGGACTGAAGTCCTGGGTTTATCAGCAGCAAGGGTGCCATGCAGGCTGCTGGGATGAACTTGGACACATCTGTCTGAGGTGGCTGGATACCCCCTCTTCCAGCAGCACAGGTTCCACCCTCTTTCCAGCCCCTGTGCCAGTGTGCAGGGCCTCTTGCTTTGGCCCCATTGCACCACAGCTGCTGCCAGCCTCACCCTGGGAGTGTTAAGGATAGGGATAGGAATAGGTCAGGTAGAGCAGCCCTTCATCAGATGTGCCAGGGATGCAAAATTGTAGAGGGAAGACTAAGAAGGGAAGAAATATTTTCTCTGCTCAGTGTTCCCACCTCTCTGGTTGGACTGCCATGTAGTATCTGACCATTTAAAACACATTCATGTTTTTAAGAAAAACAGAAAGTGTATTACCCTTTAACCATCTGCTCTATAACCTTTACCCAAGAGTTTGGGTATCACATAATGAAACATTTGCATGCCCTTTTTAATACAGGAGGGGTAAGAAAAATGTCTGTAGTGCCACAGCATTTGGCGTTGCAGATCTTGCATTTTTTCTGTAATTTAAATATCATTAAGTAAACTTCCTTACAAACAAAATCCATCTTTGGAAAGCAAAATAATCTCTAGGCAGGAATTGTGGGCAGCCTGGCTCCCCAGTCTCTGTGGAGGTCAGTTCAATCAGAAAGCAGAGGGTGGTGTCTCCAGTTTCCTTTACAGAACTTTGACTTGTGGTAGGCTGGACACTTGGAGTCTGTTGAAGAGACAGGCTGAGTTAATTTACTGCTTTAGCAAAGCTGCTGTATCCACATGGGTGTTACAGGTACTTTGTGCCACATATTTCTGCTATACAGAATGAACCCACAGCACATGATAATCACAGGTACCTTTGTGCTATGTATTTCTCACAACTTCATGAGAACTCACTGAACTCTTCAGCACAGCTCTAATTAGGTAATTGCTCTTGGTCTCTGCCTGATAGGCTGCCCTTTTTCCTGAAATCCCCAAACACATTTTGTTTCATGATCCTAATTTTTTAGATTTCCACAGCAAGTAACTGAGATGATCAGAATCCAGAAATGGTGGTCCCCTGCAGTCACTGAGCCTGAGGCACAAACAACCTGTAGTAATTAATTTTCAGACAGCATCAGTAGGATGATACACAACTGTCTTGACCAGGTGACTTCAGAGGCAGCAGGAGGATCCAAAGGAAATGTACTGTAGGGGACCAAGTGATGCTTCAGAGTAAGGGACCAGGGAAAGATGGAAATGTCCATGGAATAAATTGAAGGTGTGAATTGTGAAGGGATTTAAATGACTAGAAAAGAGGTAATCTCATGAAACCAGTGACCCTGATTCTGCAGCATGTCCTGCATCACACACTGCTGGTGGCTGCTGCACTTCCTCCTTCCTTTTACCATCCCAGTCTCCCATACCTGTCTTTCTATCAGTCTTACTTTGCTTCTCTCTGAAACCCAGTCAGAACTTTTCCACCTCAAACTACTGCTTGTACTTCAGCCTCCAGAACTGGGTTACTTTCCCCCTCCCTGTTGTTTTTTGATTGCAGCCAAACTTCTGGATAATTCATTTAGCATGATGTAACTTAAGAATTACTGAGTCATCCTCAAGCACATCTAATAGTGCCTTGTATCACTTCCTCAGGATGGTCTTGAGAAACTGGTCTTTCCCTTTTTATTAACAATGTTATTCATAGATATAAGCAAAGTTAGCTGAATAAAAATGCATTGTAGGAATTGCAGTCAGTACCACTGAAGTGAGCTACTCCTCACTATTTTATTGCTTAAACTTCTACTCAGTAGCAGTTTTCACAAGCAGCAATATATAATGAATATATTGTTTTTAATGTATCTAACAAGAAGCAGGAAAACATACTGATATCCTCCTATTCTGAAGTATTAACAAGGAGGATTAGAATTGTCATCTTTTTACTGATTCTATCCTTTAATAAAGACAATTAGAAGACCAAAATGGTAATAACCATTCTCTGAACATATATTTTTGTTAATTCAGTACAACATTTGCTTGTTATCCTTCCCAAGGTGAAGGTTCTTGGAATTTATAATAGTGCATGGAGATCTGCACAGAATTACCTCAAGTAAAGCTTAAGGATGATCCCAAGAAATGCTGCACACATTCAGTGAACTACAGATATAAAAGTTGCTGTTGCCTTGGCCATCATGTTTGGCACTAGGTCACAAGGATAGACCATGAAAACCACTGAGAGCTCTGCTGTGTGCCACCAATTGGATGTCCTCTCGATCCCTCTTTTCTGGTGTTAAACTTACCAATGCATACAGAATTATCTTCAGCAAATATCTGATGTATCAGAAATGTACAGTCCCAGAAATCAGCACCTCTCCTGAATGCACAGGCACAACTTCCATGCTTTGGATCTCTGCGGATGTGGAGGAATGTGGTGAGGGTTGAGGAGAATGCTGATCTGTGCTTCAATTCCTTTGTGACATTTAAGAGGATTTGCCAGAAAGTGCTGAGGTTACTCACATGATCTTCTAGCACTTCTATTTCAATGCTCTGATACCCATCTAACCTCTGTCCTCTGTGACCAAGCGGGAAATGCCAACTAGACAGTAGATGCAACATGAAAAAGTACAAAATCAGCCTGAAGTTACAGCTTTCTGATGAACGTCCAGCTGCTATCAGCCTTGGCCCCTTCTGTTTGCTCTGTTCCATTTAGATAGAAAAACACTTGATTTTATCACAGCTAAGCACATAAAATGAAACCATCATTCCTATATAGATCTGAACTTCAGCTGGTAACCTGTGCTAGTAATCCAAGTACATAAGCCCAGTTACCATTTTCTTACTGAAAATTTAGTGTCAGTTAGCAAAGCAGAAGTGGGTAAGAATTTAATACTTGTGGAGGGAGGACATACCTAAGCAATCATCTAAAGAAAAGAAAAATCTCTTTTATTTTCTAAACAGACTGCCTTTGCAGTGAAACCAAAGACTAGGCCTCCTCAGATCTCATTCCCCTATTCAGAAAGTCTGTTCCTCCTTGTGTCCACACAGTCACACAAAATTAAAGAAAATAGAGGAAACAAATAGCGAGAGAACGGTTTCTTTTCCCTCTTTTGGCTCAGATGAACCTAATGACACAGATTGGGGGAAGAAATTAAAGGTGATGAGATGTATTTTTTTCGTTTGTAGCTCCTGTGGATTTCGTATGGAGGCTGTTGATATCTACCAGCCTCAGGCACTAATCAGAGCAAGAAAGAAGAAAACAAGAGTCAAAGCATGACACTACTTGTTTGACAACTGAAAATCCCTGGCAAGGCTATCCAGGCAGAGTAAAGACATTAAAAGTATAGTTAAAGCTCCTTGAAGTGTGCAAGACAAAAATAGCTTTGTAATAAGATATGAGAAACATTGTCTTAAAAGGAAGTAAATAAAGGCTTCCCAACACATACAAAGTTTCTTGGTATTCCAGAGGGGGAAGAAACTTTTCAAAAGACAGTCAGGAGGTGTTCTTGTACAAAACTTTTCTCTCTGGAGAAACATTTAATTTTTTTTTACATTCCTTCCACAGGCATATACACCTAGTGCTATTTTGTGTGTTTCTCTCAAAGAACTGTTTGTATTCCAACTGCCCCACTGTGTGCAGGGGCTGTAGCACAGTTTCATACCATCCATTCAGACCACAGTACCTTGAGATTATGCTACTGAAATTTGCAGGGGGTTTGTGCAAAGCAGCTGTGTCAGTGCTTAGACAGCCACTAAGGAAGCTCTGCAGCTTGGATGGGCTGCTTGGTGCCTCTTTGGTCCCCAGCTGTGTCACAGTTTGCTCCTGTCAGGCACGGTTAAACAATGCCAAGGTCAGTACAGGATGACAGGGAATAGTATATTGCAGTCAAGCAAATAAAGCCAAAACTGTCCTAAAGAATGGATTCTTTATCTTGTTTGGTTATCTTTAGAAGATAAATGGACTGCAGCACACTTCATACTGTAAACAGTAACGTTGACTGGCCTTATTCCAGTAGCAGCTGAGCAAATATTTCTAACATGGACAGACCACGTATTTGTATAACTCCCTGTCAGCTCTTACATGTGATGTGGTTGGCTCCCAAATCAATATATGTGAAGGAAGCTCCCAAAAATAAAGGAATTCACACATGGCATTTACTTTTTCAGCAGCCTGAGAACCAAATTGTGCCTTTCTAGAAGCAGCCCCAGAAAATCCACTGTCCAAATGCTCCAAGAGCTGCAGCTCTTACCTAATTCAGCAGGATATCGACAGCTAAAGGAACTCAAAGGAGGAGACTGGATAGGACATGTGCACATAAAATGTGCCAGCACAGGAATATTATATGAGAATTTTGGACAACAGTGAAGACCTGCTGTATTAGCGCTTGATGAAAACTGTGGTAATTGTGAAGTTTTGACAGTACTTAGGAAAATACCCTTTAATTCTTACAAAAGTTGCCCAAACATTTTACTAATCCTGCAGAACTACTTTTAATAGGAAATACAGAAATTGCTTATAAACCAAAGGCAAACAGTAAGACTAGTCCACTGCCTCAGCAACAGTTCTAGAGGCAACACTGAACTGGAAGAATTGCAGAGATACATTACATGGAATTGGAGAAAAACAGAACAGGAAAAAATGGTACAAGCCCTTGAAGATTTAGCACTGGAAACTCCACAACTTGCAGGGTTTCAAGTATACTGTAATCTGACTTGGCTAATGCTTGTCTTCTTAAGCAAGATTACACCTTATTTCCATCCCCTCTTAGACATGCAGGTATGGTTAGTGTATCACCTCAGTCTCTAAATGACCTGAGCTCTTTCATTCATTTCGCAGAATTACAGAATGGATAAGGTTGGAAGGGACCCCTGGAGATGATTTAGTCCAACCTTCCTGCTCAAGCAGGGTTCCCAAGAGCACTTTACTCGGCACTTCCTAGGGCTCTGACTATAACTGTTGCACTGTTCTGGCTTCTTTCTGGTTATCACTGCTGTTCAAGACAGATACAAAGGAAGAATTGGATGCAAGTCTCCATTTTTTTCCCATTCCAAAGAGAACAGGGGCCTGTATGATTTAATTCATGAAGCACACATGCTATAGATCCCACTTCCATTTATTTTTTCCTATTACTTATGTGTTCTGTTTGTTATGCTATAACCTCACAGTTACTTTCTACAACAGTGAATAAGCATTCCCTACCCTGTATTTGAGGAGGCAGTGGGTCGTGCCTAAACATAGTGCCCTGCATTGAATTTCATCTTATTTTTTTTCTGGACAACTTCATCAGTTTGTTACAGCATGCTGTTGGCAATAGACATAGAGCCACATCACACATGATGTCACAGACATGACATTTTTACCCACTTTTTTTCCCAAGAACACAGAACTTAAGAAACCACACTATTCTCTGCCACCTCCTTCACTTCCTGACAAACAGCTTTTGAACCACTTGGTTAATTCCAGCTAAATATGATGAAAGAGAAAGGTCTCCAAAGTTTGACTGCAGCAGGTGGGTAGAGGAGAATCCTGGAACTGTTTCTGTTCCCCAAGGTCTTTGGCAGAGCACAGGCCTGCCAGGTGCTGTCTGTCCTGTCAGCTGGCTCATCCCTGTGCCCCGCAGCGCTCTCGGGCCCCCTGCACACGTGGCACTCCCGAGGGTCAGGCAGAGCACATGCTCTGCTTTGCTCTGCTGATACCCCACGGGAGGGGCAGTGCTGCAGGACCACCTCGTGGAAGAGACAGGATTACACAAGACCGGCGTGGGAACTACAGCTATTCCAGCTGGGGGTGTGTGCAGCTCAAGGACATGCAGAGAGAGAAAACCACACTGCTCCAGGCAGAGCTTACCTTCAGACTCGAGTAGGGTGTCACTGGGATGCAGATATCCTGTTCTATTGTCTCCCTCCCCACTGCTGTGAACAATGGCTTTCCGTGAACAAAGCTGGGGTGTTTTCTGAGCCAATCTGTACAGCTTTAACATATGGTTTGCTGTTGGGGGTGGGTTTTTTTTTACCTTAATGAGTTATACTGATATATCTACTGTACATTCTCTTTCCCTTATCTGCCAAAGGAAGGGACTCAGGTTTTCTAAATATAAGTAACTTCCCATGCATTTTATAAAGGATGAAGAACTCTCAACTCGACATGTGTGAAAACAGATTACTCCATCACCCTATACCAAGAGTAGAAAGCACACAGTTGCATGCTTCCCTTGACCAAATACAATAAAGTTTAACTAGAAAGATATATTGACCCACACAAGGACAAGCTGAAGTATTTGAAAAGTCATTATTGAGCAGCATGCACTTTGTCCATGCTCTCTGCAAGCCTTTAAGCAAACATCCTTTTTCAGTTTTTTCTGCCCTTCAGAGTAGCAAGAGTATCTTTTTTAAAGCAGAAGCTAAAGGCATAGTGTTATTCCAGGAATAAAATACTTTTTATTATGCCATGCAGTTAAAGCACTCACAAGCAGGAAAGAGAATGTGTAACTACAGAGGGCAAGACAAAAAAAAAGACTATTACTCCAACACCTACTACTAATTTCTCTCGTACTAAGTACTTGAGAAAGACATGAATGCAGAGTACAGCACAACATATTCCTGGAGAACCTGAAAATAGGCCAGCTTTGAGGCAGATATAAAGCCACTACCACCTCCAGAATGCTAGATTTAGAAAACTACATCTATTAGTTGCACTCTTCCCTAGCAGAAACAGTCTTTACTCTGATTTCTCAGACATATACCATGTATTTTATAGAAGCAAATACAGCAGTGACTGTAGGATTTTAAAGCTACTAGATATGAACCTACTTACTCCACTGGAATTTCTAAGAGACAGATTTCTTATTAAAGAAACAAAATAGTTGAACTATCAGCCCTGCCTGTGGAAGGGAAGTTATAGTGTATATTCTGTATTGTATTGTTTTCTGAAATATTTAATTGCTTTTCAAAGGTGTTTTCAGAAAGTAAGCACTGATAATGGGGATTGAAAGCTGAATCTTGTTAAAAGAAAGTGTGAATTCAGGCCCTTCACTAATAAACTATCTAGTAAGCCAAGTAGTGCAACAAGCAAACAAACATTGGTAGGTATCTCCAATCATTCTACCTTTGGTTGCTGAGCACCAAATTCCATGGGTTTACAAAACTCAGAACTTTGCAAAATGTTTATAACTTAGTTAAAAAAAAAAAAAAACACCCAGTGAAACCACCAAACAGTAAATTGTGAAGGGACATCTTCAGTTTAAAGAAGTGTTCTTTATCTATGAAGTACACAATACCATTCACAAATATTTTTCCTTTGTACTGTTTTATTTACAGGGGTGGATATGTGTAACTACATTTTCAAGTCAGTATTCTAACACTTTTCTTAATTTGTAAGTGGCAGTGAAGACAGCAAACATTAACAACTGGGGACAAACCATAAAGGTCTGTTTCTAGGAAAATCTTAGTTCAAAGAGGAATCAGTTCAGAGAACTCCTAGTGAACCAATGCAACATCCTTCTAAAGATCAATTCTTTGTGCAAACATATAGTAAACACACAAAGCCAGAAGCAGTCTTATATGAAATATTCTGGGTTTAGTTTTGAAAAGTGCTTGACTGCTAAAAGAACTGCATTTATTTGTGACCACTCCTACGCCTAGGGTTCCCACCTACAGGCTGCTGCTACAGAAGGCCATCATCTCAAATTCAGTATAATAAAGACATATGGGAAGGTAAAATCATTTGCTTTCTGTTGCTCAGCAGGCCAAGACACAAACCTGTTCTATCACTAGTGCAAGACTACTTTACCTTCATCTGTTGTGTCTTAACTTACCACTGTGGATGGTAAATAAAATGCAATTCACCAAAGAGTTACAGAGTCATTGAAAGATCTTGACTAAACATGTCATTTGTTTCCTCGTCGTCAATGCTTAGTCTGTGCTTCATGGCTGCTCCAACCCATCATTAAAAGTTTTCTGCACAGGATCCATGGTAAGTAACATACCAAGGTACCAACAAACTGAATAATACAGGACAAGTAAGTTTTTATGCAAATTTATTCATTAGCTTTAACAATAGTAATACATAAATCAATACTATGTCCAGCATAAGGTTGTATAATAAAATATTCTGGTAAGATTGATTTCTAGTGCGTACATTTTTAAGGGCAGTTTTCATCCAATTTGGACATTTTTTTAAAAAAATAAATAAATACAAGGCCAAAAAAGCTTACTTAATGAAAGTCCTGCTAAGTAAGACTTCAGGCTCCACACTGCTTCAAAGCACTACTGAGTACAGGTGTCTACACACATCTTGGACTCGCACATAAATGGGCTGTGCTCAAGCAGCACACATTTTTTGACATCCAACACAGACCAATACACACGAGTTTTCCAATTTAGACTTCCTTATTCCTCTTAAAACTAGCATTCACTTTTCTATTTTAGGATTGTCTTGCCTTCCAGCTGTGATATGCACATATGAATCCTAACAGCAGTATGCTTACAAAATACAAAGCTCCAGTCCTCTCCTAATAGTACTGCACTATTTAGTGAAACTATTATGAAACAAATTGCTACTCAAATTTAACAAGACTAAATTGTTCTTAGGAAAAAAAAAAAAAAAAAAAGGCTTTGGGAACAGGCAGGAACATGGCATGCTCCCAGCTCTATTCGTCATGTTTTTGGAGCTCTCTAGACTTCAGGAATACATCCTCTCTGGGATGTCTGGTGCTTAGTGCTACAGCATTAAGTTTTAGGCACCCCGGGTTCTGTGGACTATAGACAGCACAAAAAAAAAAGCTGCATTTTCAGTTTTGTTTCCCTGATGGCCAGTGAGTCCAAGATATACAGTGGCATTCAGATGTTTTTCAAAGTGCAGTATAGAGGCATTCACTGACATTTGGACTATCTTTATTCATATTTAACAACATTAAAATCTGGTCCCAACTTAAATTAGATACACAGGAGAAAACATATTTGGCAAATCAGAGCTATTTTATTTACTAGCGTACTTATATACCACATAAGGCTATCCTTTGGACATCTTTACTCATCTAGATAAGTTTATTTTATTTGTCTTCTGACAAACCCTGCTGATGGCAAAATTCCCTTTTCCTTAAGTTACACTCAGGATCAAGTCACAAATTTGGAACCTACTCTAAATTACATATTTTACTTTATTATATCAAAACAAAACCCAAATGCTTGGTCAAAGTATAAACACTTATAAACCTAGTGAAAACATCCCTGAGAAGCTTTCAGCAACATAGAGTAATGATTAGATTTGGTCCATTGAAGGAGAAAAATTGTTACATCCAGTTATTGAAAACTACGGGCTATGAGTCCATTGGTTTACAATGGATTCTCATACACTCAGTTTCACTCCTCTTACAAAATGTTGTATTTGAGACAAAAGCCACTAGAGGTTCTTTACATTCTATGATAGTTGCTGCAATTGTTACAAAATTTTTGATGACTGGCCTAGATTCAGCCCTGGTGTAACGCCTTTAGTTTCAATGGAGTTCACACACTTACATTCCAGGGTTGAAGTCTGGCAATATATATGACTGTGAAGGACAGTACCTAAAATAAAAAAAAAAATCCTTACAAGTTAGAGAGGATACTTTTCACAAGTTGCTGACATTATGTTTTCACATACTACTTATTTTGCAAACAAACATTTTACCAATATTTCAATTTAGAAGTCAGACTGCCAAGCCATAGGAAAACTCCGAACACCACCAGGTTCAACTCTACTGGGAAAACAAAGTGCGTAGTTTCCACAAAAGTGCACACAGGGTTAATGACTACAGAAGTACTGTGTTAGTATACATGCAGAGCAAAACAAACAAACAAACAAACCAAAAAAACCCAGAAAACAAAAAAGGGGCAAGAACTTATTGAACAGAGATGTATTATTTTCATTGCTTTGAAGTTGCTTTAGAGGGCCTCTCAGTCCACCACCTCCTTGGTTTAGCAATATATTAGAACAAAGTCAAAATGCACATACACGTCAAATAAATGCAAGTAATCCACCTTTTGCATGAAATATTACCTATTTTCAAATGCAAATATTTTCAGAAACCCCATTAAAGCCTGATATATTGGAAAATTAACTAAAGCTGCTTGTACTCTGAGGCAAAAACTAAGTTAGCACTAGAATTTATCTTTCTCTACCAGTACTCCTGACCTTAGCACTTTCTGCTACATCAAACCTGAGCAAACCTGCCACTTGCAATTAAAAAAGCCATGCTTTGTAATATTACTTCAATAGCTTCTGCTAAATGAGGCTGTCTCACTCTATGAAGTGCAACAAAAATGTAATACAATATCTTGTACCTAACACTTGGCTAATTTGTAAGGAAACATGCAAAAAACCTGCAAAGGTGTTTCCATAAAGTTAAACCAAAACATAAAATACTGTAAAGGTTTTGGGAAAAAAAAAAAAATCTAGTCCATTTGAAGAATCCAAGAAGAATCATTGAATATTGTGAGTTAGAAGGAACTCACAAGGACCAAAGTCCAATGTTTATACTGATTTAAGAAAACAGGTGAGCAGAACTATTAATGGTAAAAGACTATTGGAGAAAATTCCAAACAACCAAACACTGCATAAAAAGTTATTCTAAAATAACTTTTAAAAAAAAGAACAAAACTTCATTTTTCTCAATGAACACAAGAATTATTCAGAATTCTTGAGTAAATTTAGTATGTACAACCACTTAACAGTATCACTGTGGGGGTCAGCAATGGAACTTGAACAGTATTTTTGTGATCAAAAACCAGACACATGACTTGTGGGGATCCTTTGACACAGCAGCTGTCAAGATCCAACTAGGCTGTCCTCTGCCGAATATGAAACATTTTTACAGAGTCACTGCAAAATGAATTTTCTCTCTTGGGACAGCTTCCCCAAACAGCTAAGTTATGCATTCAACTCTAGAGAAACACCTCAGACAGGGTCATAAAAGGAAGGATATGTGTTTAACCATGATATTTGTGAAGCAAAGTTAGTAAGAGAAGTGGATCCTTTCAGACAGTAGATGTGTTACCAGGTGGTGAACTGTCAGGGGCTGCTTTGGGATCAGGAGTGTGACAAACAAAAAGTTGTTTTCCCAAGCTTTTCTGGGCAAATCTGAAGTACATTATGTGGCCCATTGCAACAAAAGACACAGAAATAAGCACCAATAAGCCAAAAGCTTCAGGGTTTGGGGCCAAGATGACCATGATGAAGTGCAGCAAATCAAGAAGATAATTCATGGAGTTTTGGACACCGTTTATGATGCCTCTTTCAGACTCTACCACGTTTTCTTGGAGTAACTGTGTGACAGTCAAATCAAAGGACCAAAGGCCTATGGAGAGAAAAAAAGAATTATCCACACAGCTGGGCTTCTAACGGCAAACTTTCATCACTGGCACAATTCAATTCATCCCTCCAAGCACTCACTTCTGCCAAAAATGCAGAGTATAAGGTATCCTCTTGTCGACTAAAACTGATTTCATACTCACAGTCAAAAGAAATTTTCTTTCCTTTTACAAAAATTTCCTGAAATACCAACAACTTGACACATTAACTTGCCTGTCACATCCTGTTTCAACATGACTATTAAGTCAATGTTCTGCTCATCCTTTCCTTGTTTAAATAGCTGGCTTACAGCTACTTACAGTGTATTCATGTTACCTGCAATTCCTAAAGTTCTGCATAAGATGCAAAAAAAGAAACAACAACAACAAAAAAAACCAAACAAAAAAAAAAAAAAACCAACAAACGTGTTTTAAACTATGCAGAACACAATTTTAAATGGTTCGCTCTAGCTTCCCTACTGGTTTAGTCTGTTCATGATTCAGCTTTAGAAGCTTATCTTGCAAACAAACTTGATACATGTGAATCAGGTATTTTATTCCTCCAAAATTATCAAAAACTGCAGAACTACAAAAACAGCAAAAAAGATTCTACAGATGACAGTTATTGTTCATTACATTTATGTATTTGCCTGCCTATTCTGTTGACAGATACTAATACTATGCTACCCAGCATTTCCTCAAAAAATTAAGCTGTCATCCAAATCAAAGCTTCCCTTCTAAACTCCAAGGTTAGACAATTTTAACACGTGGATCAACTTAGTAAATGGTCAAGTTTGAAGGTTTTCACAGCAGATGTGTTTTGTTCTGTTTCCTAGTAACAAGTGGTTTAATTTGGTTGTGAACAAAAACAATTTAGAGATGAGCTTTCCAAAAAATATGTTACACTCATCTCCAAATGTGGTAACTTTTCTCCTGTTAGTGACATACAATATACATGGAATTGGTACTGCAGTCATTACCCTGATGATACTATTGGAGGATCATTTCATTTTAATGTGAAGCATAATCAACTAGCCCCAGAAACACGATGTAACACTTCAACTATAGCCTCTAATTCTAAACTCAAATTTCTATTTTGCTGATAGGCACTAATTGTTGGAATTAAAAGCAGATAGTAAACCAAATTGTAATACAGACATAATACTTACCAACTCTAGCAGCAATGACTCCTGCAAACAGGAGACTAACAGAGAGTAAAGGCACGGGCTCAGGACTCATCTCTGGGTCACTGTTAGCAGGAGTAATAGACCCGTTTAACAAGTTGGGCATTCCAGTTGCAAAAATCATTTCAGATTCTGGAGATGCTATAGTAGGCAATGGCTCATTTTCAAACAGCCTGGCACTGATGTCAGCAAATGGGGAAACAGTCAAATCCATAGGACTTCCAGGCATAAATACGGAGATGACACATAAGATCAGACAAGCAAACTGAGCAACTCCAGAAATAAGGCCCGTGCGAATGAGGCCACATTTGCGACGAAGCCAAGTGAAAGCTACTGTTCCCATGATTCCAGTGACTGCTGAGGCACCCATGAGGAGGCTTAGCACAGAGCCACTCAGCCCCTGAGTGTATGCATAGCCTGTAGTGATACAATCGAATCCCAGAACAGTCATATAGAGAAATGCAAGGCCCATGCCTGCAAGGAACACCGGCTGGTTGTAGTACGCAACCCATCCATCCCGAAAAGTTATGAAAGGTTCGGCAATCCGGGCAGCACAGCCAACTTCCTTCTCCTCTTGGGGCTCAAAGTCAGTTACATCTTTCTCAACCATTAACTGCACTCCTTCAGCAGGTCTCATGTCACTCTCTGTAAACAGAAATGGAGCTGTCAGATACACTCCTGCCTGCAAAGTGCACAGTGTAAAGTGACAGACAATTGTTTGCAGTAAGTTCACTACTGCAGAAGTGCATCAGTCAAACTCCACCACCAAGATTTCTCTTAATTACCCAAATCAAATCATTTAAAAAGCATCCTTAAATCCTACTGGTCACAAAAATCCAAAAATCCATAGTAGTATTTACCCTAGTAAGGAGGATACTAATTCTACAAGTGTTTGGATGCCTGAGCAGTGTTTTTACACTGTTACATTCAAAACTAACTCCACATACAGCAATACTCATGAAGTACTTCAGCAGCTTTTAAAAACACAAGTCTACTGATGAAATCAGAATAGTGCTACAGCAAAGATTAAGAGGTCTTTCCTACATATTGACATTTGCTAAATGCTTCATTCTCCAGAATTATTTAAGAACCAAAGCTATGGAGCTTTCTACACCCTACCTTGTTCTCCCTATCCTGGACTGCCATCAGCCTAGTACAACAGCTTACTGGACCAGCTATTACCACCATGGATCTGATGGCTGGGAAAACATATTTCTTCAGTACTTTAACAGCAGCTTTCTATCTCACTACATATTGAGCAAAGATTGTTAGCTAGCATTTAAACAAAACCCAGGAATTCTTCATATTTCTCAAAAAAAAAAAAAAAAACCACACAAAAAACAAAACCCCAACCAACAAAAAAACACAAGCTGGGAGACCATAACATGAGGTTTCAGTAGTATTCATATACGTCTACCTTAAAAATGGGAAAATACTTAAGTTTGGTATTCCAGCATTCCAATACTTCACAATAAAAAGTCTGCTTCTGAAACAATTTTAGTTTCTGATAGAGTCTACTTAAAGTAATGTTAATATAAATTTTAAGGTTACTTATGGTAATAGCCATAGTCATCTACACTACAAATCCCACTTGTACTACTTGGCCAAAGAAGCAGAGCTGAATAACAAAACAGTTGATTTTCCTTCCCCCACCATTTCCTGGAGTACGTAGAAATCATTCAATCATGCCAGAATAGAACTATGACCGTCTCTCTACAACCTCCTGAAAGCCTGTTAGTATTTTGCTTAAGTACAGATGAGCTGGCAAAGAAAAATCTTACAGAGGCCATAGATGCCACAGAGACAAGCACCTGGTACAGCTTCTTAGCCATAGTATAAACAGATAGGAGCATTTCTTATGATCAGCCCTAAGTTACAGGGCAGACTAACTCTAAGGGGTTAATTAAGAGGAGAGAATTAATTCTTTGGCTGCATTTTATGGAATTCCTCAAACAGCTGCACAAAGTATTTTTACTGAGAGTCTCTGGTATCTATACCCCAAGCCTGAAACCTATGAGTAGAAAGTTATACAGCCTCAAAGCAGTGCCTGTGGAAGATAAAAGTCAACAGTTGGTTTGAAAGATGCAATGAATATACTGTGAATTTGAATAGTTACTTCTGTGTTTTCAGTACCTTTCTTTACATTCAGTTGTTTCAGTTCAGATGCTTCAACTTTTGCAGATTTGCGAGCCAGAGTAGGGGTTTTCTGATAAACCTTCCAGAGCAGCAGATATTCCACACACATGGACATCAGGTTCCAGCCAGAAATGAATCCACAGCCAATCATCGGGGAGCCAAATGTCATTATCTGACCAACAGCCATTGGGGCCAAGATATTGGTCAACTGATCAATTCTTCTTATTGTGGCATTCATATCTGTCAGAAATTATTTGATGATATGAAATGACAGGTGAACACTTACAGTGAAATATTCACTAACATAATTGTGAATTGCACATGCATAAATGTAAAGCTTTGAGTCTCGCTCCAGCTTTAAGTGGTTCCAGCAGGAGTAACCAGAGGCACCTTCAGACTATTTGAGTGTTTAAGGTCATTGCAATCAACCAAAGTGCTTGTAAGCCAAATCCCTACTCCTGCCAGTTTTGCCTGCATGAAGTCTTCCAGGTTTAGCATGCTGTGTTTACAGTGGCAGCATAGTTCCATTCATCATGAGATCAGGTAAAACTGCTCATTGTGAGATCACATCACTTTTACACAGTACTGATACTGTGGACTCCTAAGTCTATCCCTGTAACACTCAAACCTAGCACGTACAATTCCAGGAACCTCATAAGGCAGAATTCTTTCTTGTAAAGACAGTAATTTATCTCCCAACACTGGTACACGTATTTCTTAGTCTCCTCCATTTACTTCTAATAACCGGTGGCCACAGTACTGCCATGATAGCAGCAGAACTTTGAAATGGCTTTACATCTCCTTGTAAGGTCACATTGGTTGATAGCAGCTGTAGGCATCCTCAGATCTTACTGAGCAAAGTCCTCACTCCTTTCTGGTCCTTTGATGTTTACAGTCAAAACAAGCAGCCCATCTCAGCATAAATGCATCTGTCACTTGCTGCTAGGGGATGCCTCACCCTCTTCAGTCTTACCTACTTTACTGTCATTAAACCGCCTGGGTTCCTGTAAGTTTCCAATTAATAGTGCCATTCTTCCACTCCTACTATGAAATTGGAGCTTTTGAAGGGGAAGTGGAACTCTACATCAGTATGAAGCTGGCTTATTGAATCTGTAGAGAATTATTCCTTGCCATTCAAAGAAACATTTGGGCTACTCTTTTTAGAATTGAAAGTCAATTCAATGTTGGCTTAGTTAACTCTCAGTCAAATAGTTAAGTTAGATACTTGCATAATATTTGGCTTTAAAAATTCCAAGAACTAACCTTTGTTTTTTGAGTTGAGGAAGGCTAATAATTCCACTCAGAAAAGGCAAAGAGTGAATAGGGAAACTAATCACAGGCAACAAAGTAGAAGCTAAGGTAATTTTTTATTTCTTTATTCCACTTACTTGCATAACTAAGACTTCTTTTTGAGGAAAGGTAACAGGGCAGAGATGGACAACGGTACTTGCTGCAAAGTGAGTGTCAGCACTTAAAAAAAAGTTTAAGTTAAGGAATTTCAACAGTCTCCACATTACATCATGGTTAAACAGAAAACAAGACTATTCAGCCTGGAAGGGATGTTTTAGATAAATCTGTTGAACTAAGGTGCTTAATTCAGTGGTTGTTTTCATTCTTGAATCAAGTCACATGAGAATTTACAGTAACCTCTTGCCTGATTTCTCAGTACAAAATGTAAGTGGTCATACAATTGTGCCTGAGCTCATGAAGCAGTAAAGAGGCAGAACTGACTCCCAGGTAGCAGTTCTCTGCAGGTGTGGTCTGTACTGTATCTCATGCGTGGTATGTGGGAGATGATTTGCTGAATAATGTCTGACACAAGAAGAAAGTTTTAATAGTTCTCATTAACCCAAGACTTTTACAGATAACTGCTATTTTTCCACCTGTGATTCACATGCATTAAGGAAGTTCACCTGTATGGCTGCTCTACAAAAGACATGACCTAGAAAGGCACTGCAAGGTCAAAATAAAAGACATGGGAGGATAATCTGTAGGCTGGGAATCAAAAGTATGACACTTTTAATGCATCTAAGAATTAGCCTTCCCTGGAAGACATGGGTCAATAATATTCCTTCATTGGAGATAAACATCAAGTAAAAATCTGGAATACGGGGCTCAAATATCTAAATGGACTCTGAACTTTATGGGCAATTGAGGCAGCTTTATACAAAACTGGAGTCCAGAATCTGAACTGCTGTCTAAGCCTGATGGTATCTACACTGCCAAACTTAAACTTCAGTTCCAGAGTTAGTGAGCTATAGAGGTCTTGGTAATGTTAAACTGCTCGGTGCCTCGTTTGCAATTCAGTATCAGTTCCTCTGTCTGAGAAGGCTTAAGTCCCCTTATGGGGTTGATTCAGAGCTCATACAGACTGACCAAATTCATCACAAAAAATGCTGCTTCCCACACTGTCTGTTAGAATCAGAGGAGCAGCACAGCCAAAGATCTGTTGTACACCCTTTGGTGTAATTTGCCTTGTGCATCCTTGATAAGATTACCAAATCTCTCACATCCAAGTAGTGTCATGACTACCCAACTGCAATAGAATTTGAACGAAAATGAATTCTCTCTCCTAGTAGTACTAATGTCACTGTGCAAGTGCAGGGGGAAAAGCAAACAAAAATATTTTCTAGCAAAAGACAATTTAGTCTGTAGTACATGATCAAAAGCATCAGGTGTCAAAGGAAAGCAGAGCTTCCAATTTGAACTGAAGGAAAGCGTTCACATCTCAGCGTTAGACACCTAATGCTAGAGAAATGCAAGGTTTCAAATGTGTCTGCCTGCACAGTATTACCTACTGGAAATTTCCTAATATACCTACTTAACTGTTCTGGACTTCATTCTCATGCGTCTCTTTCTTTGATCCCTATGAGAGAAGCCCAGTTACGCAAGAGTTCTCTGTTTCATTCCAGGGACCTAAAAATAAAGTATTGCAACACTCGGCTTGTTCAGCAAGACTAGTTTTCCTGACAGAGCTGCAGCAAGACTAAGAGGAGGGCAAAACAAGTTTGGGGATGCCTAACTGAATTGTAATCACAACAGTAATTTGTGATTTCAGTAGCTGTTGTCCAGAGCAAGGAAGAGCAAAATTAATGCTGCCCTTTTACCTGATGTTTTCTCATAATATATGGAGCTCAAAGATGCACTGATCTCTGTAAAACTCTAGTCTTAAAAAAAAAAATAAAATAAATAAAATCAAGCTTGGAAAGTAAGAAACACAAAGTATTAAGAAAGCAACATATTTCACCTGCCAGTTTGCTTCTGTCTTCCCCTGCAACCACAACAATCCAGTCCCTCTGAATTGTGATCGCTGTGGCAGTGCTGGCCAAATTGGCAATATTTGCTACTGTGATAACCAGGATATAGCACAATGTCTAGAGAGATGAGGGGAAAGAGTTACAATGTGAGAAAACTGATGGAGCTCTCCACTTTCTACACACACAGCAAATACTTTTATAATTGATTCCATACATTTTAGCATTATTCTTCACACAAAACAAGATCAAGTCTACAATTTCTGGCAGAAAAAAATCATCATCTCTGTTTACCTGGCACTTTCATTTGCCAGTTTTAGTTTCCAGAAATATCTATACAGACTAGAGAAAAAGAAAAATTCATCCATCTCCCATGCTCCCCAAAGTTTCTTTGTAAATTAATTTCTTATTAACAAGTTCAAGCACTCACAAGAAGCCATCCATGGTATAATGTCAAGAGCTGTGTCTTAAACAAGAAGATAATCATCAGGATAACACCACACAAGATGACAGACGAATTCTGCACAACCAAGGATGTCTGGGCCACTGTTTTAAACCAAACAGAAAGCAACAGTTACAAACATAAGAATGAGCTAACTATAACCTACAGCTATAACCTTAAGGAGGACATAATTAAGCAACACACAGAGGTTTTTTAAATAACTTCGTTTTCCTAGTCTCCCACGAAATTTAAGTGGCAAATTATATAGTATCTTCATATCAGATTCTGAATCTTCCCTTGTCTTAGAGAAAGAAACTAATGTTTAATGGAACTTTGTAGCTCTTGATTTACAGTCAAAGTAGGTATTCTCACAAACTAAGTCCCTGTTTAAATGCTGACAGTATGTTTCAAGTAGTAAAAACCTAGCTCAACCCTCTAAAATTCATCTTCAACCTACCATGGAAGGGACGCTATTTTGAAAGTTTCTGGAAAGTAAAAATTCATTTGAAGAACTTGATCCCACTTTATTTATAAAACAGACTAGAGCATCTATAGTTACAATATGCATAATGCAAATCCAGTGTGTTTACACTTAAGTGAAAGATGTTTGTATCCAGACAGAAGGCAACAAATAATACAAGTGTATGTTAGTGTTACAATGTTAAAAGAACTTGGTCTGTAGTCCTTGAAGTTATATATTTTTTACCTTTTGTGTTTCCGTACATCTCTACAGGTCACATGGGTTTAGCCTGAGTAACAGACATATCATAGCTTAAAACATAACTTCCTCCTATCTTTGAGAGTATCTTGGTATACCCATCACCACTCTGAAACCACTCTGCCCTCCTTAAAAGGGATGAGCAAGCCCCAGTCTCATATTTGATTTGAAGAATTCTGTCAGCTGCACCTTTTTAACATGAATTTGATCTATCCTTAAGTAAATAACCTGCTCTAGGCATCTAACCTTTGAGCCTGGAGTTCTTGTCCACCCAGTCTCCAATAAGGGCTCCCAGGAGAAGAACAGATCCTGCCACAACCAGGCCATAGACAGCAGTCAGGAGTAAGCTGTTCCCATAAAGTTCAACCAGGAATACAGACACAGCAAAATGCCACATACGATCTCCCTTTAAGAACAAGAGAACATACACAACATTACTGGCTGCACTTTAGAAGCACAGAGATTGACTCTTTTACTAAAGCCCTGTCAAAAGTAGGTACTAAAATAAAGATTTATTACACATAAAGAGGTGGTGTGGGGTTTTTTGTGATTGTTGATTTTTTGGGAGATTTTTTGATTGCTACATCCTGTCATCATTGATTTTATCCCAGTATCACTAAGATCATCTATCCTAATCAAGTAGATCAATACATCTTGTAATACCACAAATACAAAAATCCCAGTTATTTTCTATTATTACATTATTGGACAAAGTCTGTCACCAGCCGCATTCAACAAGCCTCAGAAAGCTTACACAAATTCTCCGGCACAGATCAAATATTAACAACAGATTTACTGAGCACTATTTAAATAACTTTTCAAGACAGCAGTTTGCTCTTAGATGATCAAAGCTTAAGTGCTGCTTTATAACACAAGAGTGAGTCAAGTGAAAACAAGTCATCATACATTTCAGGATAGATATGGGTAAATGTTAACTGAAGTTTCTGAAGTCAATGGACTTCAGCTCCTTTAGTGTTAAGCACTGGCATATTACTCAGAGGAGGTAGAATAGCAGAGCTCATTTAACTGATTGTAAACTCATTGCTAGTTCAGCCTATTTAGCCTGTTGCTAATTTAACCGAGTGCTTAGAACACAACATGTTCATGTTCCAATACCACTTGCTACAGGTATAAGAAGGAAGCCCAAACTGCTAAACACATCCAAGTGAAGTAATTATCATACTATTAAAAACATTTTTAGTTTTTCTAATAAAAACTTGGAGCTTTATCTGCTGCCACATCTCACTTTATTTTTAAGCATATTGCAAGAAATGCATGACAGCAAATGCTTTATGTAATCAGTAACAAAGCAGATGAATAGAAACCATTGATCCCATTCTAGGGCACACTGGTTGTTTAATAAGGGTCCCTACCATTAGTCTTCTACAAACCCAACATGCAACGGTTTTCTTCTGCTCCCTATCTTAAACAAACAATTGCTATGTAATACAGCAAAGAGTACAAATTTCTAAGGACTTCAAGTATTCGGAAAGGCTGGGGGCGGTGTAACATAAAAGTACTTTTAAAAAAATCAAAGCCTGCCAAATCTAGTTTATCACATAACACAGCAATCAAGAGATACATAAAAAGCATACTATTTAGAGGGTCAAAATAATTGCAAAGAGGGATTAGCCTTCAGTCTAGTACAGACACAAAAATCATTTGCCTTTTAATGTTATTTGAGCTCCCTGAAGGAGATTACAGTAATGTGTAAACCTTTGTATTTTTCTCCTTAACCATAGTCTGTAAAAAAATTATATCCCAATTTTGGAAAGAAAAATGTCATCTGTTCAAAGAAAAACTGGGTATTTTGTGTGGTATCTTGTTTTTTTAACTAAAACCAACTACAAATCCTACTATAAGCAAGACCATCTTGTATGTCTCCTCTCACATATAATAAAACAATTTTCATTCAAGAGACTGTAAATATATTCCACTTATATTCCATGGTTAATTAGTAGAAATACATAGAAAATATCCCAGCAACGAATCCACAGGCACATAATTTCCCAAGTCCAGGTTTCACTTAAACTTACTATGACCTGAGGTACTGCTTTATAGAATTTCACTTAAAACACATGGAAGAGAATTAACCCAGATAACTCTTTATTAAGCTAGAAAAATGAGCCAAAAATAGACTTTCATATTAAGTTTGGGTTTTCTTCTTTATGCAGAGATGTTTCAGTTACTGGATTCTAACAAGACGAAAAAGGCATTTTTAAAAAAATCTAAGCATGTGAAAGTCAGTGCCACTCACTACTGCCAGAGGGAAAAACTGCATCTCACTTCAAATTTATAGAAAGGTTCCATTGACTCCAGAAAGACTGTGATTTTGCTGTACAGTTCATTTAAGAGCCTGTGAACACTGTTCAACTTTATCCAACATGTATACCCAGAGTAGTTTGATCAGGCCAACCCACAGATAATTTTTGGGGTAATCACAGCTGTTACAACCTGGAAATATGATTTTTTTTTCAAGAATTAAAAACCATAAAGAATAATCAAAGATAAAGGAGAAGAACAAGATCAGTGAATTGCAGAGCTTTGTAGCAAGTATGTAATTTCAAGCTAGGACCTACTGAAATTTGAACAGCAAATACTGTCTTCAGAAACAGGTAGATCCTTGATTACATATACTTAGTCCCACCTTAAAACGTCTCAAAATTTGGATATTTCAAAACTTTTAAATAGCTACAGCTGTTCAGCATCACTACCCTTTCAAAAACAGCTCTTCCCCTTCTGTAATTGTAATTAGCCTTACCACCTTAACCTGAATGCATACAATCCCACCTCAGAACTGAAGCCAACAAGTTAAGCAGTAGCCAGGCTACCACCTACTGACAGGCTGCCTGAGGGGCACAGAGGAGGCTGGGAACTTGCAATCAGCTGATCTCCTGGGAAACATTAGGCCTGGCACCACCAAGGTGAGCCCAGTTCCATGCTGTTCTTTCTTTATTGCTGAGGGATAGATAGCAACAGCATAAGGTCCGAGACTCCAGTTCAGCATTGGTGTCCAGCCTACTAAGATCCCTGAGGCCAGGCACATATTCAAATACTTTACTGAGCAAGACCCAAACAGAGTCTAGATTTTGTTCAAGTCTGAACATTTCTGGAGATGTGACATGTTTAATCATTTACAGCTTTTCTTGGCATTTGGGAATGGCATAGTAACACAGAAACCTAATTAGCTCTCTCAGTTACAGCAAAGCCCCATTCCTCTCAGGTTTTGTACTGTGGACAGAGCCATTCTAAAACAAAGATGATATATTACTTGGAGTTCTGAAGATTCAAGTACTTGCTTGCTGTTCCTGTTAGGAAAAACCTTCAGACCTCAGAAACACCAAAGCTTATGAAATACAAAAGGTGAAGTCCTGCACCTAGAGTTCTGTCAAAATAAGATGTTGTAAAATAATTTCTGTTGTTTGAGCAGATTTGATTGGGGGTTTTTTGAGTCAAGATTTTCAGCACAAAACTCACCAGGACATTACCAGGAGTATACCATTAATATTGCTAAACAGATGAACAGCCATCATGTGGTCTAATGTTCCATTATTGTGTGCAACACTGTTTTCTAACTCTGCATTGTCACGTTTACTCACGGACTCTGAGAGCAATCCCACCACCGAGCTGCGAAGCACTGGTCAGAGAGGAGTAAGCAGGGTTGGCCAATGAGGCACTTTGTGGATATGACAGACAAAAACTGTTGCAAGCAACAACCCTGAACTCTAAAAAACAGTGAGCCAAACAGCTCCTTCAATATTAACAACTGCCAAAATACTGCACTTGTTTAAACAAACATTTGATACCACTTGAAACCTTCTTTCACTAAGAGAAACATCAGTATGACATTTCAGGTTAGTGAAAGCAAGAAGCTGCCAGAGTAAGGCATGCAGTGTTGTAACTGTAGATTGGCCATTTGTTCAATACATACATCAAACCAGTCCCAATGCAGGACCAAAACACAAAACAAGGAAAATAAGGGCAAACTTTCCACTTAATTTTGAACCAAGTCATTGTATGGATACTTAAGATTGCATTATAATACACATATTCTTAATTTTATTTGGTGGGAAAGAACCAGATTGTCTCTTTTTAGGGCATATTTTAAGGTAACTTTTTTTAGTACTTTCAAGTGAGTAAAAGGTGGTACAGTAAGTTACATCAGCACAGAAGGAAAACATTTCAGGACACAAACGTTTTTACAGAGCACAACTCCTGATGCTTTCAACAAGTTAGCTAGTGAGCGGGAGTAATGAGTCCATTGTAAACACTGAGCATTTCCCATTAGTAAGTACACAAGTCCTTTACATATGTGCTGCAGTGGACTGTCTCTCATTCTGCTTCTCTATAAGGAGTCTCACTGGTCCTGCAGTTATTTGAAAACATTAAAAGGTACAGAACCATGTCCTCTAAACCTGACTACTACCCTACTCTGCACTAAAACTGAACCTACTGCAACATATCCTGTAAAGATTATAAAAACTTTTAACAGCAAGGTATTGTAACAAGACCTCTGTCTTTGTGGAGGTGTGCTACTTCTACCAGGCCAGTATTTTACTTACCCAAGTGGACAGCGCATGTCCAAGATAAAGAAGAAACTTTGCAGATGTAAAATAGGCAATCACAGATCCTAAATGAGAAATAAGAAACAGATGCTAAAGTAGATGCGGTCACATCCACCGCATTTGGTACACCGGGCACAGTTCGCTGCCGTGGACCCCGTTCTGAGAGCGGAAGTGCCACCGGGACACGGCGCGATGCGGTGCCCCCACCCGCAGGCAGCCCCGCCCGGTGACCCGCGCCCGCTCCGCGCCCAGGAACCGCTCTGGAGGCGGCCCGTCCGCACTGACCGCCGCGCCGCCGGCCCTCCGGCTCCGCTGCCCGCGCCAT